>JASCZW010005386.1:0-185000 GCA_034211315.2 Aedes japonicus | reverse complement strand
GAAGGTGCATCATCCTGGTCGAGGACGTCAAATGCTCTCAGTGGAGGGATACCAGAAATGCGAAGAGAATTGTCAGAACGGACTCGTTGGCTATGTGGCAGCAAGAGTGGGACATTGCGGTGGAAGGCAGGTGGACCCACCAGCTCATCTCAAATGTGTTAGCTTGGGTGAATAGGAAGCATAGAGCGGTGAACTTCTATCTGACTTCTGTTGGTCACGCGTCTTCACCTTTTTGCCCGGAATGCACGAACCTGGAGGAGACACCTGAGCATGTCTTCGAATGCCCTAGGTTCGAAGAAGTGCGCAGGGATATGCGCGGCGTGACAGTCGACAATGTTGTCAAAGAAATGTGCCACGAGGAAGACACATGAAACGCTGTCGATAGGGCAATAACGAAGATGCTGTCCGAACTGCAGATCCAGCGTCGCTGGTTAGAGCTACTACAAGTCAGTGCAAAGCCACCACTGAGTGGTTTGGGATCGTCGGGGCGCCAGGCGAATTGGAAGTCATACTCCGTCCAGATCAAAAAGATTGACTTCGGCACCCTAGCCGAATAGATAAAGTGGAACGAAGACTGATCGGTTCTGGAGGAATTCCGGCACCGGGGAACTCTCCCTCGGAGTAGGCTAGATCCATCTTCGGGAAGAGCTGAGTAGAACAAGTTGTAGCACCGGTCTTGGGTCGTCGGGGCTCCAGCAAACCGAACGCTAGGCTCCACTGGAATAGCTGAACTTACTTCAACACCCTACCGGTCGATCCGTATTGGATTGAGCAGCAATAGCAGAAGATAACTCTTCGTCGGCGTAGGATAGACTCACCGTCGGAGATTACTTAAGTCTGCGTTGAAAGATGGGAGTTAAAGGAATTGAAGGGTTTGGAGAATGCTAGGGTCACCGCCGCCGGGGGCTAGTTCGAGTAGTTCGCAAAGAAGCACCGGCAAATAGTTGTTGCGGCACCTGTCAAGTGAAATTTTCTGTCCACCAGAATCGCTTCGTTTTGAGAGATATTCTTTCATCGTGGAACTCTCCACGGGAGTAGGCTGGCTCCATCGTCGGGAACTATGCCGAGTAGTCTCAGTAAACAGAGTCAAAAGAGAGGCGATCGTGTTTGCAAGAAGCAGGAAGTAGCCGAGATCATCGGCGTCGTGCCGGGCGATCTCTGTGAGTAGCAACAGTAGCAAGCTCCAAGAGGGACAGCAAAACCTTCAACTGTAGTACTTGATAGATGTAACATGTAACCAGAACTGTAGTATTTGTCAGATCAATACCATGGTCATTGGCCATGAACATTAACCAAGTTCCGAAGCGTGCTTCTTCACTTGGTTACAAAATTGGCGAAGATCCAGTTTTGTTGATTTTAAGAGGATCTTAATATGACGGTATAGTGTAGTCACAGGATGCTCAAAATGTTCCGCTGATTTTCAGAGCTTTCCCGTCCTTCGTGCTTTGGAAATCACTTTCTCTCATGCGTCGGTGCAATACTGCATCCGTTTTTGGTTCTGTGACCAGTTGTTATTGCAACATAAACCTAGTTCATTGAACCTTCTATTGAAACGTGGAGGAAACTGCACTAATACGAAGTGTTTTATAACTTTAAGAACTGTGACCAGACAGTTATGGAACGCTTTCTGGGTGTCTTATTTACTGAAAGACTAACCCACATATTTGGAGGAATTTCATTAAGGTGAAACTGGAGAGAGTACTTTTTCCATGTGATTTATAGGTTATGTTAATTTTCACTTCATTAATAAATTTCGGAAGTAATCATGGGCACATTCGGAATGAAAAAATGCTACAGCTGTACGTCAGCTGTGCTGCCATATTGAAAAGGCGAGTCTGGACAAACTCGTGGATTGCTCGTTTTGGAGGCTAGAGAATTGAGGCTAATCTGCTAAAGGAGTAAGGTTATGAAGATCCAGATTACTAGTTCGGCGAAATTTTTAGAGAATTATTCAGGGGAATTCTTCAGAGAAGTTATTGGAAGTTCTTCAGAGAAATACGGGGAGGTTAGATATAGAGGTTCAGGGAAGTTTTTCAGAGAAATATAGGGAAGTTCGGCGAGGTTCTTACGAGGAATTTCAGAGAAGTTCTTCAAAGGAACGACAGGAAAGTTCTTCAGAAGAATTTCAGAGGAGTTTTTTTTCAGAAATTCAGGCAAATTCTTCATAGAAGTTCAGAGAAGTTCATCAAAGAACTTCAGGTAATTCTTCAGAGACGTTTGGAAAATTTCTTCAGCGAATTTCAAGGAAGTTTTGCCGAGAAATTTCAGGGGAGTTCTTCAGAGAAATTTGTGGAGGTTCATAAGAGACGTTCAGAGAAGTTCTACAGAGAAATATAAAGAAGCCTAGAGGGTTCGAGCTGTTTAGTGGAATACCTGTAACTAGAAATTAGAAGAAAAATTAGTATTCTCCATTTAATTTCAACTACCTTTGCTTATCTTGACAGATACGCGTATTTTGTCTACAATGTGCAGACTTCTTCAGTGTCTCGTACTAATAACTCAACTTCGTTTTATTAGTACGAGACACTGAAGAAGGCTGCCCATTGTAGACGAAATACGCGTATCTGTCAATATAAGCAAAGGTAGTTGGAATTAAATGGAAAATACTAAGTTTTCTTCTAATTTCTAGTTTATATAATGAAGTTCATCAGAGAATTTTGGAGATGTTCTTCCGAGAAATTTCAGGGAAGTTCTTCAAAGGAACCCACATATTTGGAGGAATTTCATTAAGGTGAAACTGAAGGGATTACTTTTTCTGTGTGATTTATAGGTTATGTTCATTTTCACTTCACAAATAAAACAAAACAAACAGCGCTGAAATTGCTAATCAATGGTCGCTCCAGTGGAGCAAACGATTTTTAAATATTTCACGCCTAAAGTCCTAAAAGTATTAGAAGTTTCTGCTAAGAAAACTTCGAAGTGATAGGAACGTGATCCCGCATGTCCTTAAACTGTCAAAAACACACATCAATCTTGGTGCACGAACAATTTATATATCGAAATTGTCGAATTTTATAGCTTGAAAACCACACAGCTCATTTCGGAAGAAGAGGATATTTTGACAGCTGCACAACATAACATTTACACTCTCAAAAAGAAAGTATTGTTTCGGGGTAAAAAAAATGAAATTTGTGACAAATGATAGTAAACTGAAAGAATATAGTTACATAAATATGACTGCAGTGGAACACACAAGTGTTCCATTACTGTGGGGGCAGTGTAAGTGTAAGTTTCTCATCTCATATCAAGAAAGCTTGAGTAATCAAAACAACCGGTATGATGATAACCTTAAAACAATCTCTAGATCTGAACAATCACAACAACACACTAAAAACTTCCCAATAACAAGACGTCAACAATTCAAAGCCACTTACCGGTTGCAGCCGCCCCTTCCGTTCCCCTTTCATCGACCTTGATGTACGCCGTCTGTCGCACCTCCCCGATGCGGGACTTATCGCGCTTCAGAAGATCCAGATCCTGCTCCTCAAACAATGCCTTCAGTCCCATGGCCTTCAGCAGCTCCTGGGCATCGGTTTTCTTCTTCATCGTAAACTTCGGCAGTGCCAGTTGTATCCGCTCCTTGGCCATCCTCTCGTTAATTTTCTCATACAAGCCCACGTCCAACTGCTGCACCAGCTTCGACAGCGAAGATTTTTTCCCGGGCAGCACAATCACCATCGACATATCCGTTCCGTCTTCGTAGAGCAACTCAACCGCTTGACACCCGTAATCTGGTAGATTAGCATACAGCAGTTGCTCGTTTTTGAACATCATCTCTACATCGTGGTCTCCATTCTGGAAATGGAACGGAACAGGTTCCGTTTCAGCGGCGTTGAAAGGCACTTCCCACGATGCATTCAAGGCCACTACGTTGACCAGCATTAGATCGTTGTCCACCCGCAAGTCACCCGTCTCCATGAATTCCTTGATCATCCCATCGGTAGCCCGTTCGACCCAACCGTTCACGGAGGCAACAACCTCCTCGGCTTGGTGGAAATCTGCCGGCTCGAACTCGGCCTGCAATGTATCCCGAAATAGAGGTGCCACTTGAGGTTGAAGCTCGGCGTTCACGTGGTACACCTTGGAAAGAACTTTGAGCCTGGACGGAACGTTGTTTTGCTTCTTCATCGTCTGGAGGAAACTGCGCAGATTGCCCATAGCCTGGTGCCTATTCTCCGGAAGGTGGAGTTTTTGCTGCATGACTGGGCCTACTTTGTCCCCTGCCAGAGGGTAGAACATCGATAAGGAAGAGTGGATGGAAATCGGCGAGAGGACAACATTTTCCGATGGCGTGTAGGCATGTTTGAAAAAGTCACACGTGAACCTGGTCGTGGACGTTGTGAATGCTGGAAGTGTCAAATTTTCCGGGTATTAGGTTATTTGTTTAAAAAAAAAGGGTGGGAAAAACTAACGTACCCGTCAACTCCGCCGCGATGCCGCCAAGAACCGACATCAGAAGTAAAATCGATCGCACCATAGTTGCTATTTTGTTTCACAACGGAAAATCCGGAACGACTGTACAGCGTTGATAACGGAAAGCGACTGCACTTGTTTGGCCACCGCCGACGGATGATAGCTATTCTAATCGCATTTGTTGACTCGGCTGTTCCTCTAGTTCTTGTTGATAAAGTTGCTTGATTAGAAATTCAAATTGCATCAGGAAGTATCATGTAAAATATGATGCATAGTTGAAGTAAGCAATCCACTCTGTCAGGGATAGTAATCAAAGGGTTCAAGAGCTATTGCAACCAGGGACAGGTTTTAGATTAACGCGATTGATTTTATTTAAATTGATGGCTTTACGATCTTGAACATCGATAATGAGGTAATGACTAGGAGTGAGTCTTGTTGGTTTGAATCGAAAATATATACGGTTTCGATAGAGAGTGGTTAAGTTTATAAAAGTTTAGGTTATTTCGGCTTAAGAGCAATTTTTTTGAAAATTCCTGGTGATTTCCATGGGCTCCCAGAATTCAAAAAATATAATTTGAATCTTTTTAACTTGATTTCATATCATTTAAATGAGAGATTGAAGTCAGATCATTGGTATAGTTATATTGAAATTGATTTTATAGAAAAAAGATCAGAAAATAAAAGTTGTGTCCTTGTAAATTAACTGACCCAGCTGCAGGTAAATGAAAGATTTGTTCATAGTAGCTTATATTATTATTCATGTATGTAGAAACGTTTCTTAACAGCCCCGTACTAAAACTCGCTGTTTGTAGGGATCAGCTTTAGCTGTAAATTAATTATATTTTAGTTTCACGGTGAATGTTACTTACAAATCTACTCACAATTATTAGTTTCTTGCTAAAATAATTCCTGTACTGCAGGCGGATCGGTTAAGTAGTCGTAACCTGATAAATAATACAAATCTATATTATTTTATTCTCCTACGCAATAGCAGTTTACTTACAATTAACGTACGAGAAAATTTTCTCCTGATTTCGAATAATAATTTCGCTAATAATAATAATTTATAATAACTTTAAGTTTCCAACAATTATCTTCAGCCGGCATTACATTCACTTCACAATGTCTAATGAATTATGATTGGTTTTGTTTTGATTCCCTGACTTTTCGAAACCCACTAACGGCCACCGTATATGCCCTGTGGTAACTGGGCATATCACCGGCAAACGGTTACTCGTCGTCACAATGTAAGTGATATAATTTGTCCATCAACGTTACTATTGTCTTCGAATTCTGTATCCACTTTCAACAACAGCTTTTACGACCACTGATCTCACCATGGGGTAGGACTTGAATGAATTCAGTTAAAATGAGAAAGGAATAGCCATCTGATCAGCGTCGGTTAAGGAAGAAGAGAATATCCACCATCGGTTCCAATTATGCCATTTAATGATCGGGTTCATAAAGTCGTTGAACTATCTACAGTAACGTTTGGACAAAAATGGCCGATTTCTCATGGGTTTACCTTCACCCGCACTCACGTAACCCATGCAGCATTAATCATAGTGACCCATGAGTCAGCAGACAAAATTTGACAGCTCTATCACTTGAACTCTAACCGCAAAAACAGTGAAGCAACTCCGTTCAGAAGTGTGCGCATTCAAAGAACGGCACCCCACCGCGTCGAAAACGGACATTGTTTGGCACTTTGTGGACGCCGGATACTCTCGTTCCGGCTTCTACAACATCATGGCACTATTAGAAAACAATCAGAGCTTCGAAAGAAAGCCCGATTCCGAACGGCCGACGACCCTGACAGACAAGAAGCTCTAAGAATGCTGAAGAGGAAGACCGACGGAAAAGTGGCTACATCGCTGCGTGCGCTTGGCCGGGAAGTCGGTTCAACCGACCAAACAGTGAAAAAGTACTGGCGAACATGAACATACATGTCAGGAAGCGGAAGTCGCGTCCACAAGTTTCGGAGCTGCAGGCAATGACGCAGCGGCAGCGGCTGAATAAGATGGTCAACTCGATTTTCCCAGCGAATCGCGACGTGGCGGTGGTGTTGAACGACGAGACCTAACTCACCCTGGATGGAAACTTCGTATTTTACATCCCCCACGAAGGAAGGGAGCTCCGAGGTGAAATTCAATTAACACACCAAGTTCCCCAAAAAGGCGCTGCTGTGGATGACAATCAGCGAGAAGGGGATGTCAAAGCCGCTCTTCTTTCGCTCCGAACTGGCTGTGAACGGGGAAATTTATAGTACGAAATGCCTGCCGTTGCGTCGTTCATCAATAAATACCATATGGGCGAAGACGTGGAGTTCTGGCTGGATCTGGCGTCGGCCCACTACTCGAAGTGACCGTTGGAGGAGATGAAGCGGCTGAATATCGATTTGGTACCCACGTCGGCGAACCCACCCAACGTCCCCCAGCGTCCTATCGAGAATTTCTGAGCCAACCTGAAGCGTAAGATCTACTCCAAAAATTTTGTCGCGAAAACTGAGGAGGAATTGATAAATAAAACGAAGGAATAACTCAAAAACATGCCTACACGCAGTAGAACTTTTTGCAAGAAGGCTCAAATAACTACTTTTTATGGGAAATTTATCAAAATCAATTATCTGTCTTAACTTTTTTTATCACCATCCGAAAAAAAAGTCAATTTTTTAATGCATACGTTAGATGCTTGTCTTAGAAGTTACAAATAGATTTTTTTTTAATCCATTCCGGGTCATATTGACTCCGACACCTAAAGAAGGTTAAGCTTCTGCACCGCCGCAAGCGAAATGCTAAAAGGTGTATCGTTTAAAATCCGCACACACAAAATTCATTCTCAAAATTCGAGTTTTTTTATGCGATTATCTCCAAATTTTCCGGGAGTTAAAAGAAACAATTTAAATCAATGTTAACATTATTTATTTCAGTTCTTTCGCCTTTATATCCGATATGCCCGAGCTCTGGGCTTAACTCCAGCCATAATGTTCTTCCGTTGTAGTCCTCAGAATCGACAGTTTTTGCATATTAACCCATGCATACTTCATTTCTTCTACATTCTTCGCCACTTTAGGTCGTTTTAGAAGAGGCTCCTTCATAATGGCCTAGTATTTTTTTTTTCTATTGGGCGCAGTTCCAGAGTGTTTGGGAGGTTCAGATCTTTCGGGACGAAACCAACATCATTCGCCTTACACTAGCACGTCCTTCGAGTAGTGGCATGATGCCAAATCCGGCCAGAAGATCGTCGGATCGTCATGAGTCTTCAGAAAAGGGAAATACACCTGTCCATTCATGGTGCTTGCGGTAACGAAAGGTGTACTCCGATTTCCGCAAGTACAAATCGCTTGGCAAATTAAGAACTTCTTGGCGAACTTCGACGGAAACATCACACTTACCCTGAGCAGTCACAAAAAGGGTGTCCACGATGATATTGCCACACTATGAAACTGCTCTAACTTTTTAACCGTTGGGTAGAATTTAATTAAAATTTGGGTGAGCTTAGTTCATAGTGCATTATTTACATCCTGCAAGTTTTAAAATCCTGTGATCAAAACTCGCGGAAATGGAGTCGAAAGAACAGCTCGTGCGTGATAAAATCTTGCGCATTCATCACGAGAACAAGGATCTCTCGCATCGTTCCATCGCTAAAACGTTGGGAATCGCGAATTCCACGGTGTCGCGAGTGATTAAGCGGTTCGAGGAACGGTTGACCACCGATCGGAAGCCCAGAAGGGAAGGAAAAAGTATTCCGTACAACACCAAAAATCACAACCGCGTAGTTGGGGCCTTCAACCGAAATCCGAACGCCTCCGTTCGGGATGTGGCTAAGAAGCTGCACCTAAGCCGAAGTTTTGTCCAGAAGGCCAAAACTTAGGCTGGGCTTCGAACGTTCAAGGTACAAAAGGCCCCTAATCGCGACGAGAAGCAGAACAAGTCCGCCAAAACCCGTGCCAGGAAGTTGTACCTCAACATGCTGACGAAAGTTGAATGCTGCATCATGGACGACGAAACATATGTGAAGGCCGACTTCAAACAGATCCCCGGCAACCTGTTTTTCACGGCCAAGGATAAGTTCAGCGTTCCGGAGCATGTCCGCACTCAGAAGATGTCCAAATTTGCGAAGAAATTCCTGGTTTGGCAAGCCATCTGCACGTGCGGAAGCGGAGTGCACCTTTCGTGACCCAGGACACGATGAACGGACAGGTGTACATAAAGAGTGCCTCCAGAAGCGGCTGCTTCCTCTCCTGAAGGCCCACAACGTCCCAACAATCTTCTGGCCGGATTTGGCCTCATGCCACTACTCCAAGGACGTGCTGAAGTGGTATGCGGACAATAAGGTCAATTTCGTGCCGAAAATGTTCAACCCTCCCAACACTCCGGAGCTCCGCCCCATCGAGAAGTACTGGGCGATTATGAAGCAGCACCTTCTTAAACGACCTAAGGTAGTGAAGACAGTCGAGGAACTGAAGAAAGTATGGGTTTACATGCAAAAAACGGTTGATTCACAGGTTGTGCAGAATCTTATGGCCGGGGTTAAGGCCAAGGTGCGGGCATTTGCGTATGGACTGTAAATAAAATACGAGTAAAATGGTAAAATGAAGTTTAATAGTTATTTCTCAATCCCTGAAAATTTGATGGCAATCGGATGAAAACTCGAATTTTGCGAATTTTGTGTGTGGCAATTTCATCGTGGACACCCTTTACAGGATTCACAGAGTGTAAACAATACACATTAAACTATGTCTACGCAAAACGCAAAACGCATCCGCCTGGTTTGGGTTGCTTCCATTCTGATCTGCATCTTGGTTCCCTACGCGGAATAACCATTCGCGGAATAACCTCGGCTTCTAAGTCTTCTTAAGGCCAAAATATCTAAAATTAAACCGTAACTAAGGATGCTATTTATTTACCAATTATTTCAACGCTTACTTTGCCCTAACAATAAATGCCCTAACAATAAAAACTACTACAGACTACATATATTGCATATTACTAGGTTGAGAAGGAGCATCACTCTAGCTGAAACTGGATGGTTTGATTAACTGCCAAGTAGTCAAGCAGTGTTTTTCCTCAATCTTCGAGTGTGATTGTGTGAATACTACTCCAACAGTTTTGAGGAAATTGACGCGCCCGTCCTAACAAACCATCTTGTAAGAACCTTGAATTGCGAACTGAGTTATTCGATTGGATGGATCGTATCGTTGGAAGAACTAAATTTTCCAACCCTCCGTTTATGGCCCTCCATGCAGCGATATTCAATTGTTCATAGGTAATTTATTTACTTGTTATTGACATCAAGAGGCTCAATATGGCCCCAATGATGTTGACAATAAATTAATTTAAAGCGTAGGGTCAAATATTAAAAATACATGTACATAAAAACGGTCGTATGGTAATTCAACACCGGAAGCAACGTTGAAAAACATGGTAAATCGCCGACGCAGCATCTGGCGTGAATGGTGAAAGTCGAACAGATGAGAGGCCCGGTTGAATACTCGCTGTAATCCACCGATGGCACCGTTCATGCTGTAGTTAGTACGGCGGAGAGGTAGTCTCAGCATCATATTGTTTCGAAGAGCTCTAGGTTGAACGTTGACATTTATTTGCTCCAGGATTGCAGAGCAGTCTATTCTGCCTCGTAATATATCTGCAATAAAAAGCATCCTCGAGGTTTCTCTTCTGGTACGGAGAAGCTCCAGATCGATCAGCAGGCAGCGATTTTCATAGCTGGGCAGATGAAACTGGTCCCTCCACGGCAGGTTCCTTAGAGCAAATCGAAAAAAGCGTCGTTGAACGGACTTCACTCTCTCAGCACCATTATTGTAATTTGGGTTCCAAACTGTAGAACAATACTCCAATGTGGATCGCACCAGCGAACAATACAGTAGATGTCAGAGAATTTTTTTGCTAGCCCAGTGTCCTCGACGCCTTATCAACCACATACGAGATGTGTTGCTTGTATGAAAGTTGAGAGTCCAGAAAAATTCCCAAATCTTTTACTTGATTCACACGATCTATTGTTGATCCTTCGAGTCTGTAGGTAAATATGATCGGTTCTTTCTTCCGACAGAACGTGATTACCGAACACTTCGCAGGATTAACTACCATTCTGTTTAAATTGCACCAACTGGCGAAAGCTTCGAATTGACGTTGGAGGAAGATGCAGTCATCGGTCGTACGAATCCGAAAGTAGATTTTAAGATCGTCTGCATACGATAGTCGTGGGCCTTCGATGACCAAATTCACATCGTTGAAATAAAGTAGGAAGATCAACGGTCCCAGGTGACTTCCTTGAGGTATCCCTGACGTGGCTGGAAAAATGTCAGATTGGCAGTTCCCAATAGTGACCATCAGCTGTCGATCGGTCAAATATGAGCGAAACCATCCAAGAAAGTTACCGCTAACCCCAAGTTTTTCTAGTTTCGCAATCGCAATGGCGTGGTTCAGCTTGTCGAATGCTGCTGACAAGTCGGTATATATGACGTCAGTTTGAGCTCGTTCAGCCATACTATCCGTGATATACGATGTAAGACACAGTAGATTAGTAGTGGTAGAACGACCGGAAGTAAAACCATGTTGATCACAACTCCGATATTGCTTGCAATGAGAAAGTAGAGGCTCCATGACGACTAACTCAAATAGCTTCGAGATCGCGCTCAACGAAGTGATTCCACGATAATTATTCATGTCTCCTTTGCTTCCTTTCTTGTGGACCGGAAACATATGTGCAAATTTCCAGCAGGATGGGAACACTCCTCTTACGATGGACATATTGAATAGGCGCAGCAACGGTGTCAGTAAGCAGGTAATGTGTCTCTTCAGGAATGCTGACGGAACACCATCGGGTCCAGGATTGAAGGACAACTTGAGTTGTTTTGTGGCGGTTGTAATCATGTCGACGTTGATATCGATTATCCCCAGTCAGTATAGTGGCACATTGCTAGCTGCTGATGTAACGTGTTCATCAGTCAATCTCTCACCGGAGAAAACACTGGAAAACTTTTCGGAAAACAGGCGGCATATCTCCTGGGGGGATGAAGCGACTTCACCGTTTAGCACCATTGAGGATGGTAGGCCAGATTCTCTGCGCTGCTCGTTTACATGCTTCCAAAAAGACTTCGGATGTGACCTGAGTTTGGACTGAATCCCTCGTAAATATGACGAATAGCATCGACGGCTGACTCGCTTGAACTCATGATTGAGCCTGACGTAGTGGTTTTTCAGCGCAAGCGTACGATATTTAGTGAATTTTCTCAAAGCCGCTCTCTTGGTCGATTTCAGTTTTCGAAATTCGCTAGTTTGCCAAGAAAGGTGCGACTCTTTTTGGTGGATTCTCTTCGGAACGTGCCTGTCAATGACATATGCCAAGACGTGTAAAAAAGTTTGCGCGGAATCGACGTTTTCGGGATCAAGGATGCTCTCCCAGGCTATGTTAGACAGCACGCCGACGATACTACGGTGATCGGCTTTCCGGAAATCGTATGACACAGTAGCAGAAGTGCCGTCAAAATCTCGAACATGGTTACCTTCCACGGTGACAATTAAAGGAGGGTGGTGAGGAGCCAGCTTTACCAGAGGAGTTGGAGCCGTAGAGATGAATGGAGCGGTGTCCTGAGCGCTTACAAAGCAGAGGTCTAAGCTTCGGTTGTTCTCGTTTACAACGTGGTTGATTTGAGATAGCGTGGCTGCACTATAGTTATCAAGAAGACTAACTGACCCTGTGTGAAATACAGAGCGTGTTGGGTCTGGATAGAGAAAGCCGCTGTGAGACACTTTCCACGATATACCAGCTAGATTGAAGTCGCCAAGGACGATCATCTCGTCAACAGGAGTTGCATTCTCCATTATCGCGAAAACGGACCGGCAATGGGTTTCGATTAGATCGTTGTCACGAATTCGGTCAGGTGCAATATATACCGCACATAGGTACAGTGCGGTACCTCGATATTGTGACATCAAATCGACCAAGCCGGCAGAACGTGACCATACCATACCATGAATTCAGATCGATGACTCAATTTGATCTTCCTATTCAGTGGAGCTGCATCCTAGACATACATTATGCATACCTACATTATGAGGAACCTTCCATTTTTGAAAATAAAGCCTGTAAACGTTAAACTTCAGACAATTTTCTTTCAGTGTAGATTTTAAATTATTTCGTTTCACTTATATGACAATTAAAACTCTCCACTGTATTTCGTGGTACAACAGGTTTACATACACGGAAACAAATCCGCTCCCAAAGATGGTCAAAACGGCTCATGATATCATCAGCCTACTGTATTTTCACTATTGTTGCTCCTGTAACGCTCCCGAGGCGTTACGAATTGTGCTGCTGAGAGGAAATCATGATTTGAGTTTGGATGCACAAAGTTTACGATTTTTTCTAGGACCATTAATCCGAATGATTTTGAGATTATGAATAAGCGAATTTAAAATATAATGTTGTACATGAGACTTATTTTTGGATCGATTAGAGATAAACTTATTCGTTTTTATTTAAATTAAATTTTAACATGTTTCAATTATGGACACATTGTAGCAAGCCCGTGTACTCTTTGGAAGTTCTAATATCGACGACGGGATTTGAAAAAAAAAAGTCTGTATGAACATCCAATCCGGGTTTGCAATCCGGAGTATACTGCAGATTCAGCACATACTGAAGTAAGAAATGTCATAATTCCTAAGGCACTCGAGATAAAGCAGTAACAAACTGAAGAGGTACTTGCACACTAGCGTCACGTAGTGAGTGAATTATGAATATATGTATGTGACCAGCATCCAGAAGGGCTTCGCCACTAGCACACGTTCGCGGAAATCGATGTCCTAACTGTGAAGACTCTCGTTAGACAGCATAATTAATCTGGAACCTTATATACGTTCTAGCGCCACGCATTGAATTTATTCCGAACTAATGTGACTACCATCTGAATGAGCTTGGTCATTAGCATAAGTTTGCCCGAGAAAGCATCGTCCTAAATATCAAGGCTCTCGAGATATACCAATAATAAATTGGAAGGTTATAAGTACACTAGTGCAGTGAGCGAGTTCTGAATTTATGTGACCACCTTTAGAAAGGGATGTACCAGTAGGATAAGCTAACTGAAGACTGATGTGTACTAACTGGTAAGGCCTAAAGCGTCACTGCACTCGTTTATAGTACCTTGAAAAAAAAAACGTCTCTAGAGGAGAAATTTTCAATTCAACCTGGGGTACAATGACACAGATTTGTTGGTTTAACCTCGTACAACAATTCTGATGAAGACTGTAGATGTTTACCACTTCAAACAACTAAGACAGGAATCAATTCCTCCAATTAGTTAAAATCCCATACACTCTAAGACAAGAACACGAAAAAGTCGGTAAAAAATACCGAAAACCGCACAAAAGTGCACATACTGAAATTATCGGTAAACATGGATTACTGAAATTTCGGTAATAATTAAACCAAGGGAAAAACGTTTACCAGGTTACTTACTTTTTTTTATGGTTCTTTTTAATGAAATTGTTTGCAGCCCAATGACAGCATTTTAAACCAAGTTACAGTAAAATATAACGATAAAATTTGTTAATCGACTTTGTTCAAAAAATAAGTTAAATCAAACGTTTTCTTTCGGTAAATTATACCGATACTTTAGGTTTTGCTACCAAAACCTAATTTTCGGTAATCGTATCTTACACAGAAAAAAATAATAAATTTTAACAGGCGCGCAAAATTTCCTCTCGTTTAATTCCATGCCAAAGAAGCCGAAAACAACGAAATTGTTCGCAATTTTTCATGCGCCATACAACAATGTTTGCATTCTTTCATACAAAAGACTAGGTTGAGGCCTTATCTTGCTAAAGTTTACATGAAATATTCCATTATTTTCTGTCAAATCGAGCATTCCCTTTATGTGCATTAGATTACGTTTAAAATTCAATGTTTTTTTTCTGTGTAGCACATGAAGTACCATTTTTTGCGGTGTGCCCGTAAAAGTTGAGACTGCAAAGAACGAAGCCGAAAAAATCGGGTAGCGGGTATTCTGTTGGGAAAAAAAATCGGAAAAAAACAAGCACTGAATTTAGTCGGTCGCAAACAACTTAATCATTCATATTTTTGCTCGTTAATTTTTCGCTCTTACCGGTACTTTACTGGACTAGATCTGTGCGCCGCTGCGCCACGCCGCCGACGCCAACGAATTTTTTATTTTTATTTTCACCGTCTATGCATCCTTTCAGTTAAGTTTATTAAACCTTCAGAAACCTGTCTTTATTACTGATGACAAATTATGACATCTCGATGAGACGTGCATGTGAAACAGTGATCAGCTTTGTCGTTTTGTTCTAGAAACTTCAGTGTACATTTTCGTGTTTCGACTTTTGGCAGTTTCGCGAGTGAGTTTGAATTTAAAAATAATGAAATGTCCGCTTTAAATGTCGAGAAAATTTCCATCACAAGTGTACATATTGATACAAAAAATAATGGTTATCGAACCAGCGGTGTGTGGAAAAAAAAAACTGGTTGCACTAAAACATGTCAAAAACGGTTTCAAACATCATCTGCTCAAAACTCCGATTGTATTGAAATTAAAAATGTTTAAGATAGCCTACCCCCTCGGGAACTTGGTCCAGGCATTTTGTTCTCATATAATTTCAAAGGGCTGAGATTGACGGAATTTTGACACGGAAAATCAAAAATTAAAATGCACTGGTATTAAAATCCAGCGAAAACATATTCCGAGGTATGAGGTTACCAATAATTGAGAAATAAACTAAATATTGTAGGGAATACTGGCGAATAAAACACAACTATCTATCTATGCTTAGGTAATGCATTAAATATGGTTGGGCAAAGGTAACCTTCAATCTAAAAGTTTCGTCTCTACCGACACTATCAATAAGGATGTGTACGAGAAAGAATGTCTGCAAAAGCGGTCAAATACGTGCTGAAAACAGCCAATCCAGCAAACAGTTCAGAGCTTCTGCCAGTAGAGAAGTACTGGGCTTTAGTTAAGCGGAAACTAATCGAAACTAAGAAGAAAGCAAATGGTACCGATGATTTGATGAGAAGATGGAGAATCGTTACGGCGGGCGTATCTGAGGACACCGCATGGAACCTGATAGCGGGTGTACCACAGAAAGTTCGAGAATTTTACAGAAAGTAGGATTAACATCTTAATCAACTGTTTCTAATGTAGATATAACTCTATTATTGTGAAAGAAACAATCGGTTCAGTTGAATTATGTGTAATTTTTTTGACGTTATTATTTTGGTGCCCGAGATTTAACGTGGACAGGCTTTAGTCAGTAAAAATGCCTGAACTTTTTGCAATCTAAATTATCTTTATTTTGGCGTTACATCTGTTATCAAGAGTAGATAAAACAAACTCAAACATTGCAGCATTTTAATCTCAGGAGTGAATCATTATTAATTGATCATATCTTGTCGACATCTTCCAACCTTAAAACACCTTTATTCATCAGGCCGCGTATAATGTCCAATAAATATGATATCCTTCGACGAATTCTTCCTAATCATAAACACGAAAGGTCCATCGACGATAAAACTGGACAGGATCCTTTTCCGCATCACCTTCGTCATACGAGATCCAGCGGCCGCCCGGGTGCCATTCTCGTCGATGTCCAACCTCAGGATTTGGTAAACATTTGCCAGTCGGCTGGTGAAGTCAGCAAACACCTCGAACGCATCCGCGCTGAATATCGAGCTCAACCCCATTGCGTCCAGCACGATTTTTGTCTCAAGTCCTGTGCTGATTGAAAGTTTCGGCACTTCCAATTCTAAATCCACAATCGACAATCGTTCGTCTATCAATCGGTACGTGTTCAGATTGAACCTCTCGATGACGTTTTCCAGCGGTCGGGATTCGGACCTAATGATCAACATGGATAAGTCAGTGTCCTTTTTGAAGGGAAGTTCCAGTATTTGAATATCGTTAACTTCGGCGTATCTGTAGTCGCCGTGTCTTCGCATCATATCAACTTCTCGGGCTCCATCGTTAAAATAGAACATTCCCTTCACCGTTGAGCGCGGACTAAACTGAGTTTCCCAGGAGGCATTTAAGGTGAGGGTGTTTATCATAACGAGATTGGCATCGCTGGCCAAACCTTGTGTACTGAACACATCATCCACAATTCCGTTCGTGAACCGTGACGCCCATTTGTTGACAACTCCAACGATGCGCTCTTGTCGACTGAAGTCCAGAGCCTGTACGTCAACGTCGTGCTCGGCTTGAAGTATCGGCAGAAGATGCGGTTTGAGTTCCATCTGCGAATGGTACACCTTGGTGATCATTTCCAGAGCTTGATTGTTCAACTCGTTCTGCAGGGAGTGGAGATTTTTCGGTAATCCTAGAAGGGCTTCCATTTCCCTCGATACGTCCCGCCTGGCTGCGTGATGTAGCATGGTGAACGAGCGCTGGATTGCAATCGGAGAGAAGACACTGTTTTTGCCGGGATCCAGACTGTAGGCAGTTCGGAAAAAGTTCAGGGAGAACTTGATCGAATCCTTCGTGAATGCTAAAGGAGAGGTTTGAACGTTAGATAATTGGAAAATTGTGGTTTTCAGCACTTACCGGACATGCCATGGCTGCATTCAAATGCGATCAGTACTACTATTAAAGCGAAAACGAACTTCATGTTTTTTCAAACCGATCAACAAAGCAAGACGAAACAGACTGATTCAGCTTGGAATGATGGACTACTGTTAAAAATTGCAACGTGATAAGGCTGCCTTCACTGAATGACGCTACCTTTTTTCTGATTAAAATTATGTCTACTGGAAACTCATACAAACGAAAGAATACCGTAATCTGAGGAAAAGGTTGGTTGTATTGCTGTATAACAGACTGATGCAATTTTTTTGGAATTCTCGCTTCCCTGTACTCTCTTCTCGCTCTCCTGTACTGAAATTTGATCAGATTTGATAATAAACTGTTTTGTTACCACACTTGATGTTAAAAAAGATATAACTATGCAGAAAGCAAACTTTTCCTTTAGTGTATACCTATAAAGTCAAGATTCTTCTGACAAAATATTCTATAAATATACATATAATCATTCTTATATTTTGCCAGCTACAATTATAACAAATATGCCAAGCATTTGAAAAGATGCGTTGGTAGTTTGGGAATGAGAATGGTATGATAAGGATCAAAGGGTTACCTTCTTGTACGCATTCAAGGAGAAATCCACCTGAGATGCTGTGTCCACTGGTTCGAGAGTACATTCAGGCAGGGGTGATCCGAAATTCAGGAAGGCGTTAGTGATGATCCCGATGAGCAGAAATCTCATTTTCAGTGCAAAACTGTCACACCTCTTGCTGTAGTCCCATCAGCGTGAAATTACCCAGGTAACCAATAAGCATTAGCAAATGCAGTAAATGAACCCTAAATCTGCATTTCAGATGCTCCAAGCATTATATTAGCATTTTATAAGTATCTTGAATGCTATCTATTGTAAAGTTGGATTTCAAATGCTATTTAAATGCTTGTAGCCTGTAATGAGCATTTCGAATGCAAAATAGCATTAATGAAGCATTATCATAGCATTGCAGTAAAGCAGCCGTATATTGAGCCAAAAGCGGCATTTATGTTGCATTTAAGGCGACTTTAATGCTTGATATACTGCCGTAAAGACGCTTCGGAGCTGCTTATTGGTTACCTGGGAAGTTATAGAAATGAAATGCCTAGTAAGTAGGCACTGATTATATACTTGAAGATGTTTTGCAATAAACAAATCTCGCGTAACTTTTCAAAAGGACCTATCTAACAATTTGCCTACCCCGAGGAGAACGAGGTTGAAGAATATGAAAATATTTTTTGAAAATGTTTCAAACTGGATCAAGTTTTACCCATTCAATTGCTTTTAAGGGCAAGCATTGTTGTTGAATTTGCTACAGTAATGGTCTTTGTAGCATTTTATGTTAAAATAACAACGAAAACATCAAAAATGTTAGATAGGACATTTTGCTTAACCGAACTGTACATTGGTCGTGCCACATAGGACATTTTATTCCAATGATAGCTACATAGGTCATTTCAATTTTTATTATCATTCTATTAGTAAATTAGAAGATAACACATAGCAATAGAGATTGCTTTTTCTTTCACACATGCTTTTGCTTCCCGGTGAAAACAATCCTATTCTTTCTACGTGCCTTCGGATAGTTTCTACATACACTTCCTCAATGCTGTCTTCTTGTAGAGGATCTCGCGAAGGATCTGAACCATAACTGGTGACAACGCAACTTTGCTGGCTACCACATATAGCATCTTCCTCAAATTGTGCTGCTGATGATTGATCCGGATGTGATGAAAATAAAGTTGTGGCTGCGGCTGCAAGAAACTACCAATATTCAAGATATATTATGATTTACATAACCTTATTTTAAGGAACTAATGCACTTACCGAGGAGCAAATCGAACGCAGAATTATTAATTCCTTCCGACATTGTTGAAACGATATTTTGAACTTTCTCCAATCGAACGACCGAAGAACGGATTTGCTTTGTTATGTTTGTTCTGACACTTCAGACGTTTAGCGCGACAGGTAAACTGAAACGTCTTATTAAACAGTAGAGCATCGCTATTGCGAAATCAGACATCGGACGTTTTGTTGATTTTCAATTTTCTTAATATTATGAAAACATATCAAAATGCGTGTTTTAACATAATGTTGATAAATGCAATAGCAAAAGTGTGCATTAATTAATTCAATTTGTTTACATTTGTTACATAGGACCTTTTGAAAAGTTACGCGAGAAATGAGCAAACGTCAGGTGAGAGAAACATCCAAGCGATTGAGCAAAACAATTGTTGATCAGCGTGTACAATTTTGATTCAGTGAAATTGCGTTTATTATGTGAAGCGCAACAGTTTGAACCGCTTGGCTATACAATGCGTTGTTCGAAAATTTCGTGAATGTAGAACGTGATGAATATTGGATTCAGATTTAAAGCTTTGAAATATTTATGGGCCAATTATAGAAGTCGAGTCGAGCAGGCAGCAAGCCGTGCTTTGAAACGGACGTGTTTTGTTTTTGCTGGTCGTTTTCGTGAAGAAAAAATCAATCAATAATGCGTAATTTAACTTAAACTAACAGTGAAATCATAAAATCTTTGCGTAATTTGGGAAAGACGTAGTAAATACAATGGATTCCCTCCCGGTACACGGCAAATAATCCACACATATTTATTGGCACAAATCCAACTCAAAATGCAAATAATATTCATTTATTCACACCTTCTGAGAGACACATATGAAGTTTATGAAGCAAATGAAAAGTATGTGTGGCCAAAAATACATACCATGTATTGATAATATTGCAAGAAATCATTGATGTGACACATAGATATTATCATTGCTTTTTTATCAGTGTAGTGTTTCCACATTTTTCGGTTTTTTTGTGCTTCGCCGCGCACCCGGAAGAAGAGTAAAATTAGCCTACATTTATTAAGGTGAAACTCCTTAGAATCCTTAGTATTCAACACGCAGGTAGTAGTGCAAACACTTTTTTGCTCTCATAGAATAGTATTGGTGCATCATGAAAAAAACGGTCATGGTTGCCAGTAATTTCAATTTTTCTTTGTGGATTACAGTAGATCTATTCAATGATTCCCTACAATATTCACATTTTTAAAAAAGCATAAAGCCTCAACAAAAGAATCCTATTTAAAGGTTGGGGGAGTCTGGGTTGTATACAAATATTGGTGAATTTTAAAAGTTAATGTTCAGTTCATATTTCAATCATAAACTATCGAATAAGTCTTTGAGTAGATGGCTGAAACATAAAATGTATTAAAAACGTTTGAAATTATGCATCAAATTATGCCAGATGCTGAATTATAGCGGTGGCCCCAAGATCCGTCAAGGGCTGCACAAATACCAACTGGCTCGTTTTCCACTACCGGCAAGCCCATAGTCACCTTTTCATCATGGACAATGTTCTTTTCGGCACGAACCGCTTTATTCAAGGATTCTCCGAATGCTGTGTCTAATACAGCGTCCATTGCCATTTCGTCTCTGATGAACGTTTTTTGGTTCATGAATGGCAGATTAGGAAAAGAAAACAGTTCATAAGCTATATTATATGTACTCCCACTGCATTGTAACGTTTTGCGTTTTTGTTGTTAATTATTGCTTTGTTTGTCTTGTTTATTGTAGATTTTAAGAATAAATAATTGAGCATAAAATTAATCTAATGATGTTTTAATAATAAATCAAAATAAATCAAACAGCTTGCGTTGATAAAATCGAGCTATCAATGTGCCCAATTTGCGTTTATAGGTGTATGGTATAAAAGCTTCAATTTTATAGCAAGGTGCTGAATCTGTAATAGGCGGTTTAAATTCGCCATGCTTTCCGTCGCCATACGACTTGGACATGGTTTTTAAATAATGCTTCTAAGGAATAATTAAGAGTAGTCATTTTGAATAATTGAAAAGGGCTCAGATTTGAAAAGTGGCACAGTTTCTTGGCTCAGACAGTTCTTCCTTTCGATCATTTCGCTAAAGCATCGGCTGGAAAGCAGAAGTGCGCGATTGAAGTTTGTTACGTTTCATTTGGTTCAAGTACAATCTGTAGGTAAAGTTAGTGAGTGAGTTTAAAACATTGTAAGTGGTGTTAATCGTCCCGCGTTTCTTTCTTTGTTTAGTGGACTGAGGTCCTCCATCGTGGTGCTAATTGAATCCCGTCTAAGTATCATCGAGGCCCATGTGTTCCGTGAAGGCCCGCCTCAAGAAGGCAGTTAATCGGAGAATCGAGTGAAGTCGCCAAAACTAAAAGTATCGAAGTATCTCCCATCGGCCGTCCAAAGCCGAAGGTATGTAAGGTCCCTTACCGTCAACTTTGTGGACCGGAGCAATCCGAGAGCTCGTGCCGTCAATTGCACGCTAAGAACCCGATCCAAACCGAAGGTATCACCGATCCTCGCTCGGTGGAACGGATAGGTACGCGAAGCCGGGTCGCTTTGGGTACGTGTGCCTCTATTCATAAGGGCGGATCGCCCCGGGGACAGAAACGGCTTTCAAACGCCGCCATCACTCTCGTGGAACAAAAATCGGAAGCTTCCTTTCCAGCCACCACTCCCTCCGCACCTCTAGTTCGGCCATATTGCACACACGGGTCCTTTCGTCATTGTGCGCCAACTCGCAGCGTGGACATCCTGGCGGCAACCATTGCACCGCCGCCATTTCGTCGCCATTTCGTTGAGCAAGCCGCAACGGAGTCATCGAAGTTACATCGGGCCCCATCAGTCGTTGAGTCTTGGAAAAACCTGCGCAGGTACGTCTAGAGCTAAGTTACATGGCCATGTTTGCTCTTCTTCAGCATGAATAAACGAATCTAGGAAATTTTTCTTTAGGGTTTTTGGATCGCACCTCCTAAAAATGATACTTTCTGGAAAAATAAAGATCAGAAAAATGCTTACGAAAAATGCGTATTATTTATTTGAGCTTTTAATATCATCCTTTTCTTACCTGTAAGGTAGTTTTGTATTCGTAGAGCCTCAAATTCATGAACCTCTCCATTTTAAATATTGACAATCGTTAAACGTTAACTTTATTGAATATTACCAAGTATTAAAAAAATTTCAACGAATTTCGATTATATTTTTAATTACATTATTTTCAATGGGATTACTATGTAAACATATCTTACAACACTGGAGCGACCCCCGTATCATAGCAATCATAAATTTATAAGGGGTCGTCTCTCTCTGAGCTGGTCAGAAGCACGAAGACAACGCGCATGCGCGCGTTAAAGGCTGCCACATAATTTCACCACGTGGTGTACAGAGTTTTGTTATGCTGGATGCATACCGTTAATTTTTGCGCTTATTCAGTTGAGGAGCATCAGCTTCACCATTCAACAATTTATTAATTTATGTATTTTTCGACGTCGTTCCAGCGTGTCCAAACCCAGTAGTCGGCATCTATCAGGATACGGTGGCAAGTTGTCAGGATCTCGCCACGGCAAGTTTTTCAAAGCCAAACGAATAAACCGCTTCTGAACTCGTGCGATTCTGAGGCACCACGTGACCTGGTAAGGCTGCCATACCACCGACGCGTTTTCCAAAATTGGACGAACAATTGCACATTACAATGACTTCCAGCAGTGTGGGTCCAAAAAACCCTTCGCCTCCTTGGAAATGAAGTTCAACTGTCGAGTTGCTTTTGATATGATCGCAGAACGGTGTTCTGCAGAAAACTTCAGGGCATATCTGTAGAAAACTTCAGAAAAGTTCCGGAGAGAACTTCATGGAAGTTCTGCTGAGGACTTTAGGGAAGTGCTGCAGAGAACTTCATGGAAGTTCTGGAGAGACCTTCAGGGAAGCTCCGGAGAAAAGTTCATGGAAGTTCTGCAAAGCTTTTTGAGAGAAATTCAGGGAAGTTCTTCAGAGGATTTCAGGGAAGTTCTGCAAAATACCTCAGGAAAATTCTGCAGAGAACTAATGAAAAGCTTTGCAGAGAACTTCTGGGAAATTCTGCAGAGAACATCAGGGAAGTTCTGCAAATAAATTCAGGGAATCTCTGCAGAGAACTAATGAAAAGTTCTGCAGAGAACTTCATGGAAGTTCTGCAGAAAACTTCATGGAAGTTCTGCAGCGAACCTCCGAAAATATCTGCAGAGAACTTCTGGGAATTTCTGCAGAGAACTTCTGGTAAGTTCTGCAGAGAATTTTTGGTAAGGCCTAAAGAGAAGTTCGGGGAAGTTCTGCATATCAATTCAAAAAACCTCTGCAGAGAACATCTGGAAAGTTCTGCATCTCGGAAGATCTGTAGAGAACTTCAGAGAAGATTAGAAGAAAACTTCATGTAAGGTCTGCTGAGGACTTTTGGGATGTTCTGCAAGTAAATTCAGGGAAGTTTTGAAGAGAGATAGAGAGAGACAGATAGAGAGAGAGAGGATGAGAAAGAGAGAGAGAGAGAGAAAGAGAGAGAATTGAGAACTTCAAGAAAGTTCAGGGAAGTTGTACAGAGGACTTAAGGGAAGTTCTGCAAAGAACTGCATGGATATTCTGATGAGAACTTCAGGAATCTCTGCAGAGAACTTCTCAAAAGTTCTGCAGAAAACGTCAAGTAAGTTTAGCAGAGAACTTCAGGGAGGCTCTGCAAATTAATTCAGGTAATCGTTTGTTATTTTTTGTGTTGACGTTTTTCACTAAAATTACTTGTTTTTCTATTTATTCACCGGCTAAAAAAATAATGGTTTGGTGTATTTCATACCTCACTCATCCAATTTGGAATCTCGAGATCCTTGACATATAACAAGTTAGTGTATTGGTCAAAGATGTATGGTTTAATGGGTCAGAGAACTTAAGGAAAGTTCTTCATAGAACTTAAGGAAAGTTCTGCAGAGAACTTCAGGGAAGTTCTGCAAATAAATTCAGTGAACCTGTGCAGAGAACATCAGGAACGCTCTGCATGGGTCTTTAGGGAAGACGTGCAGAGAACTTCAGAGAAATTCTTCAGCGAACTTCAGAGAACGACTGCAGAGAACTTCAGGGATGTTCTGCAAATTAATTCAGGTAATCGCTGTAGAGAACATCAGGAAAGTTCAGCATCTGGGAAGATCTGTAGAGAACTTCAGAGTTCAGAAGAAAAGAAAATGTAAGATCTGATTAGGGCATCAGGGATGTTCTGCAAGTAAATTCAGGGATGTTCTGAGGGAGAGAAAGAGAGCGAGAGAGAGAGAGAGAGAGAGAGAGAGAGAGAGAGAGCAAGAACTGAGAACTTCAAGAAAGTTCAAGGGAATTGTGCAGAGGACTTCATGGATATTCTACTGAGATCTTCAGGAATCTCTGCAGAGAACTTCTGAAAAGTTCTGCAGAGAACGCCAGGGAAGTTTGGCAGACTAGTTCTGGGCAGTTCTGCAGAGAACGTCAGGGAAGTTTGATAGAGAAATTCTGGGCAGTTCTGCAGAGAAGTTCTGGGAAGTTCTGCAGAGAACTTCAGGGAAGATCTGCAGAGAACTTCAGGGAAATTCCGGAGATAACTTCATGGAAGTTCTGCTGAGGACATTCGGGATGTTTTGCAAAGAAATTTAGGAAAGTTCTGCAGAGAACTTCAGGGAAATTCAGCGAATGAGAACATAAAGAAAGTTCTGCAGATAACTTAAGGGAAATTCTGTAAATAAATTCAGAGAATTTCTCCAGAGAACATCACGAAAGTTCTGCAGAAGAATTTAGGGACGATCTGATGCAGAAAACTACAGAGAAATTCTGCAGAGAACTTCGGGAAATTTCTTCAGATAATTTAAAGGAAGTCCTGTATAGAACTTCAGAGAAATTCTGCTGATAATTTAAGGCAAGTACTGCAGAGAACTTCTGGGAAAATCTGCAGAGAACTTCATGAAAGTACTGCAAATAAATTCAGAGAACCTCTGCAGAGAACATCAGGAATGTTCTGCATGGGTCTTTATGGAAGATGTGCTGAGAACTTTAGAGAAATTCTTCAGAGAACATCAGGAAACTTGTGCAGAGAACTTCAGGGAAATTCTGCAAATAAATTCAGGTAATCGTTGAAGAAAAAACATCAGGAGAGTTCTGCATCTGGGAGCTTCCCTAGAGAACTTCAGGTAAGTTCAGAAGAAAACTTCATGTAAATTCTGCTGAAGACATAAAGTTGCAAGTAAATTCAAGGAAATTCTGTAAATAGAGAGAGCGAGAGAGATAAAGAGAGAGAGAGAGAGAGAGAGAGAGAAAGAGAGCAAGACCTGCGATCTTCAGGGGAGTTCTGCAGAGAACTTCAGGAAAGTTCAGGGAAGTTTTGCAGAGGCCTTAAGAGAAGTTCTGTAGAGAACTTCATGGATATTCTGCAGAGAACTTCTGAAAAGTTATCCAGCGGACTACATGAAAGTTTTTCATAGAACTTCTGGGAAGTCCTGCAAAGAACTTCTGGGAAGTTCGGCAGAGAACTTTAGGGAAGTTCTGCAGAGACCATCAGAAAACTTCGACAACATCATAAAATCAACATTTTCCGGTGAAGTCAGATTGAAACGCTTTCTTCAACAAAGTTTAAGGCTAAAATTTGTTATTAAATGCTTCTGCAGTCTTTACATCTAAGCTAAGGCAGTTCTTTGAGTGGTTCTCAAAAGATATCAAAATTTCAATTTTTGTTACCAATTTATGAAGAAAATGCAAATTGACGGAGTTCAAAATACGATTTCCTGTGGCTTTGGGACCCAAGACTTTTGTTTTCAATATTATCACTATCAATATGTAGCGGAATGTCTTTGCACTCTGATTCTAGAGTTTCTTTTTCACATAGTTGGTTTGTAATTTTCGAGAACACGGTATCGGAAGATTTTAGTATCGTGCACATGATAACAAGGTACACCTGTAACACGAATTCATGCCCGAATACCTTGACTTTGACCACATGCGGTAAATCGGCGAGCACGGAAAAAACAGCTTTTAAGCTTCCTTACCAACCAATATTCAAAGACTCCAGTATGACAACTTAGGTCCGGGTAGTCGTCGATGATACAGCGAAGACTTCAACCTTCGACTGGATATTCCCTCAACGAATCACTTTGCTAGGCCTTGGTGCTGCAAGGTGACCTTCAACAACCCCACTATGTGATTCCGGCCATTGGAAAGAAAGTGGCTGTAGTATAGTAGGCTGCGTCGATTTTCAAAAAATGTTTTTTTCCCTTTATTATCGAGATTTTTAGCCCTGGGCTGTGTAGGGATTGAGTGGGGAAAATGAACAGATTAATAATAAAATGCCGGCGTTGGTGGTGTAGTGGTAAGCGTGACTGCTACTGGCACCCCAGTGGGTCTGGGTTCAATCCCAGTCGACGTCGGTGGTTTTTCTGAGGCGAAAAAATCTTGGTCACGTCTTCCTTCGGAAGGGAAGTAAAGCCGTTGGTCCCGGTGCATAGTCATGAGCCGTTAGGGGTAGGGTCCAGGTAGTGGAGTCGTCTCCCTGGCGTCGGTGATTGTCACTATGTGAGGAAATAGGCCGACGGAAAATAAATAAAAAAATTAAAAAAAAAAATAATAAAAATAAAAATAAATAAAACGGGATAGAATGGGTTCAGAAGTAAGATAGATGAGAGATTAATGCGAGACCTAGGAAACAAGTTAGGTAGTAGGCGAACGAAAAATCAGAGAGTTGGGAAATAAATATATTCAGTTTTGTGATTGACCGTCACAAGGAAAGACGTATTCAAGCTTTTATCCGAAACAAGAAGCCCGAATTCCGAAAATGGAGCCCGTACATTCCGAGATTCACGACAGGCTGGTTCATCTCCCATCGTAGTTACTCACTGCGGGGGTGAGATTCAAACTCGTGATTTTGGCGTGAGAGGTATGGATGTTAACCACTACGCCGGGGTCGCCAAAAAAAAAATGTTCCAAAAACCACCCCTGAAAAGTTTTAGATTTTATAATAATCGTTTAGCTTCACTACTTTCGACGTAAAGTTTCGTATGGAATTTCAGTTCTATTACAGTTTTTATTAAAAACATAAGCTACTTTAAAGGTGAGCTGAAAAGTAGGAGGCATCCTGAATACACGTGGCACGCTCTTATGAAGCATGGGAAGCAACCCGTGCTAAATTCAAATTTCAAATAAGAAAGTAAGTGCTGCTTAATTTGGTACAATTATTTCACACTTTTTTAAGTAGCACCACTGTCTGAAAGTAGATGGGGCATCCTATTACAGCACTTTCACCCAACGGGATGGACGTAGCTGATGAAATTAACGTAATTTGAACGTGTAATGTTCTTGTGACTTTCACCACATAGATGTATGGTCCGCTGGGATGTGAAAAGGCTACCTTTTGATTTCGCAATTAGCTCAGTAGGTTTCGCTAGTTGGCATGCAAAATGTTGATATTAATTGGTTACTTTTTGCTGAGAATAAACCGAACTAAATCAACATAGGGTAGGGAACGGCTTAAGCACCCCAAGATCCTATTCCAAGCACGGGGTAAACGTTAACCTACAACACTAATTTTTTGCTGTATGGTGCTCCATGTACTGATGTAAAATGAGCGTTGTAGATTAACGTTTACCCCGTGCTTGGAATAGGGTCTTGGGGTGCTTAAGCCGTTCCCTACCCTATGCGAAAACCCATTCTCACAGTAAAATGAATTATCGAGTCTGCCATATGATCGTAAATCCGAGCTAATGAAGTGCTTCCGTAACACCTGTGTATAAATAGGACCAGAATCACCATAAACGGCCATAAAAGTTCGCTATGAGCCACTTTAGTAAGATTACCTTTGCTGCAGCACTTCTTACCGTGGCACTGGCGGCTACAGAACCGTCGCTGTTCTCCACCGAATTCGTGTGGGATTTCTTCAAGGTAGGTTCTTCTGCAACCTCAACTCATCCTCGGTAAAAGTGAAAGCATTTCTTCCCACCAGGCATCGTTCGACGAGCGTCGCAATTTAGCCTTGTCACCCTTCTCGATCCGGTTGGGCATGACCATGTTGGCCAATGCCGTGACCGATCGCTTCACACTGCGGCAGATTATCGAAAAATTGCACCTTCCGGGAAGTATTGCCAAAGCAACGGATCAGTATCGGTACAAACTACGAGCCCTGGCAAAGGATCGGCACTTCCAGTTCGGAACAAAGCTGTATATTTTCGGACAGGACGTTTTCAATCCAACGTTCGCAACGAGCGTAGCGAGTTTCAATGCCTCGGTTGAACAGCAGGGGCAGTTGAATGTGACAGTGGTCCCACAGTTGGCCAATCGTTGGGCGAAGGCCACCACCTCCGGAATGGTTGGAACTGTCTTATCGGAAAAGGATCTGAATCCAAATACAAGGATGATTCTGTTGAATGCGGTTGCTTTCGCTTGCAAGTGGGAACATCAATTCAATGTGAATTCAACCAGACTGGAGCTGTTCAACGCCAACGGTAACGGGAAGCTTTACACGACAGAGTATATGAACCTTCCTCCGACGAGGCTACCGATGACCATTCACGCCAAACTGATGATGAAAGCGATTGAGCTGCCCTTTCAGATGGGGAGCGATTACTCCCTGTTGATCATGATGCCATTGGCAGCAGATGGGAATATGACCGAGTTGGTAGGCAAGCTGAATCACAATTCGTTCAAAGAGCTCTACGGAAGTCTTGAGCCGCATCGGGTGTCGATGAAACTACCACGTGTCCGCATGGCCAACGGACTCAACGTAAATTCCGTTTTTCGAAAGCTACACCTAACGGCACCGTTTGACTGGAGCATCTTCCAGATTTTCAAGAACGAGAAGCTTACCCTGGATAAGATTAAGCACAGCGTAACGGTTCTAATGGACGAGGAAGGAGTTAAGGCTGCTGCTGCTTCCGGTAGGTTTGACTGTTTGTTCGAGGGGGTGTTCCCAGTTAATTGTTTGTTATTTTGCAGCGTTTACCATGGTTACTAGAAGTGCGTCGCTGAGTTTCGATGCGGATCGTCCGTTTGTGTTTGTGATATTGAAGAAATCCAGGCAATTTCCCCTTTTCGTAGGAAATTTTGCGTACCCATCAAAGGCGGCGCTGGTAAAGCCGTAGGACCGGTTCATTCATTCTATCTCGAGCGGGAGTGTAGATTTTCACGTGTTGTTACGGGGAAGCCTGAATTATGCGTAGTTAGTGTTGATGAGGTGAACATCAATTCACACGGTCATCTTATGAAATAATTTGTGAGAGTTTAATTTTCTCAAAACTTGAATAAAGCTTCAATGTAAAATATATCACAAAATTTGTTATAACGTTGCGTTGCGTTAGTAACGCAGTAGATTGCATGCTGGATGCTGTCATGTTTTTTACACTTTGATCAAAAAGTACCATAAGTTTGTAAATAAAACAAAATATTCTCAATATAATTACAATATCTTTTTGTCTCCATGCACTTTTCATAGGCCGCTGCACAGTGATTCTATCCCATACAAAAGGCGGAAAAAAGTCTAAAAATGGATTTTACATAGTTTAACATGTGTTTTCAAGTAATTTTGGGTCGCTGATTTCAAAAATGCTATTAAAATTGTCGTCTAAGGCCACACTACCGTGATATGGCCACTTTATTGTACCCTGGAATGTCCGGAACATCCGAAAAAATGATAAATTAATTTGTCTCGACCTAAAGCAATGTGATTTTTTTCAAAACCATTTGTACATAAAATGTAAGTAAATCGACGTGGAGAACAATGGTTCTGTAAGTGGCCATTGCATTCGTAAAACTTGATAATTCAGCAATTTCATACCAAAAATAAATAGTTGTGGATCTTAGAATTTCACACCTTTGGTAAGTTAGTTCATTTTCTAAAAATATATGACTTTAATTTTTTTTGTCCTTAGGGTGATCCGTTTTGAGATAGGGTGGTCCAAAACCAAATTTTAGACATATTTATAGTTTTTAAGAATTGGACCGATTTTCAATTTTTTCTGCATAAATAAAATGAGTTTTCAGAGAAAGTATGTGCATAGAAAAATTAAATCTTATTTTATTATCAATGATGAAAAGGTCCAGTTCTTAGTATTTTAATGGCGACTAAAATTTTTATGCATATTTCAAATAAGAGAAATCAGACGATGTACGTTAAGTCATTATATTGATTGTAATGATTTATTCCAATATGCGTTTTCATCCTTTTTACTATTATCACAAAAGAAGAGTATACACTGACAAAAAAACGAGAGGAAATCATAGAAATATCGTATGGAAATATGCCAGAAGATATTATTGCATATTTCATACGATTCTCTAAAAAAAGTTGCAATCGGGATTCGAACCATGAATCGGGATCCAGAGATGAGCCACAATCCCACGAGACTATCAAAAAGCGTGTCACTGAACTTTGAAGGGTCATGTACAATTTATGCTCTAGGGGGGGGGGGGGGTGTAGTTTGACGTTTAGTAACAACAAGCAAAGTTCGAAACAACAAGCGAAAGCAATAAGCTTGAAACGCTAAGGAAGAAAGGAAGAAATGAATTCGTTACATGTGAATTACATGTACATTTATTTGAAAATACAAACCTCAATTGATCCACCTATGGTGAGATCTGACCCTTTTTTCACTTCCCTGGTAGTACTAGGAATACGAACCCGGATGTGGTCATTGTGGTCCTGGAATCTTGATATCATCACAATTGTACTTATTTTTGAGTTCTCATGTTATTTGACGTGTCGCATGATGAGTTTTGACCGAAATTTGAATCTGGCCACATTCCCGGGAGTCACCGGAACATCTACCCGGATGTGACCAATGTGGTTCTGGACTCGTAATATCATTGCCATTGAACTTACTTCTGAATTCTCATTTAATTAGAGGTGTCACATAATGGGTTTTGATCTAAGTCCGAAATTGACCACTTCCCCGGGGGTATCTCCGGAACCAGTAAGACCAATTCCAATATATTTACAAAACGACGTATGAGATTACAGTACCTTTCATATATTGTTTCATTCAAATCGGTTCAGTAGTTGATTGAGAAACTGAATTAGAAATTTCGTTACATACATACACTACACACACAGACATGTGTTCAGTTTATCGAGCTGAGTTCGTTGTATGTAACACTAGGCCCACTTAGCCTTGGCTTAAATGGCGAATTCTCTAGATATATAGTTATATTTATATGCATATATTTATAGACACTTCTTTGTAAGAAGGGCAAAATCGTGGTATATTGGATCTATTGCGAGATTTATGTTTTCACAAATTTTACGTGTTTCTCATACATTCCCAAACCCTCCCGGAACCATGATTGCGCAAGTTTGCGCAAGATGATACCCAAATTTTCGAAAAGCTGGCAAAAATATCTTCAAAATAAGCCTATTGTGGTGTATGTGCGCGTGTGTGCTCACATTTGAATATTTAGTTGAAGTTTTTTTTTCCAATTGTCCATACATTTTATATGGGAACAAAAAATCACGACCACGTAGGTCCCATACTTTGAAAAATTGTAGAGTGCACAATTCTCTTCCAATCTTCATAAAATTTTGGAATGTACAAAATTATAAAAACATATATATTGTAAAATGAGAAAGTCGATTTTTCGATTTTTTCGCCTTGGAATCACTGTGCGCTGGTGGGATGGCCTTCAGTTTTTTCGTCGCATTCTCCTTTATAGTCTCATATAGACTGTTCCGAAAAATATAAATACACTTTCTTTCTCAAATAAAAAAAAAACTACTGTTAGTTTTGATTATTTTATTCTCAAACTTAAAGTAAAAAACATTGTTTTCTTTCCATCTTCATTTCAATTTGCTTGATTTTTTGTAGGGCAGGTGATTTCTCTATCTTCTGGACAGTGGTTTCTCCTACCATTTTCACCGCTCTTGGCCAAGCTTTCTTAAATGTTTCAACATCATCATCTGGCTTCATGTGTTTTCTCAGCTTTGCTGTCGTCAAAGCCCAAAAAGGTTGGACTCGCATATCTCTCTTCAATGTGGCATATTAATTCTGGAGAGAAAATCGCACAAGGGTACATCTAGCGAATACGTTGTCATTGGGTTTAGGAAATCATGTCTTCAGCAACCTTCCTTCGATGGTCTTTTTGCACGAAATTCAGCTCTTTCGGAACAAGCCGTGCGGTAACGCGTTGCATGCTCAAAATATCAACAAGAATGCTGTACGTTACCATATGAGATACTGAGATCACTAACCATCATTTTAAGGCACTTAATCTCACTTTGGAATGGACTGTATAAGATACTGGCCGACCGATACAACCGAAGTACGAGAGATGACTACTTTATCGTCATCTATCTATGTGCTTTACTAGGCAGATCAATCTGCTGCCGAAGATCACAATGTCTCTCAGTTGCTGCTATCAGTAGATAGCACTTGCACAAGCGAGGATCACTCTTCCCTCGCTATCTTCTGCCTACAACCTTGGTTTTCAAAGCTGGTTGGAATGAATGGGTAACTCTTGGTTCGGCCCCTGGCGATAAAACGCATGAAGGTTCATTAGGTGCCAAAGTTTACCCCACGGGGGAGATAAATACACTGAAAATTAATTTTAGTTTATATCACAAAATTGAAGGTAATACTTACAAATCCATTCGTTGGTTCCTGCAACGAAACTGATTTGTACTTTTTAGGAAGATAATTCGTCATTAATGGCACACGCGCAACTGTCAAGCTTTTGTTGATACCGAATGAACATTCGTGCACTGTGGAAAACAATACAAAGAGCTACGAGTATTTTGTCACAAATTAAACAGAAACGTCTCTCTGGCGGTTGCACGAAAGACTGACAGATCTACTTTATCGACTCAAAATGTAATTGACGCAACCACGTGGAGTTGTCCAGCGTTTTTTTAATGTTTCTGACATGGGATTCGAACTTGACTTTTTGGAAGGTCTCTCTAGGCCATTCTGACTCGTGAGAAGATGTTTGATTAATGAGCATGCAGTTCTAGCTCTCGACAGCGCTGTGAGTTTTATTTTGGGATAGATTATTAAATTATTGGGATAAATTATTCCCGCCCATCCCAGCACATTTTGCATGAGTGCGATAAACGAGAAACAGAGATTGGCTGGTCTTCACGAATTTCATTTCGTGCATTATACAAAATGGTGTAATGATCTATATAAATAAAAATGAGTTGGGGTTTCCTTTGTCACGATTTAACTCGCGAGCGGAAGGAACCGATCGGCGTGAAATTTTGTATGTTGGGATTTTTGGGGCCGGAGAATATTCTTATGATGGTTTACTGCAAACGAAATGAAATACAAATGAAACACAAATTTCTACACAACTCGAGAACTAATCAAGCAAAAGAAACCAAATTTAGCATGTGTGAGTTTTTGAAGGCATAAAAGGTTTTTATGGTAGCTTGAGAACCCTCCCCGTCATAAAAGGGGTAGCTCCCATACAAATAAAATACAATATTCTACTCAACTCGAGAACTAATCAAGCAAACGGAACGAAATTTAGCATTTGGTGGTTTTTTAAGACAAAAAATGTTTATATGTTGGTTTGAGACCCCTTCCCATTCTTAAAGGGGGGGGGGGGGGTTGGAGGTCTCCGGTACAAATGAAATACACTATTCTGCAGGATTCGAGAACTAATCCAAAACCAAATTTAGTATATGGTTTTTGAAGACAACAAAATGTTCTATGTTGATTTGAGACCCCTCCCCTTTCTGAAAGGAGGGGAACCTATTCAAATGAAACGCAAATCTTTGCATAACTCGCGAACTAATAAGAGAAATGGAACCAAATTTCGCATGTGGATGATTTTGAAGGAGGGAAATGTTTCTATGGTGATTTGAGACTCTTCCGCCATATGAGGAGGAAGGGGGGGGGGGGTTCTCTCAAACAAATGGAACCCAATTTTCTGCAGAACTCGAGAACTAATCAAGCAAATAGAACCAAATTTGGAATGGACGAGTTTTTTTGGGGCATGAAATGTTTTTATGGTGGTTCAAAGCCCCTCCTCCCTCTTAAAAGGAGGGCTCTCATACAAATGAAACACAAATTTCAACCAAACATGAGAACTATGGCTACTGCTTTGCAAATTTGTATTCAGCGGTTTCTGGGTCCGGGAATGCATCTTATGATAGTTCGAGACCCTCCCGTCTCTAGAAAGTTGGGATTCCTATGCAAATGAAAAACAAATTCCTGCATAACTCGAGAACTGATTAAACAAATGGAACCAAAATTGGTATGGGTGAGTCTTTGAAGGCAGGAAATGTTTTGAAGGTGGTTTGAAGCCCCTCCTCCTTCTGGAAAAAGGGGCCCCCATAAAAATGAAACACGAATTTAAGCCAAACATGAGAACTATCCCTTCTGCTATGCTAATTTGTATGTAAGAGTATTTAGGTCCGGGACAGCATCTTATGATAGTTCAAGACCCCTCCCGCCTCAATAAAAGTGAGCCCCCATGCGAATGAAACCAAATTTGGTATGGGCGAGTTTTTGAAGGCAAGAAATGTTTTTAAGGTAATTTGAGACCTCTTCTCACTTTGGAAAGGGGGGGCTCCCATACATACGAAACACGAACTTAAACCAAACATGAGAACTATCCCTACCGCTATGTAAATGTGTATGCAGGGATGTGTGGGTCCGGGAAAGGATCTCATGATAGTTCGACACCCCTCCCGCCTTTAGAAAGGGGAGCTCACATACAAATGAAAAACTATTTTCTGCATAACTCAAGAACTAATCAAACAAATGGAACCAATTTTGGCTTGTGGAGGTTTTTGTAGGCAAGAAATGTTTCTACGGTGGTTTGAGACCCCCCTCCTCTTTGAAAGAAGGGGCTCTCATACAAATGAACCACGAATCTGAGCCAAACATGAGAATTATCCCAACAGGTATGACTATTTTTTTGCAGAGATTATTTTTGGAGTCGGGGAAGGTTCTTATGATGGTTCGAGACCCCTCCCGCATCTGGAAGGGGTGCTCCTACACCAATTAAAGACAAATTTCGGCATAACTCGAGAACTAATCAAGCAAATGGAACCAAATTTGGGATGTGGAGGTTTTTGGAACCAAGAAATGTTTCTATGGAGGTTTGAGACTCCTCCCTTCTCTGGAATGGGGTGGGCTCTCATGAAAATTAGGCACAAATGTCAACCAAACATGAGAATCATACATACTGTTATGGAAACTTATATGAAGGTTCTTATGCTGGTTCGAAGCTCCTTACCCGCCTGGAAGGGAAGGACTTCCATACATATGAAACACAAATTTCTGCAAAGCTCGAGTTCTTGGAATTGGAGTTCTTCAAATGGAACCAAATTTGACATGTGGGGGTTTTGAGCAGGATTTTTTTCTAAGGTGGTTCAAGACGCCTTCCCTCTGGAGAGGGTGAAGGAGGGCTCTCAAACCAATGAAACAGACATTTGAACCAAACATGAAAATTATCCATGCAACTAAAACGCAAAATGTGTATTTCTCGGGTAAGAAGCATATTCTGATAGAAGTTTGAACCCCTTTTTAGTCAAGATTTGGTTGAGTTACTCTCAGTGCTCACTATGCACAAGAAGTTAATCTAAGGTTATGCAAGAGAAAATAACGTACAAACTGGCCGGATACGGCTTCATTTCTCTTTGAAATGCTTCTACGCAGAAAGAAAAACCGGTAGAAACGACCGGTCCAAGGGTTAAATTCATAACACAAACCTTTTTTTTGCATGAATAACACACACAAGCAAACGAAAATATTTTAACCAGATTCATTCAGAACAAAAACCATAAACGCGCCAGTTCTATCAATTTTCTATTCATTTAGTCGCATGCGTTGCAAGGCTCGCACCGGGTTCAGCTGGTTATTGTACATAAATAAAGGGACAAATTATAGAACTTTGCTCGACAGATCAATTTGGCTATTACAGATGTCGAGATCGATGAAATTTTGTCGAGTTGGTGGGCTCAATCGATCGCTCGGAAACTAGTGACTGATCTGTCACATTTTGTCGGGAAAGTGTTTGTTTTGATATGCGTGCTTCATCGGTTCATGGTCATTTACTGAGCAAGGTAAGAAACATACTAAACCATTATTTTTCTGCAGGTGAAATAACAGAAAAACAATTAACTTCTAGTCAAAAATGTCATCCCAAGTAGACATTTTAATTTTATTCCAGCAGTATAGCACTCCTCTCGGTTGTGCTGATAAACCTACATTCAAAACTACCAACACCTCCTCTATGCTTCTTTAAAGCCGAAATTTGTACAAAGTGGCCCACTTGATAGACGGTTTTGAAAACATTATAAAACCTTTATGAGACCATAGCGATTTTGAAAAAGTTCTAGTGAAAAATGTTATGACAACGTCAGAACCTTCATAAAACCTTTTGACTGCCATGAAAACCAGCATACGGCCAACTGACCACAACTGTCAAACTTTACTTTGATATCCAAGTTGGTTTTTGTTGTTCTGCTTTGTTCGATTCTTCGCTCTCCTGTTTTTTCCGAATGGGGAGAATACAAATCTTCTGGATACCTCGGCAAAACGTTCCATGCTGCGTCCGAAAAGTAACCACTCTAACGATGCTATCCACTCCAGGGTGAATCTCCGTCCCACGCCCCATTGGCCACTGCAGCGGTGGAAGCTTATCTTCCTTAACAAGTACCATCGTTCCGACATGAAGATAGTCCCTTCTCCTTGTCCATTTATTCCTGTTTTGAAGATCTGACAAGTACTCAGTTGACCAACGCTTCCATACCACCTAGCTGAATTGTTGCATTCGTTGCCATCTGCTCTATCGGTTTTCTGAAATTTCTCCAAGACCGGGCTCCGCTATCGCCGTAAGCGGACGTTGAACCAGAAAATTTCCAGGAGTTAAAGCTTGTAAATCTCTGTGATCGTTGCTAATTGGAGTAATCGGCCTCGAGTTGAGACAGGCCTCGATCTGGGTAACAACAGTCACGTTCTCATCTGAACGAAGTACAGTGTTGCCGATCACTCCCCTCATGTGTCCTTTAAGGGATTTAACGACCGCTTCCCATAGTCCTCCGAAGTTCGGTGACCTGGCAGGAGTGAACTGTCTCGGTGACTACTGCATTATGAAACTGTTCCGCTCGGAATAATTGATGTAATTCGGCGATTTCTATTCGTGCTTCGATGAAATTGGTCACAAAAAATGACCTCTGGTTTTCCACGCCGTGCAACGAATCTCCTTAGAGCAGCCAAGAACGCAGCCGTAGTGAGATCTGCCACCATCTCTAGGTTAACTGCCTTGACTACCAGACAGCCGAATATGCATAGATAACATTTAATTGGTGCTGCTTTACGTGATGCTTGTCGAATGTGAAATGGACCACAGAAGTTAATTCCAGGAGTCACACGTTCTTTCAGCACTTGTCAGCACATTAGTTATTCGTGAACTTGCGGACGAGCTCTGAAACATGGAACACATTCATGCACAACCAACCCGATAATGGCAAGAATCTCTCCGTCATGCACTAAAACATCAGTTGAAGTCTTGCGTGGAGAAGTCTATGGTGATAGTCAAGCATGATGAGCTTTGTCAACGGATGCTTACTATCGAATACCATCGAATGTTTTCTATTAAACGGCACTGGAGCATTCCGAAGTCCTCCACCTACACGAATCAGCAGCTCAGGATCCTTTGATTGTAATCTGGACCCTGGTTTTACCTCTCTTTCCATTGCTAAATCCAATAAGTCAACCGGAAAATACTCCAACTTTACTATACAGATCATCGCTTCATCGTGATCATTCGCACTTAGTACTCGTAGATCAGACATGCCTTCCATTGTCGGCTAGGCACTCGAATCCTCATGGTATGGTTCCACATACCCTCTCGTGTAATGTGCTCAATCTCCGACACTCTGTTAGAGACAAAAGCTTGCCATCTACAAGGATGAGATGATAGCCAACACTTCACAATTGTTGAATCAGTCCAGAAGAAGGATCTTGATGGAATCTGAATACTCTGCGTCATTGTTTCATACAAATGTGCTAATAGAAAGGTTGATGACAATCCCAATCTTCGCATGAGATCACATTATCATCGAAAGCAATCCAGCGGGGAACGGAAACTGCATCAAGTCGATACAAATTTGTTTTGAAATCTAACCATTGTGATTGCAGGTCTTTGCTTAACGGATCCATCCATTTCTAGAGTTCTTGGAAAGACATTTTCGCCTGCACGATCACTGGTCCTGCTAATCCATAAGCATCGAATAAGCGTGCGGAATATGATGGCAATGATAGCTTCCAGTGGGACAACTTAATCCTGAAGTTATCCGTCGATGACTCCCAAGTTAGACCAAGGGTTTTGAAGGTTAACGACGAATCGATATCTAGAAACTCTCGTTTGTCGCGCAAGACCTTTCAAGATCCCTGGCTGATTTGAATGCCACTTTCACAGATTAGACCGTCTTCAACTGATTTTGCACCAGCTAGCATGTCGTCGACATAGAAGTGGCTGCTGGTGGAGATGACCTCTATCCTTCCTCTATGCACATTTTTTAACTCCTGGTGGCCAAGTATGGCACCGACGATGTGTCGTAAGAAACGGTTGTCAATTGGAAGGTTCGAAATGGTTGATCGTCAGATTCTCGCCAAAGGATTCTCTGCAGTGGTTGATCCTGTTCGATTACGTTAATCATGCGATCAAGTATACGTTCAGATGGATCAGTAGAAGGGTGCTGTTGGTTCGACTTCTAGCTAGGATCCGGATAGCCGTTCGTGAAACAGATTGAACTGCAAGGAATTCAAAGGGGAGTGTTCCAGCTTCGGCCATAACCGAGATGATTGGGCTGGTCACAAACGCTCCGGAATCCAACACCTAGTGCCGAACTCACCTGCAGCAAGGTTGCTCGGTTGCTACGCAGGGGTTTCGCTCCGATCATCTGCAATATCTGAAGTCGAGATTCGCATGCTTTCTTCACCGCTTTGCAGTGCGGCTTGAACGTCAACGTTTGGTCCAGCGTGACACTAAGGATCCTCAGACGGTTGGTCTTCGGGATGGGGGTTCAATCGATGGTGACCTCTTGCGCCGGCTCTCGACGCGCATTAGGGCTGCAGTAAAATGTCTGTGACTGCATTGCGGATACGGCAAATCCCACGCTTTTCGCCCACTTGTCCACCGCTTTGACAGCGGCCTGCAGTTTTCGGTGCAAGCATTCCCCTTTCGCGCGTCATACCACGAGGAGGATGTCGTCTGCGTACAAAAGAATATCGACACCGACGGGCAGCACACGGAAGATCGGCTGCATCGCAACGAGGAATAGTGTCACAGACAATACGGAACCTTGTGGCACTCCATTCTCCAGCGGGTATTCACGAGACTTGTGTCCTCCTATGTATACCTGGAACGTCCGTTCTGAGAAGAAACTCTGCAGCAGATTCAGCATCCGACCACGTATTCGTCAAGGCTTAAGCGTTCGCAATATGCCGTGTCGCCAGGTGGTGTCGTACGCCTTTGACAGGTCCAAGGGCGCTATCAGGCAGTGCTCGTCGGTAGTAGGCAGCGACCGTTCAAGTTCGGCAAAATACGTGTCGGTGCCGCGTCCTGCACGGAAAGTGTGCTGTCGCTTATCGAGCCGTCCACTCGACTCTAGCTCGGCATTAGCCGCCGATTAACGATGCGCTCGAGGAGCTTTGCCATACAGCTGGTGAGCGATATCGGTCGAAAGGCATTCGGCCCGGATTTGTGGCAGTTCGGCTTCGGTATTGGGACGATAATGGCATTCCACCAGCTGGCGGGAAACTCGCCACTGCGCCAGATATCGTTCAGTAGCTTGACGAGTGTCGTTTTCACAGAAAGCGGAAGACGTTGCAGCAGAGGATACCCGATCGAATCTGGGCCTGTTGAGGCGCCTCGTCCTTTGTCAAGGGCCCACAGAAGTTCGTTCATGGTGATGTCGATGTTTTACACATCATCGTTGTTGAGCGAGAAATCTATGGACACTCGTTCAGCTGCCGCTTTCGCCATCTGTAATGATGGAGGGTAGCTGGAAGTCGCTGACCTTTCGCAGTAAACATTCGTCAGTTCTTCTGCCACTTCTTCGGGGTCGTCTTTGAACCCGTCCGTTCGCTTGAGGACTACCGGGAGCTATTGCCGGTTGCCACGCAAAGTGTTCACCGTCCGCCATAATTCGGTTGCAGTGCTACTCGGTGAAATCTTCCCTAAGAAGTTTTGCCACGACTGTTCCTTCGCTTTGTTGACCGCCTTTCGTGTCGTTGCTCTTGCTTGCTGGTACCTCGCCAATGCTTCGGGTTGATCTGGATCGGATTGCTGATGACGTCGAAGAAATCGAAGGCACTTTCGCCGCTGTCGAATTGCTGCTTTTGTTTCGGGGCACCACCACGGTACCGCCTTGGGCCCGATTCGTCCACTGGTTCGTGGTACGGAATTCGTCGCTGCTGCGATAATTTTCTTCGTAAAGCTGCCCACGTCCCACTCGGCCTCTGGCCGGATAGTTTCCGTTCCGCTCGTACAACGACCATTCCGCTTGGTCGTACAGCCACTTCTGTCGAGCCGATCGATTATTCATCCACCCAGGGATGGACACTGTGATCGGGAAGTGGTCGCTGTTGTGTGTGTCCGACAATGCTCTCCAGGTGAACCTAGGAGCAAGACTCTCGGAGCAAATGCTAACATCGATAGCCGAAGTGTTTCCCGTAGCCGGATCGATGCGAGTATGCGAACCGTCGTTCAACACCACCAACTGGTTGCTCAAAGTCGTCTCAGCGATATATTGGCCTAACGAGTTTGATTGGTGGGATCCCCACGCGAGATGGTGTGCGTTGAAGTCCCCCAAAAGTAGCACTGGACGTTCCAGCTGCTCAAACAACTCACCCAATGCAGCCTGACACTGAGCAGAACTCGGCGGAATGTAGACAGACACTACAGTAACCTGTATCGGTGCGTGGATACGTACAGCGATGAGGTGCAGGGTGGTATCGATCTGCACACGTTCAAATGGTATACCTTCCCGGACGGCAAGGCCAATCCCGTGTTGCCAGTAGTGAACGCTGTTTGATTCCAGAAGTAGCGTGTAGTGTCTGCCGACGAAGTCTGGTGGGGCGACGGTATGATTCGCTTTCATCTCCTGTAGAGCCACGACGCAAGGCCCGAGCACGGCGATGAGGAGTTTCAGTTCGCTGATATTGGCCCTGAGGCCACGCAGGTTCCACTGTAGTGTGAAAACGCCATCGGGGTAGTCGGAACGGATTGGGTGGCAGACGACGAAGTGGATTCTGTTCGCATCGGCGGACCGTCTGTGGGAGAAAAAAGTGGTGCGATAGCCTCCGCAGGTGTTGGTACAAAATTCTGACTTGCCTGCGTGACGCTTTGTCCACAGTACCAGCTGCTGTCGAAGCAATTACACTAGTTCTGCCAACACCGACAATAGCCGGCACTAGGGAAGCGCTTTGTGTAATATTTCTTCGACGAGACGGACCTTTTCCGGGTAAGAGAACTGCTGCGATCTGGTGATCTGGATTTTTTTTCGAGACAGTATCTGCATACGGATTGGAAAAACGAGTACTGACCTGTGGGACGCTTTACCCCACAGTGCCAATCATTGCCGAAACTAGTACACGATTGCTTCCAGATACACCGGCAATAGCCGGCACCGGGGAAAGACTTTGTGTAGTTTTGTCGGCTGTTTCGCTGTTAAAGATGACGCTTTCATCGGTTGTAGGTGCTGGATGCTCTATGTTTGCTGGTGTAGGGCGGCGGCCAGGGTATAAGAGGGCTACCCCTCCCCCCTGCCGTCTATCTCGGAATCTCTGAGAAGTGTTGTTGTTTGCGTTAGTTATTTCTGTGTTTAGTCTATCCGTTTGTGTAGGGCGGCGGCCAGGGCAAAGAAGGGCTACCCCTTCCCCCTGCCGTCTATCCCAATTTTCCGATATCGTGGTATAAGAAGTGTTTCCATCGGCAACGGAGGTGAATTTACCATCAACGGGTTTGGGTAAGACGTCCCGGATGACTCCTTCAACCTGCCGTACTTGCGTTGAAAGAGGTATAACACTTTCCCTACTTCCAAACCGATTTATCTCGTTGTCCGTGTTCGTGCCTTAGTTGTCGTTGTGGTCCATGCGATGATGGGGAGTGGAACTATCGAACACTTTTACCAGGGGGGTGACGGCTGTTTTTTTTGGTGGCGGGCTCAGGTCTGGTGAGGTGACTGGTTTTCTATAATTATATTTCGGAGGGCGTCCACGCTTCGATTCTTGCACGGCTGGGGAGTTGTTCCTCGATCGAGTGATGGGGCCGGACGTCGTGAGGGCTGGTCGTTGCTCACGACTGTGGTGCGACTTTTTTTGGCTGATGGTTTCGCTGTTGTGGCTTGGTTTTCCTTGGGCGGCTTGCTGCTTGATCTGCTTGATAAGAGCCATCATTTGATCAATGCGGTCGTCTTTCTTCTTAGCCTCTTCCAGTAATCGGGCGATTTGTTCATCTTTTTTTTGCCACGGCTGCTTCGAGTTCCTTCAACTTTCGTTCTATCACATTCTGCTGTGCAGCAACTTGCACGTTATTTCCTCCAGTTTGTAATTCTACGCGTTTTCTGGCCTCCGGGAAACTCACATTCTCATTCACCTTTATTTTAATAGTCTCGACTTCCTTTTTATGAACCGGACACTGGCGGTTGGTTTCCTTTGCAGTTTCGGCAGGATAAGGCATCACTGCACTCTTCTGCCCCTTGCCTGAGCAATTATAACGGCGCTATGGTCCGGGGCATCGGGCACGAGTATGACCGTAGCTGAAACATCCGTAGCAGAGCATCGGGTTCGGGAAATATGGGCGGGTGGCAACACGCAAAAGGCCGATTTTTATAGGTTGTCTTGCAAAAACGTCCGGATCAAGGCGGTAGTATTTACTCTCTTACCGGTAGTATTTACTCTCGTTCTTGGTGATTTGTTGGACGCGGATAACTTTATCCTGAAATAGCTCATATTGAGTAGGTCGTAGCACGAGATGATACAGCGGCTGACGTTCAGATTCGGATGCGGGGCAACTTCCACTTCGGTTCCATCTATGAGTTTTGTCAGTTGCAGCAGCTTGGCAACTTGAGCCAGATCGCGGATACTCAAAGTGTATTTGGTCCCCTGAGCCTCAGTTTTGGCATTCTCAATCGGACCAGCACAGGCCTCTACTTATTTACCGATAACGAAAGGGTTTTTCGGGAGAGGAGTTTCGTTTTTGCCAGTCAGCTGAAGGAAAGTCAATGCGCCAAATTTTTTAACGGGTCCATATATGCCGAAAGTCTTCGTTTAACAGACCCTTCCGGGTCGCCGCTTCTAGCGGCCGCCATGTTAGCTTACGTCGGAACTACACAATTGGCAACGGTTAGCCGTTACCTACCCCAAACAAACGAAAGCAAGGTAAACATGAAACGTTCTTACCGACTTTGTCCCTTCGACGTATATTTTACGTCAGTTACGTGTACGTAAAACTTTGTGCCCCACTGTATCCACACACTTCTGCAGGACACTGTTGCACACCAGAAGCAACGTTCGGACACTTTTTAATTTTTCGAATTTTCGAAAAAAAGATTACAAACTTTTGGCACTTTTTTTGCTCGTTATCTTCACCGTCGCACCCAGTGCGACCCACACTAACGACGACTGAATGAAACAGACGGGCAGCCGGACGATGGTTGTTTGTTTTGGTCGAACAAAACACGTGTCGCATACAGTTTTTCACTTTTTTCAGCCGTTTTTCAGGCGATTTTCACCAAATCTTCACTGCGAATTACACGGAAAAAAACACCTGACTAATATTGGGCGCGCGCACTAATAACACCGTATGGCACAGCGTCGGAACGTGAAGTGAAGAGAGAACGAAATTGGAGACTCGAAATCGCGACGATAAACAAAACACGTCGGCCAAAGCACGATCGCGAAAGTTGTACACGACGATGCTGACGAAGTATGATTGCGTCGTACAGGGCGTTGAAACTTACGTCAAGGCAGACTTTAAACAGCTTCCAGGAAAGGAATTTTATTCGGCAACCGGACATGGAAAGGTGGATATTTTCAAGCACATTCAACTGTCAAAGTTCGCGAAGAAATATCTGGTGTGGCCGGCCATCCGTACCTGTGGTTGGAAGAGCAACGTTTACATTGCCACCGGAACCGTCAACCAGGAAATTTATCTGAGCGAGTGCCTACAAAAACGCCTACTGCCTTTCCTGAAGCGACACAATTGTTCCGTTCTCTTTTGGCCGGACAGTCTTGCCATTACGGAAAAAAGGCCATGGCTGCCAACAACGTTCAAGTGGTACCCAAGGAGAAGAATCCTCCCAACACGCCAGAGCTCCACCCAATCGAACAATATTGGGTCATCGTCAAGCGGAACCTTAAGAAGACTCAAAAAGCTGTTGTGAGTGAGAAACAATTCAAGACAAACTGGAGTTCTGTGGCGAATAAAGTGGAAAAGGAGACTGTACGAAATATTATGGCAGGTTTTAAACAAAAGACCCGGCATTTCGCATTCGGTAAAAAGGAAGCTTAGCTGAATATTTCTACAGTATTCTGTATTAACTGAACTTGAAAAAGAAAAAGAATTTGACTTATTTATAAAAACTTTGATCGCCATATTACTGACTAAATTTTGGCCGGAACACCCTTTGATCATGTACTGTACGCTCAATATTGTAACATCCGAATGAGCAATTTTTACTTCGTTTAGCCAGTTACAAATGAATTTGTTGTTGTTTTTGTTTCTTGCAAGCATTGAATACAAGAGAAAAAGATTGTTTCTACCATGTGTACAAGTTGCTTGCTTTTATTCACTTATAACCGCGAAAACCTTGGAGATTTCTCGATGAATCACACATGAACGCTCAATTTTGAGACTCATTGTACCTACAAGAAGAGGGGTGTTCAAGTTTTTTAAATGCACGATTAAATAAACTACGTCATATTTGAGTTTTGACCGTTCCATCCTTTTTTTTGTAAGGTTTACTGGCGGGACTCTGAATAGAGTAGTGATATCGTTGCGTAGATCCTTTCGAATCATTTTGCCAGCCGTACACGGAACATGTCGTCCAAGAAGACGCTGTTGCAAATGACTCGGAAGGAGCCACGTTTGAGAATTTTGTTATGTTATGTTGTTCTTTGTTATTTTTTTCCATAGTCTATTTGTGATTTTGTTAGTCAGTATCACGTTTTCAGCTTGAATGATTTGTTTCGAAGTTCCTTCTGTCTTTTGTAGTCCAGCCCGTTGGATTGTTATTTGTTTGAAAGTTTTCCGAAGCAGTTTTCTTGAACCAAAAATAAGAAGTTATTGTTCCTTGTGTGTTAGACTGACATAACTTAACTCCCTTTGAAGCATTTCACCAGCCGTGCAAGGATCATGTCGTCCATAGAGACGCTGTTGACACTGCCTCAAAAGGTGTTACATTTCCCAGGTTTGCTTCTCCTTTCTTTGCATTATGTTCATGTCCATTGTTTTGTGTCATTTGGTCATTGGCGTTATTTCGTCTTACCTCTTCTGATTCATTTATTTTTGTTCGCCTTATTCTTTTCATGTGTTCTACATTATTGAATTTTGTTTTTACTTTCCTTTCATTGTGTCTGTTATATTTGTCTGAAACCAATTTCCTAGTCTTGGCGGCCTTGGCCGATCTCTTTATATTATTCCGCCATGGTCTTTTAATATCATATGAGTTGACCCATCGCGTAAGATAGTGAGTGGTGAGTCTTAATTATTTGTATAATTTTGCAAATTAGAATAGTTAATTATGAAGTTCTTACCTTGATGATGTGCAAGCTTGTTGTTAGGTTTTACTCACTTATGACCTATGTTATTTCTCACGAGTTTCCATTCCTTTGCGATCGTATATTATATCTGCTAGTACCGATATTCAGAATACTCAGAATGGCCAGTCTATGTCTATGTTGACCACTTGACCACTGTTCGTTCTGAATACCACAGTGTTTCAGCACATGTTTTTGAATAAATTTGCTGTCCCATATACTGTCAATTAAAACCGACCACATGAGGTAAGCTCTATACGGACAATTAATGTTTCCAGAATAGTCATCACGGGAAGTTGACTGTAGGTTTCTTGGAGCTGACATACAATACAGAGAAGATATAGAGAAGAATTGTTCTTTGTCCTCAAGGCCACTTGTCTCCCTAAGCGGACCCTCCGCGTCCTATTCTTTTTATAAAACCCCAGCCTTTAACTCCTTGTCTGCATCTGTCCTAAGTTACATTTTTCAATGACCTTTGTTCAGTTCAGAAGGTCTGATCCCTAGCTAAATAATATGTTGTTAGAGTCAGTGCCTTGATCGCGGCTGTCGAATAGAGCGTACTTTTAAATTATAATATATATTTGCATTATCTGCACCTGACACATCAGGACATACTACTAGTTGCTCACAATCATGATCAAAACACTCACCCTTTTCGATAATGATGGGAACAATAAGATTATTAAGAATACCAAGTGTGTAGGTATATTTGCTGTTTATTCAATGACAATTAGAGAGTAGACAGCAATGAAAGAGTTGTCAAGCAAATAAAAAGTGCACTTTTTGTCGTTTCCCTAAATTATTTGAAGGAATTTGTAGATTGTTCCCAGCTTCGTATAAGAGTGAATTGCGGCTAAGCCCGCCAGTAAGACATCTCCTTCAGTGCCTTCAAATAAACGTACTACGACGTGGCAATTTAAAGAAAGTAGAGTGTGATACTATCACTCCTGATCATGTTCTTAGTCTCCCATGCTGGCCTTTTCTCACCTACGACAAGGTGACAACCATGATCTTCGAGAGGGTGTTTTGACCGTTTCATCCTTTTAAACACAAAATCACTGCTATATGTTCAATAGTGTACTTTTATTCTTCCAATTTAAGGCATAAACCTGAGAAAAAAGGAACAGTGTGACAGCCCATCATTCGTGCACAGAGCTTGCGGTCCAATGAAATCGCAAACAATCGTCGGTCTAGTTAACTAAGGACAGACTCATTGGCAACTGTATGCTCAGAAATGAAAAGGAAAATGGGTTATTATTATCGAGTTATTAGTACACGACACTGAAGAAGTCTGCACATTGTAGACGAAATACGCGTAACTGTCAAGATAAGCAAAGGTAGTTGGAATTAAATGGAATATAATAATTTTTCTTTTCATTTCTAGTTACAGCTATTCCACTAAACAGCTCACACTTTTTAGGATTACACTGTATGCTTACTAATCGTTGCTCTTCTGTTGAAGCGCTAGTCAATCACCAACCTTCCAGCTGAAGCTCTGTTTTTTTTTTGTTATTCACCGCTATTATGTTTATTGAAAATGAGTAAGAGTCACCTTTTGCCCTTTAGGTCGTTCCGTCGCATCAATTCAAAAACAAAAACAAATTTCACAACAAACCGATCGAGGTTGTCAGCTACGTTCAAGCAGTGCTTTCTTACAGATGTCTAATCTGATGTATTCGATTTAACTGCAACGAGGCTCCGATTCTAACGTTATGGTTTCTATTTGTCTTGACGTTTTGGTTCTGAGATAGAATGGGAAAATTCAAAGGTTGCTTTGATACTTCATCTAGATGATTGTTTCAATATGCGCTCCAGTGATCCAGTGTGTTCGTGGAATTATTCGACTAAGTAAACAAACAATCCCTGGAATGATGACTAAGCCATTCCAACGTTTCCAAGTTTCACGTTTGAAACAATGATCCACACCCCTCAATTTCAATAATAAACCAGACATCATCGTGGCAACGTCATCATCTGTATTATCACACCCATCATGATCATCGTTGTCACTGACTCGATAACAACCTGTGAAATTGAATCGCTCAGGCAGACAGATTCTATTTTTACATCCAACGAGGAACACACCCGATAATCCCTCTGTTTCAAACCGGCATTGCACCGGAACCCTTGGGTAAGAACTATTTTTGAAAACACACACACACAGCGAACTGACCAGTTCAATTGACACTCCGGGACCGACGCATGGCTAGATTAGCCGATTTATTTTACGATCGTCCCCAACAAGTCGTTGTTTTTGCCGGCGCATCATCATCACTGTTTATATTATGATTGCCCAACAACCATCCTACCAACGCAACGCAACGGTAGAAGCACCAGTAGTGTGCTCTGCATTATCAGTGAACCGGGCGTCGTCGGTCGTTATCACTTGACAGCTCCCAGCTGATGCTCCTCCGATGCTGTGTCAGTTCGAAGCGATCGTTCCGGTGAGGTGCAAGTGCGCTTACTAAAAAAAAACCCCAAATCATAACCGGAAGAGATGGGTTTCCTAGGAAGGATCTCTGTGATACTGGTTGCCATGGCAACCACGTGCTACGGCGGCGGCCAACTACGATTCCCGTACGGTGACACCAACTTTAGTCTCAGCGTCTACAAGGTAGAAATGGATGAATCACACGGCGAGTTTGTTTTGATTTGTGCTTTCCTTTCAAGGCCGCCTTCAATCCGGAGCGCAACATCGTCGTTGCACCGTTCGTGTTGCGCAACAGTATAGCGATGCTGTACTCCATTGCAACGGACACGACGCAGGAACGGTTGCGCGAGGTTTTCGGACTGCCGACCAACTTCACCGAGTTTTTGACCAACCAGAAGGAGCTGCACTACATGCTCGGAGGTGGCGGCGATGGGTTCAGGATGCGAAATCGAATAATTCTGAACGGCCTTCGTGAGGTGGACGTGCACATGAGGGACGTAATGAAGGAGGATCTAGACACTACGCTGGTGTATTTCGATTTCTCCCAGCGGGAAGGAGTGGTGAGACGAGTGAATCATTTCCTGAACTTCAACACGAATCGGATCGTCAACGGGATGGTGAACTTGGACGACATTCCGAAGCATTTGCAGGTGGTTCAGTTGTGTTCGGCTTCGTTCAAGCCGCCGTTTGCGAGCGCTTTCGATACGAAGGATACGATGCCAAGGGACTTCCGAAGCGGGATGATTGAAAAGTTGTATACGACGATGACGATGTTCAAGAAAGGAGATTTTAAATTTTCCCGTATTCCGGAGCTGGAGATAGAGGTGCTGGAGTTGCCTTTCGTCAAGTCAAGTGACGCCGTTATGTGGCTTATGCTGCCGGATAGGGAGGCATCGTTGGAGACCATCATGAAAGCTCTCGAACCGGGTCACTTTGACGCGATTCAGGCGCATTTTCAAACGAAAAAAGCGGAAATTACCGTCCCACTGTTCCACATCGAATCGGAGTTCAACGCAACGGAATTCTTGCGGCAATCGATGGGACTGGAGGTGCTATTCAAGCAGCGTGATTTGAGAATCTTCGAAGACGTTGATTCTTCGTTGGATAGCGTAATTCACCGAGCTGGGATGCGGTTCTATGAAAAAACTGCCGATGCTGGCGGAGCGACCGTGGTGCGAAGTTTCAACAAGCGAAGTGCCAAACGGAGCTCCACCTATCAGTTCGTTGTGGCGCGATCGTACCTGTTTGTGATAGTGAAGAAAACGAATAAACAAATCCTGTTCATGGGACATCTCTACAAGCCGGACGACCTGATGGAAGTTTGAGTAGGATGCGGTGATACCAAAGTGGATATTAATTAGAGTGCATTTTATTCCGAAATTCCTAAACAAGACAGCCGGCGGCCAAAGTGCCCGGGAAACTTGATTCCGTCTTCCCAGATTTGTTCGGGTAGCTTGACACAACAATGACGGTGGTGGAACTGGTTTACTGAGAGCATATACATAGAACTTGCATCGCGACGGTCCAAGATCACGAAGATCGACCCCAAAAGCGAAGACACGGAGAAGAATAACAACAAAAGCGTTCAACTCGCTTGGAATGCAGTCCGGCGCCATCGAGTCTGTAGGACACCTGCACAACACTGAATCGAATGGGATGGGATTGGGGCTCTCGACTTCTCGCTCTTGTTGTTGTTCGTTTGTATGGTGGTTGGTTGGGCGGCTGCTTATTCACTGCGGGTTGTGTGCATTTTTCTTTCCTGTATTTAACTTCCCCATATAAGGAGAAGCGATCTCGGATCGCGGCTGGCTGGGAGCGAACTGAAATGCTTTATTTTATGTGCGTTCTTCACCCGCTTTGTGGCAGCTCACAGCGCTCGTTATTTGTGGGGAACAGTGGACAGTGGTTCAGAGTTGCGAGTTTAAACGGAAAGATGTGTTTTCAGCCTCAGTTTGAGTTGTCTCGCACAAAGTTGGTTTAACAGAGAGGTTCTTCTTTTGATACTAATAAAAATTAGGGTGGACCTTATTTTTTCATGAACGAAAAATCTTTATACTCGCGGAAATTGTGCTAAACATTCTTCGGAAAAAAAACAATGATTGTGATTTAAGACTACTTTGGTCTTGAAACTTTTGCTGTAACTTATCAAATGACCGAATAGGAAAAAAAATTAGTAGTTAAGCTGGATTGTACTTAAATAAATCAGTTAGTTTGTTCATATTTCTTCAATTGATATGATATTTGATAGCACATTTATAAATATTCTTTGATTGTAGAATTCCAAAATATACTACTTATAATGTGGTTAACTAGTCTCTAGGAGTTGTCAAACAAAAGTTACTATTATTTTTCTGAAGAAAAATTACAAGATACCGCCCCATTGGCTTGTTCGAAATAATAACGTAGGACTATGACCCTTACCCGTCACATCGATTGGACAAAGTTTAGGAGAGCAGTAGATGAAGCCGTAACGACGGTAGAAAGGCTTTCACCGCTGGAAGAGTATAACTTCCTCTCCAACCTGATCGTAGACAACGCGCTTCAAGCTCAAACTCGACCAGTTCCAGGGACGTCATTTCGCAGAAAACCTCCTTCTCCATGGTGGGATCAGCAATGCACCGAGGTTTACAGTAAAAAGTCCGACGCGTTCAAAGTTTTCCGTAGACGTGGAACACCTGAGCATTTTGAAGTATACACTGCTCTCGAACGCGAACTTAAGAGCCTCATCAAGGCCAAGAAACGCAGTTACTGGCGAACATTCGTGAACGGGCTATCGCCGGAAACGTCGATGAGTACTCTTTGGAACACGGCGCGAAGGTTTCGTAACCGAACTACGAACAACGAACGAAGAGCGAAGAGTAATCGAACCAATGGATCCTGAAGTTCGCGCGAAAAGTTTTTCCAGATTCTGTGCTGGCACGGACCATTCCACGCGGAACCACGAATTCGGTAGATGAGATCAGCCAACCTCGTTTCGTGTGGCAATACGGGTCCAGGGGCTGACAGGATCAAGTTCAACTTGCTTAAGAACCTCCCAGACGTCGCGAAGAGGCGCATGTTGAACTTGTTTTATCAGTGTCTGGAACTCAACATTGTACCGGATGATTGGAGACGGGTGAGAGTTATTGCCATTCAAAAACCTGGTAAGCCCGCGTCCGACCACAACTCCTATCGACCCATCGCGATGTTATCTTGTATTCGAAAGTTGTTGGAGAAAATGATCCTTTTCCGTCTGGACAAATGGGTTGAGACGAATATGGTTTCCGTAGGGGTAAGGGAACGAACGACTGTCTCGCGTTGCTTTCCACAGATATTCAGTTAGCTTTTGCTAAAAAAGAGCAAATGGCTTCTGTATTCTTGGACATAAAGGAGGCTTTTGATTCAGTGTCTGTTGAAGTTCTTTCAGGTAAACTCCACGCTTGTGGCTTTTTACCATTAATGAATATTTTTTTGTAGAATTTGCTATCAGAGAAATATATGAGCTTTTCTCATGGAACCTCTACAGCTTCACGATTTAGCTACATGGGTCTCCCCCAGGGATCATGTTTAAGCCCCCTTTTGTATAATTTTTATGTCAAAGACATTGACGGTTGTCTAGGTGACAACTGTACGTTGAGACAACTTGCAGATGACGGCGTAGTGTCTTTTTTCTATTTTTCGTCAACAGTCACTCGTCAGCTGGCAGTATAAATGGAGTAAAGGAGATTTGGGGCGATGGCAACATTCTATCATCCCAAAGGTGTCGAAGAAATCTTGGTTTAGGGGGATGGATGTGGGTCGAGACTTCATTCGTGTCATGTCTCGCCTCATGTCCAATCATTATTCTTTGAACGCTCATTTATACCGGGTTGGGCTGAGCGACAGCAATCTCTGTGAGTGTGGACAAGACTATCAGGACGCAGATCACGTTGTTTGGTCATGTGCTGAGCATCATGGAGTCAGATCGGAGCTTTATGATTCCCTTCGGGCTCGAGGTAGACAACCCAATGTGCCAATTCGAGATATTTTGGCTGTACGTGATTTGGAGTACATGAAACTCATTTATGTGTTTGATGCCTCAGATTGTAGTTAGTTTGACCTGTATGTTTACTATAAGTTTTTTTTTATATGTGTATGTGTGTGTGTTTTTTTTTTCTTTTTCAAAAAATGTTCAAGTCAAAAGAAAACCATAAATTGTATAGTTATAAGTGTTTAGATAATTTAGAATTTAAATTTAATGTGTTATGTAAACCATACTTTGAATTCCCACCCTCTTCCCCATCCGTAATTTGTAAACCCTATTAACCTCGAGACGGCCGCGAGTAATCGGCTCTATCCTCCTAACCTTAGATAAATGATGTATAAAAGTATGAAAATTTGGCTCTGTAAAGTTAATTCGATTGAGCCTGTACAAATAAATGATTATTAATAAAAAAAAAAAAAAGAAAAAGAAGCATCTCGATTATCTCGTACAACTGCAGGTAACACTGCAGAAAGATTTGATGTCACAGCAAACACCTCAAGAAAATATTAAATTAGTCGCAACATTATCGAACAACAGGTACTTTACATGATCTTAAAAAAGCATTGTTCAAAATTTCTATAATAATTATAATTTTATTTGTAGGCTATATTATCATGTTCTTCAACGTAAAAGACGATAAATGAAACCGTTTCCAATGAAAATCTCGGACTTGACCAAGAGTCAGATGATGCCATCCAGATCAATACAATGAACTTCATGTCTATCAATGATGTTATGCTAGAAGAGGGCAGTGATTTGGAATACAATACACTTTCGACGCCTGATGATTCAGTTGTTCCGCGCAGGTTCCAAATTTGTTATAATAAATGTAAAGATTTTAGATGTTATTTTTAAATACTCAGCATTTTTATTTTAGAAAAGCCTCAAGCATAAGAACAACAATGACAGTTACAAAAAAAACGTGGAGTTTCTTTCTGGTATTGACTATACGGGAAAATTCTAAATGTTTATTCAAATACAATATACTCCATTGTATTCTAAACATTTTATGGTGAACAAACAGTAAACGTGGTTGGTAAATGGCTGGACACTGCGTACCATTGGTACTTCGCGTACCTGCAGGTATAAAATAGATCCTACTGCGATCCTTAGCCTCTTGTCCAGTCACTACTATCCCTACCTCCCCGTGGTGCCGATTGGGGTATGAGTAACTATAGGAAAGATCGGGTAACCAACCCCGGTGGGACCTTGGTCATATGCTGACAGGAAAGGGGGGGCTGCCCTCTTCAAAGGGTGCAGTCTATCTGAGCGTCTGTTCTCCATGTTAGGGGCGGCTCAAAACAACGTCTGTTCTCCATGTTAGGAGCGGCTGATCATCGTCCTTGCGCCAGCGTGAGACTCTAAACAGTGCTGTGCACGATGGTCCTCCGGTGAGACAGGGGGTTGGGGAAGGCCCAACAAGCCCCCATAAAAAATCAATGTTACAAATAATACAGAAGTTAATACGGACCGGAACAATCGGCAAAGACATAGGTGATTCAAAGAGCTGGGATAGACACGAGTGGCACGATTTTCAGGAAGTCTGTCCAACTATTTGGCTTCGCCGACGACGTTGATATCGTAGCACGTAACTTTGAGACGATGGCGGAAACGTACATCAGACTTAAGGCTGAAGCTGGTAGGATTAGGCTTGTGATTAATGCGTCGAAAACAAAATACATGAAGGGAAGAGGCTCACGAGAAGACAATGTTAGCCTCCTAGCACGAGTTCAGATCGACGGTGATGAAATCGAGATAGTAGACGAATTCGTGTATCTGGGCTCATTGGAGACCGCCGATAACGACACCAGCAGAGAGATACAAAGACGCATTATGGCAGGCAGTCGTGCCTACTTTGGACTCCAAAGGACGCTAAGATCGAACAAAGTTCGCCGAACCACAAAGTTGACCATCTACAAGACATTAATTAGACCGGTAGTTCTCTACGGCCATGAAACGTGGACATTGCTAGTGGAGGACCAACGCGCCCTTGGAGTCTTTGAACGGAAGGTGCTGCGTACCATCTACGGTGGAGTACATATGGAAGACGGAACGTGGAGGAGGCGAATGAACCCCGAATTGCATCAGTTGCTGGGAGAACCTTCTACACACATCGCAAAAATGGGTCGACTACGATGGGCTGGGCATGTCGTGAGAATGTTGGACGACAGCCCTGTGAAAATGGTTCTCGAAAACGAACCAACAGGTACAATAAGAAGAGGCGCGCAACGAGCAAGGTGGATCGATCAAGTAGAAGGCGACCTGCGGCTGGCGAGTGACAGCCATGGACCGAATAGAATGGAGACAACTTCTGTGCACAGCAGAGGCCACGCCTATGCTCTATTTTGTAGAACGTGATGAAAACCCAGAGCTCCGAAAATTGATCGTTGAGAAGTGACAGTTAAATGAATCTGTTTATCCTATTTTCATCGATTTTGATAAAAACAAAACCCTGTTTGCGAGATTGGGTTTTACCCATTGATTATTGATCATTATTTTTAAAAATGTGGAAAGATTCCTATCGCCTTAAAAAGGCTGCTGTTTTTACGCGATTATAAATCAACTTTCTCCATCATGAAACTTTTTGAAATTTAATCGCCGCAGACTGATGCATCATTTGAATTAAAGAAGTGTTGCAAAAGGGAAAAACATAAGTGGGAAAACTGGGAGAAAGGGGATTAAACGTCGAAAAGGTCTAAACGCTCAAAACAGTCTTTCTTTCATTTCTATCACAGTCCTTTTTTTCTCTCGTGAAATTTACTCAACTTTCGTGAAAAGCGCAACAACTCATATATTGACGACCGCATATTTCTTGAAAATGCAAACTCACTCAAGTAAACTACCACTTCTATTGTAAAGAGGAACTTTTCTTCTGTACAATCATCGTGGTAATTCACTATGATTAAGTTAGCATTTTCAAGAAATTTACGGAAGAAGCCTTGGTTAACGTTTGTTGTGTAATTTTCTCTTATGAAAACTCCATGTCGAAATGTCTGTTTGCCAAAAAATTGCAATTATTCTCAGCTCACTACGTAACTTTAGGCAATTAAATCAATAGTTTGCAATAGTTTTGATGCTTGACTCACCTGAGAAATTAAATAAGTCGGAGCAAAATGACAGATTTGGCTGAACTAGAAAACTAAAAATGCTCTAAGTTGGTCATTTGAGAAGCACCAGCTAAAGTAGCCAAACAGAGTTTACTAATAATTAGGAAACCTCCAATTTTTTGAAGCGTGTTGAAATAGTTAGATGATTTATTAACATGAGAGCAAGAACTACCCTAATGTTCATGAATACCAAGAGAAGAATCTCACTATTAGGTTCAAATTTGTGGAAGACAACTTTGCACTAAAATTTTAAAACTACTCAGACAATCTATCTTCCTGTCTGGATTTACATTCTGGTCCTGTGTGCCAGGATGAAACTTACTACCAAAGGCAGCAGGGCACAATTTTTACCGTTTTGAACAACCCTTTTTCCCACTGTTCACCCAGGCCCCGTCTCACTTTATTACCGCATCGAACGCGCGGGTTAATGATTCTGGTTGTTCACAATCACCATCGGAGAAAGAGGTGTACCCATCAACCAACGAACCAACCAACCAACCGACCAACCAGTCAGTCAGTACCTAAATCTACCTACTTGTTGGATGTTGGCGGCGGAGGCCAGCTAAATACGATCCTACGATGATGATAGCAGCGCGTCGCGCGGAGTTTTTTTTTACCTTCTTCTGCTGACTCTTGGTCTTTCGGAAATCACAGCAGGGTTGGCCCTTCTCGGTACCCATAAGAGGAACGAACCGGACCATTAAAGTTTGACCTTTTGCGGTCTCTGTCTGACTCGTGTTGAATGGTGGAGGGGGGAGGGAGATAGAGGTTGGTACTTATCCAGAAGGAGTTGGTGGCGGCAGTGCGATTCTCGGAAATTGCTCTTCGGTTTGTAGTGCTGCTGCTGCTGCACGTGTTCGCCGGAGGATTGTGAAGGAAAGCACTGTGGGAATGATAATTTGCTTTTGACTTTATGTTTTGTGCTTTCACGGTTCTAGGTTATGGTTTGGCTTGGTGTTTTGAAGTTCACTTTGACTTTTTGAAATAAGTATTCTATGTCGGAAAAAATACACGAAAACAAATATATCGAACTAAATTCAATATATTACCTTGATCAAAAAGTTCCCGGAATGTATTCAGGGCATCAAAAATACAACATTATACATCAAAATCTTGTTTTCCCCTTCAAAGTACTCCCCATCGACTGCAATACACTTATGCCAGCGCTTAATCCAATTCTCGAAACATTTCTCATATTCGGTTATCGGTATGGTTATCAGCCATCTTCGATTTTCCATGATGTCATCTCAGGTGCGGAAACGCGTTCCTTGGAGCCGGTTCTTGAGTCAACCGAATAGGAAAAAGTCGCAGAGAGCCAAATCAGGTGAATTCGGTCATTGCTGAATGGTATTCTTTTCAGTTTTCGCCCAATATTCACGGACAACGTTGGCATTGTGTGACGGTGCAAGATCCACGAGTTGTTTGCCAACAAATCCGGTATTTTTTGGCAAATTGCTTCATGCAAACGCCTCATAACGTTCAAATAATACTCCTTGTTGACGATCGGCTTTGTGGGAGGAATTCGTGTACGACGATGTTCCAAGGGATTCCACAAAAGGTTCCAAGGGAATTAGCAGAAGTTCCAAAGAACAAAATAAAACTTTTAAGGCACAAAGAAAATTTTCAACAATATTAAGAGACGTTACGAAGAAAGTAAGAGAAAATTCCGAATGAATTTGGAAGAAGGTTCAACATACCTTGAGAGATGTTTCGAAGAAAATTGGGAGTAACCTTAAGGCTACTTTGGTAAAGTTCCATACTATCCAAAACAAATTCCTGAGATATCTGAGAGAAAGTTGCAGACTTCAAGAAAGTCAGTTAAAAGTACACGTCGGATACAGTTACCTTGAGTACAATTGAGAAGGTGGTGAGCAATGGGCAGTTGAGTGCTTGGAATCTTTCGACACCGCCCGTAATATAGAAAAACCATCAACTGAAGCGTCTTTGATTCTTAAAACGAGACTCTAGTTGAGCAAAAGAAAATACAGTATCAAACTGTTTACAAATGTGTCTTTCGCATGAAGGTTCTCTTACCTTCAGCAGATATTATGGAGCATCGGAACAACATCATTCCTACACACAAACAATAAATCTTGTTTTAGTAAAAGTGTTGCGCTTTATTTCTGAAAAGTGTATATTTTTCATTAAATCAAAAGTAAAATTATCTTCAACGAAAGTTCTCCGCTTGATTTGAAAATGTTATGTTTCGGTTCAATGTGTAAATTCAAAAGTGATTTCTTTTACCATGAAAATTGTAGAACTGTCAAATCCACCAACACAAAAAGCAAGCCGTTTTCGTTTGATAGAAAAAAGGGGTTATCTGTCAGAGTCATCCTGTCTTTTTCATCCGTCCGGAAAAAAACATTTAAGCTGCTTACGGATATTGTTCTGTTATACGTTTTCTAAGTGAAGGGATTTTGTCGAGGATTTTAAGGTGAGTATAAAGAAAGGAGATTGCATTCGAAGTTTTAGCCTTATAATAGTACTTCTTCCACCGACAACATAGCTCGCAGGACAACCTTATAACATCCATGAATTCCATGTGAATTGGAGAGCACCGGCGACTGTGACTGCTTTGAAGTCTGATTTTTCAAGGTAATTTTGAGAACCTTCTTGCATTATAAGTTTATTTTTTTTATGTGTAGGCTGTATAGCCATGTTTAAGAATATTCATTTGCTGTTATGTACAGACGGCTAGCGAAAAATGACTCAAACACAGAACATTCAGATGATTAATATATGTCGAATGCAGCTTTTGAGAGAGAATTATGCTTAAGTTAGAAATCCGTTGTTTACTACATTAACCAGAAACAAGAAAAAATTGTTTACAATACGAAACATATTGTTTTATTTATTACATCTATCAGACTTTTATTCAAAATAAATGATTTTGAAACGAATAGCTGTCTTATTGAAGTTAATAATGATTAATCTGACAAAAAAGAAAACAATTTATGTTAAAACGGTTTTTTTATTTTATTCTTAGTAGCTTACTTTTATTTGAATTGCACGACACTTTCAGGTTGAAAATTCAATTTGAAATAAACATAATTTGCCTTCATTTTCAACGATGCCACGGTTTCGATTTGACAGTTCTACAATTCGTTTTGAGAGTTTCAACTTTTAAATGTACCAAACAGGAAAATTTTGATTTGACAGTTTCAACGTTTTTGTTGTGAATGTAAACTACTTTCTACGAAAAAGAACCAACGCAACTTTTTAATTTTAGCAATGGTTTTTTTAATTCTAACAAGAATTATTCTTTGTGTGTAGTTTAGCGATTCCAACCTGGCAAAATTGAAACCTTATGTGCATGGTAACCTTTTAACGGGATATAGTTTTTTGGGATGTTTCCCGCATCACATAAATAGCTGTTCAATTTTTCCTTTATTTTTGCAAATTTACTGTGCACTTGGGTTCAACATAGTAGCACCAAGTTAAGGACATACACGACCGAGTCCTTTCTCAATATGAATTATAGGTTAGAATTATTTCCACTTCAAGTGTTAGAAACTGAAAATCACATACATTAATTGTTACGTTATATATTCTCCGTGCGAGGAGTAACGATTATGATGTAGAAGGAGATGTTCGCTCATCACCATGAGGCACCAAGAGTGAACAACAATGTTTTTGGCTAGAATGAAAGATATGAAGAGAAAGTTTTGATAGTTCCGCTAGTGTGCGGCAGGATTGGAAATGTAACAGATGTTTTTATGAAAATTGAGCGAAAGGGCTACTCGAGACCAACGACGATTTTTGCCTAACATCCACTGCGGGAGTAGGTTAAAGCACGGACTAAGTCCGCCACTTCAACAGGCAAAAATGTCCGGTTGGAAGACGCTCATGTACCACTGTGGCTTGTATAGTTATTCTAGCGATCTATTGTGTGCACTCTGTTTACTGATGCGCATATGGGAGAGGAACTCTCTCCTTTTTTGGGTTTGTAGCCAAAAACATTGTTGTTCACTCTTGGTGCCTCATGGTGATGAGCGAACATCTCCTTCTACATGAAAATCACAACTATATCGAAACAAATGGGGTTCAAATTGCTAACCAAAGAATGCTCCAAAGGAGCAAGCATTTACCAAAAATATCATGCATGAAGTCTCGATAGTAATTGAGATTTGTGCTCAGCAAAACGCGAAGTGAGAGGGACTCGGTCGTGTATGTCCTTAAATGTTTGGGTAGTAAATCTAGTTTGCATCCAAAATGAGGGGAGAATCGGCCAAAATGGGACACTTACTGTGGACAACCCTAGACGAGAACAACACCATTCGATTTCCCACATTTTTTTTCCTATAAGATACCCTGTTGTTTAGCACTCCTACCCCGGGCCGTATACAATAATGGGAATTTGGGTCCGTTTTGCCCACTGTGCCATGTAGGAAAATAATCGTTTTTTCTCCATCTTTAATTTTATTGAGCTAGAAAACAGAACCCAATCGCACAGCCCACTCATTAAATGGTCACTGAGCAGGATTTGAAGTTTATTCCTGATAAACGATCCAAAAATCAATATTGACTCAAATTTCAAATCTGAAAAATATTATTAAGATATATGGTTTCTTTCAACGTTCCACTTTTTTTTTTGAGAAAAAATCTAGTAACTGCTCACCGCTTACACTATTCACGGCCAAACACAATAGAACAAAACGGCGATCATTGTCCACTGTTGTCTGCCAAATAGCATGGCGTAAAACTGGCAGTAAGTGAAAAGAGAAATCACTTTTACTCTACTTACTACAGTGGAATTGCCGGATACCAACCAAACCTAAACCTAAATATCCCAAATCATCGTCATCAACTCCACCATCCGCATCGCCACCATTCAAAATCGTACGACCAAATCAGTCAGGTAGAATTATTTTTCCGAAAATTGTGAGCCGGCTTGAGAGTGGTCCGAGACAAGTTCGCTGCCATTGCACACAAAATAAATCCCACCTGGCCGCTCTCCTCCTGTGCTGTTGCTAGCGTAATGCATTTTCACATATCACGCCACTTCTGAGCATTCCATTGATTACCGAATTAATCATAACAAACCGAATCTGTACCTGTACTAACGAATCAAGCAAACAAACGCCATCTTCCTGCCGTTGTTTTCATTGCAAATCCGATCCAACCCAGCAAACCTCGCATACGACCGACGGACATCGTTTAGTCCATTGCATCTTTATCATCGCTTAGCAACTTCAGCGATCAGCTGCCTGCAAGGTAAACAACAACATTGTTCGCTAGTTGAACTGCATGGTTCACACCAATGGCGTCTATATAAGGTCTGACCCAGTAGCCACAACAATATTAGTGAAACGAGCAAAATTCGCTCATGACACTAATACCACTGCACTCCTTGCGCACGCTATACAAAATTTTTCAATTTTGTTCACAAGTTTTCAATCGATTCCAGTCTACCGATGATGGAAAATTGGCTAAATTTTGATTGTCAATTGTCAAGTCTCAGCGTTTGAAAGTTTTAGTGGCAAAAATTCAACTACCTCAGTTCAATTCACCATAAATGATCCACTGGCAATGGCATTTGTATCATGATTATTTCCACAATTCAGCATTTATAATAACCGTTTGAACCGATTGTTTTATCTGAACCTTTCTGAAGTTTCTGTTCCAAGTATTACGTAGGAAACGTTAGAACAACGGGAAAATTGAACCGACTCCGAAAAGGACATCGCAACTCCGTCATGAAAGAGGCTGTTCAGATCAATCAGCAATTACTTGCTCCACAGTAGACAGCATGTTTTGGTTGAACCCATCCGACACATCCGTTGAAACTCCTGATGACTGTGTTACAGAGTTAGTATCATACCGGCTAGGCTCCAATGAGCTGAAAATCGTGAAGTTGGATCCGAGAGGAAAGGATATGCGTTTTTTTTAACTTCGTGGCATATAAAGTAGGGATGCCTATACAACTGAAGGAGAAGGCTTGGCATGGATTCGCATGGTTAGAAGAAACCTCGCTGTAGATCGGCAGGCCGTTCTTGGTGTGTGGAATCACTTCGATGAACTCGCGCCGACGACTCTGCGTTGGAAGTCCAGCGAATCTCTGGAATTGGACTCTGCGCATTCGCGTAGTCGCGATAAATCTCCGAGGTTGGTGTGGCCCACCGATCGGAGACAAGACAGGGCCACGCCGTCCAGCATCGACTGAACGGGAAATCACTCTGGTTGAATCAATGGTTGCCTCCAGACTACATCAGTTCAACAACCTGCTAAATGAGAGTGTACTCTTGGCTTCGCATTTGATAACGAACCAAACGATGCTGAACTTATTGAACTTCCGTCATCCCTCCTCCGAATTGAAAACCATCACAAGCCATTCGTTTTTCGCATTCGAATCACATTCGCAAGCCATCGAGAATCACATCGATCTGTGCCTGCTCAAAAGTATATAAAAGCATCATTGTCAGCGACTTGTTGTTTGCTAGTTGCAGACACTACATCTCTCCTGAAGAACATGGATTTCACCCCAGAAGATCGATTTCAACCAACCTTGCACCTTTCGTTTCCTCGTGTCTCCGGAATTGGAAACTGGATCTCAAGTTGACGTTGTTTATACGGATCTCAAGGCTACTTTTGACCGGGTCGACCATGCTATACTTTTGGCAAACTTGGTCGGTCAAATAACTTAGTTCGTTGGTTTAAATCTTATCTAACCGACAGGATCCTCGGTGTGAAGATCGGCTAAGCTCAATCGAGCTACTTTACTAACATGTCGGGCGTACCTCAAGGCAGCAATTTGGGACCACTGCTGTTCTCAATTCAACGAGGTTTGACTGATACTTCCACCCACCAGCAGGTCGTTCTATGCAGACGATGTGTAAATTTATGTGGTTGTGCGGTGCTTCGCTGATTGCTTACGACTACATCACTTGATCAGTAGCTTTGAGGAGTGGTGTTCTAGGAATTTCCTCACACTGAATGATAGCAAATGCTTCATTATCACACTCCATCGAAAATTGAACCCAATTGCATTTGATTACATTTTAAACAATCAACCTCAATCAATGATATTTGGCCAACACTACACGCATATGATTACCAAAGCCTGGTATACTAAGGTCTTTTTTAAAACGGGGGGTACGTACCGTGTAAAAAAAAGCCGCGGAGATTCCGGAATCCGTGTAAAAAAAACCGTGCTAATTCCGAAATCCGTGTAAAAAAAACCGTGTTAAATCCGAAATCCGTGTAAATAAAAACTTTGATAACATGTCTTTTGCAATGAAAAATACTTCAAAGATTTTCTAAACAATGGAATGGATAGTAAAACAAGTTACAAGAGTCTAGCGAGGGCCCCAGGGCCAGAACACAAAATAGGACCAAATTATTTCGTATGCTTACTAGCGCCACGTAGTGGTGGAATTCCGAACAAAACGCTTCCTTTTTCGAATGCCCTTGACCTTCTGAACAACTTAGCTCAAGATCGCACCTTTGCAGATATTAAGGGTCTCGAGATATGCCATCATGAATGTATTTGTATTATCCCCACTTATCCCCACACACATTCACTCCGATCCTATTCTGTGTTCTGGCCTTGGAGCCCTCGCTTGAATCTTGTAACTTGTTTTGCTATTCATTCCACTGTTTAGAAAATCTTTTAGGTTTTTTTCATTGCAAAAGACTTAGCATACTATAAAAGTTTTTTTTTTTTACACGGATTTCGGATTTAACACGGTTTTTTTATCACAGATTTCGGAGTTAGCACGGTTTTTTTGCACACGGATTCCGGAATTTACGCGGTTTTTTTACACGATTTTTTTTACACGGTACGTATCCCCCGTGTAAAAAAAAACCTTAGTGTAGTTACTATTTTCTCCGCTATCTTCACAGTCAGATTTTCTTCATTTACAAACTTTGTTGTAAGGCAACTATCTTAACCTCCGCTACTATACGATCCCTGATCGCCAACTCCTTAAAGTCACCGAATGAACAAAATTCAGCTTGCAGTTTCACTGACAAGACGAAGTCTTCTAAAGACTCATCCGGCTGTTGCACCCGGTTATTGAATTTTAAGCATACATTAATTGTTATGTTATATAAAGGGCGATACGGTCAAAATTTGGTCAATATCAACTTGACGTATTTCTTTCAATTTTGCATTTAAAAACCTGAACACCTCATTTCGAAGGTTTGTGTGTGTAGAATGTTGCTCCTATTTTGATTTTGGAATTCACTCTTCAGTTGTCAAAGTGCCGTCCAAGCAAGAAGAGCAGCGTATCAAAATTTTGCTCGCGCATCGCGAAAATCCGAGCTACTCGCACGCAAAGTTGGCAAAATCGCTAAAAGTTGGCAAATCAACGCGTTACAAATGTAATTAAAGTGTTTGGGGAACGTTTGTCGACAGCCAGGAAGTCTGGATCGGGGAAATCGAAAACCGGAAGCCGCTGAGACGACAAAGAGAGTTGCCGGTAGTTTCAAGCGAAACTCTAACCTATCTCTCCGAGATGCCGCAAATAAGCTGGGTGTATCGTCTACAACCGTGCATCGAGCCAAAAACGAGCCAGACTATCGACTTACAAGAAGGTAGTGACTCCAAATCGCGATGATAAACAAAATACGACGGCCAGCGTACCCAGGTCACGGAGGCTGACGAAGTTTGACTGCGTGGTAATGGACGACGAAACCTACGTCAAAGCCGACTGCAAGCAGCTTCCGGGACAGGAGTTTTATACGGCAAAGGAAGGGAAAGGTAGCAGATATTTTCAAGCAACATAAACTGTCAAAGTTCGCAAAGAAATATCTGGTTTGGCAAGCCATCTGTACCTGTGGCTTGAAAAGCAGCATTTTCTTAGCTTCCGGGACTGTCAACCAAGAAATTTACGTGAAAGAGTGTTTGAATAAACGTCTGCTGCCTTTCCTGAAGAAACACGGTTGTTCCGTACTGTTTTGGCCGGATTTGGCATCTTGCCATTACGGTAAAAGGCCATGGAGTGGTACGCCACAACAACGTGCAGGTGGTTCCCAAGGACAAGAACCCTCCCAACACGCCAGAGCTCATGCCCAATTGAGAAATACTGGGCTATTGTCAAGCGGAACCTAAAAGAAGACCAAAAACTGCTAAGGACGAGCAGCAGTTCAAGGCAAACTGGCTTTCTGCGGCGAAGAAGGTGGACAAGGTGGCTGTACAAAATCTGATGGCAGGGTCAAGCGCGTAAGGCCCGGCAATTCGGTTTGAAAGCGGAAGCCTAATTGAATATTTTTCCTGAATTTTATACTAATTGAACTTGAAAAGAAATTTAATTTGATTTTTTAAATAAACGATTTCACCGATTTACACGCGTTTTCCCTTGACCAAATTTTGACCGTATCACCCTTTATTCTCCGTGCGAGGAGTACACGATTATGATGTAGAAGGAGATGTTCGCTCATCACCATGAGGCACCAAGAGTGAACAACAATGTTTTTTGGCTAGAATGAAAGATATGAAGAGAAAGTTTTGATAGTTACGCTAGTGAGGGGATGGCTTGGAAATATAACAGATGTTTTTTTAGGAAAATTGAGCGAAAAGGGCATATGTACAGTGGTACTCGAACCAACGACATTTTTGCCTAACATGTCCTCCAAGAGTAATAAAATGGAGTTTTCGTAAATTTTCTGGGATATTATTGGCTTGGAAAAAAAATCCAGCCGTTCAATCCATTCCGTGAACGAAATACCTCTACGGTAGAGCTCAATAGTGGTAGCCATGCCTATAGAAGCCATGATAAAAGCAGAACAAAGGAAAATCACCAAGAACAAACGAAGTTCTATAACCTCACTTCTTTATAATCAGTACAAAAAAATGCGGACTCACCCGAACCTTTCAATTGTATCACCGACGAAGTCTGACCTTTGCCGACCTTTTTGTTTCCTCACCCATCTCCTTCACTCATTGGTAGCTTTCGTCAGCAATGGTACCTTTTAGGCCTCACCTTTGCGAGATCCACGCCACCACGGTTCAGTTGTTCAAAATTCGGAACGTCTCGAAAGGTCGATCGCTTGCCGGTAGATTTCACTGGATGCCCTTTTTTTTTTTGGAAGAAAAAGAAAGTTCACTCTTAGTGTAATGCGTAATTTTCACAATATCTTCAACTTTCAGCCGAAAAAGTGAAAAATGTGAGGAACACCATGAGATTTGTATATTTGTAATCTTATCATATGACGAAAAATGTAAGTGATTTTAGTCAGTCGAAAATATATCATTTTTGCCAACAGTGCCACCCAAAATATATACAGATTATTTTTAGACATAATAATTACGGAGGTACACGCAATAGATAAGATGCATGTTTTCAAAATCGTCAAAAAGGAATGGTCTCACGGAACGAGTGGTTCAAACTGTAGCATAAGCTAGGATTTTATACAAATAGACGCTTAATGAATAATTTCTTATAGGTTGGTACAAATCCAAGTAGATTGCTTTCAAGTGGGGTGGACAATTTGGATGGAATTACTAAACTTTGAATTCGACGTAACTAAGCATTTGCTATTCGAAAATAAAAAACTTTGTGTTTTGAAAAGCTTGAGAACCCCTGATCTAAGGAGACGATTATACTAACCATATCTTAGCATTAATTTCATGGTAGCAGTTCATCAACAACCCTCCAGAAGTAATCAATCATACATGAAGATATCAAAAAGCAACGCCATAATTTCAGGTTCCATATTTCGCTGAGGATAATTATCTGGAAACGAATTAAACCAAGTGATAGAGAATATATTCCGAACCGACTCGTTCCCCTTCAGCCTGAGTCATCCCCCGGATATGACATCTCCATCATCTCAAACCTTTTAAGCTTATTACGTCTCCCGTCTCGCACAGGGGGGTAATTTGGGTTCATCTCTGCACCAAAGCCTTCTTAAATTTATCGTTCTTCGATGCCTTCTTCCTGTCGGACCCCAAAGTCAAAAACAAAAAAAAATCCCCAACGACCGCAGTCAGAACGATATTCAAATTTCACCTTTGAGGTAGATGGTACATTTATCATCATCCAAGCGATGGGCCCATAGGGCAAGAATTCTTCCACTCTGGAAGTAGTTGGTGGTCGGTGGAGGGGCCACAGCCAGCTCATGGCAATGTGATGACCATGACGTGTTTCTTCCCCGAGTCTAAAGACAACACAGCGCAGCATCTTACCACGATGGAATTCTTCGTTCTTCTTTGTTCTGGCAACGATTGAGAGGGACCCGACCAATGAGGGGGATAAGAAATTCTATTATTAATGTTGAGGTCAATTTTAACGATCACCTTTGCTGCTCCCGGTCAAGCCGACCTAGCAACGAGACCGGAATCAGAATTTCCAACCGAAACGATGGTCACTGACTGCTCCCAAAGCCGAGACAATAAAAACCCAAAATCCAAGAAAATCAAACAGCATTGGTTAAAAAAGCAAATCTCACATCCTGCTCGAGTTAAATTAGCGCCGAGATGAAACCGGCTTCGCTTCCGCTCCGGCGATCGGAGAATCGACTCTTGACCATTAGCGAGCAGAGGCAGTCAATGACGCCCATTAGGCAGTGGACCAACCGAATCAAGACAAACATCCGGACCGAAAAGCAGCTGATTAACGGCTTTGTTGTTGCCTTCAATACAATATTATCTGCTTCATCGGGTCCGGTCGAAATTGACACTTTTGGACGTCGTCATCCGGTAAGACGGCAGAAAAATGACGGTTTTGTTTCTGTAAAGCAAATCTGAGTCGCGCAGGATGTTCTTCCTATTTCTGGGTCAGTATAATTTGTCATAACATCTCGCACCGCAGCGTCTTTTTTTGCTGAATAAATTCCATACAAAATATTTCCGCCAGTTACGCCCTGAGACCGTTATCGAAAACATACATTAAAATAAAAATGAAAAACAAAAAGGCAGAAAAGGTAAAACCGTTTTTTGAATGCGAAATTGATTGCCTTTGGGATGCAGCGGAAACAGGTCCGGCCACGGATCGCGACGCAAAGCCGGCTTGACCGCACCTCATTGAAAAGCAATAAGCCCCCATTCCATGCCGGAATCCATTTTTTCTGGCTTTGTTTTATTTTTGCATTTTTCCATTTTTTTTCTGTTGATAACGATGCAAAGGAGCATCGTTATTAAAACGGGAACCCGAATTTGCAGTTAAGTGACCTTATTTCTGATTCCAGAATCATTTCTCAATGCGCAGTGCATTTGTCGGGAACTGGAAGCGATTTAAATACCAAATAGAACGCAACGTTTTCTTTATTCAGATATTTAACTACCGGTGGTCACATTGAATAATTAAGAAAGAAGAATTTTCAGGATTATCTGAACTCGGCAAAAGTATAGCTCAATTTTTCTAGTAGGGAAACGAGATGTAATGTTAGCCTAGCACCTTCATTCGGCCTATGTACCAAATGTGTTATTAATGTAGCGATAATCAACCAAATCATGTTGTTATTAGAATGACCCATATAATCCTGTGAGACAATATTAATCATCCTATATTTGTTCACTTCCACGTAATTTTCGATCTCTTGAACTTTTGGGGCATCATGATTTCACTGGTTTAGCTGAACAGATGATCTACACGATCTTCAAGTGATCTAAATTTGGCTTAATTGAATCGATAAAGCAAGTAATGCAGTCTGGATGTGCAGAAAATAGTTACACGTTACAAACTAACTGTTCACATAGCTAATATAACAATAATTTTACAGGAAAATCGTGGACCCAATGTTGGGGACATATTTTTTTGTATGTTCCCAACTATGGCCTGTTGTATCAAAAATATAGTAAAAAGGATGTTATTGTTGTTTCTATTCAAGTAGCTCATCTAAACACAAATTGAAGGAACAAAAATCACCGTATAGTAAATTATAATGTTTTCATTATTCAATGGCTGATAATTCATATATGAACACTACTTAAGTGTTTCGAGGCAAATTTACTTTAGTTTGTTTTCTGAAATGTTGTCTTAGGTAAATTGAGTACAGCTTACAATGCCTTAATTCATAAAATTAGGAGAAAAACCGTACATCCACAAATAGACCCAATTAAACCAATTAAACCGACATTAAATCCACATTCCTCAAAAGTTTCTGACATTATAAAAATAGTTGTGTAACTTTTAGTGATACATGCTACCACATGTCTTACCAAACTTATCTTTGCAAGTGTATAAGTAGTTGAATCTCGCTTACTGCTTAAAAACTTTATGAGTTATAATAAAAAATGTGATCTATGGTTGCATAATAGGCTGAGTCAAGAGACACATACTCTATTATTAGTATGCAATAAAAAGAACCTTAGAATATTGTTGCAAAAAAAGGTTACACTCAATCATTTTGAACAGGTTGAATTGATAGAAAACGTAATAGGGTATTATAGGAGTATGTGGATTACAACATTGTTGGATAATAAATATAATAATATACCGCCATTTTTTTTTTTTTTTAATTTTGACAAGCGTAACTATTGAAAAAACAATTTTAAAATATTATGAAAAAAATTTGAATGCAAGACAACACCATCCTATTTCACCATGAAACACGCTACAAAAAACAGACTACCTAAACCAACGAAGCAACCATTGATTTCTAGCATAGAATAAGTTGACATTTATGTCATAATGTGAGCCGCCGTTACTGAAAATTAAGTGCCGGGAGCCACCGGTACTGAAAATAAATGTCACTTTGTGAAATTGCATGTCTTCTTCTTTAGCATTTCCAGCTTATTGCTTTCACAATTAGCTTATTGCTTGCTCTCAACTTAGTGTTCTAGATGCATTTTCACAGTTATTAATTGAGAGCTTTCGATGCCAGGTACCATTTTTGCATTAGTATGATTGTGTGGCAAGTACAATCATACGCTATGCCCAGGGAGTCGATAAATTTTCCATAACGAAAAATTCCTAGACCAGACCGGGAATCGAACCCAGCCACCTCCAGCATGGTGTTGCTTTGTAGCTGCGCCTTTACTGACTGAGCTAAGGGAGGACCCTGCATGTCGGTTTGTGAAAATAAAAATGATTAGATTTTTCTTGTTTACAACGAGAAAAAATAGTTGAGATCCAAAAAAAATATGTTTGTTCTAGGAAGAACACACATCATCGATACAGATGGAAAAAATACGTTTTTTTTTTTAAATTAAAACCCCTTATTGAAGCAGTTTAAACCACTAGGGTGGTTCAGAGGATTTGTTTCACTCAATCGAGTTCAAATCGGGTCTTACCGATTCTACCAAAATATCAGTTCAATTGGTCAAACCTCAAAAATTTCTATAAGAATTACTATGGGAAAGGAGAAATTAAAGGGTGTCCACGATGAAATTGCCACACACAAAATTGATTCGCAAAATTCGAGTTTTCATCCGATTGCCATCAAATTTTCAGGGATTGAGAAATAACTATTAAACTTCATTTTACCATTTTACTCGTATTTTATTTACAGTCCATACGCAAATGCCCGCACCTTGGCCTTAACCCCGGCCATAAGATTCTGCACAACCTGTGAATCAACCGTTTTTTGCATGTAAACCCATACTTTCTTCAGTTTCTCGACTGTCTTCACTACCTTGGGTCGTTTAAGAAGGTGCTGCTTCATAATCGCCCAGTACTTCTCGATGGGGCGGAGCTCCGGAGTGTTGGGAGGGTTGAACATTTTCGGCACGAAATTGACCTTATTGTCCGCATACCACTTCAGCACGTCCTTGGAGTAGTGGCATGAGGCCAAATCCGGCCAGAAGATTGTTGGGACGTTGTGGGCCTTCAGGAGAGGAAGCAGCCGCTTATGGAGGCACTCTTTTATGTACACCTGTCCGTTCATCGTGTCCTGGGTCACGAAAGGTGCACTCCGCTTCCCGCACGTGCAGATGGCTTGCCAAACCAGGAATTTCTTCGCAAATTTGGACATCTTCTGAGTGCGGACATGCTCCGGAACGCTGAACTTATCCTTGGCCGTGAAAAACAGGTTGCCGGGGATCTGTTTGAAGTCGGCCTTCACATATGTTTCGTCGTCCATGATGCAGCATTCAACTTTCGTCAGCATGTTGAGGTATAACTTCCTGGCACGGGTTTTGGCGGACTTGTTCTGCTTCTCGTCGCGATTAGGGGCCTTTTGTACCTTGAACGTTCGAAGCCCAGCCTTAGTTTTGGCCTTCTGGACAAAACTTCGGCTTAGGTGCAGCTTCTTAGCCACATCCCGAACGGAGGCGTTCGGATTTCGGTTGAAGGCCCCAACTACGCGGTTGTGATTTTTGGTGTTGTACGGAATACTTTTTCCTTCACTTCTGGGCTTCCGATCGGTGGTCAACCGTTCCTCGAACCGCTTAATCACTCGCGACACCGTGGAATTCACGATTCCCAACGTTTTAGCGATGGAACGATGCGAGAGATCCTTGTTCTCGTGATGAATGCGCAAGATTTTATCACGCACGAGCTGTTCTTTCGACTCCATTTCCGCGAGTTTTGATCACAGGACTTTAAAACTTGCAGGATGTAAATAACGCACTATGAACTAAATCCACCCAAATTTTCATTAAATTCTACCCAACGGTTAAAAAGTTAGAGCAATTTCATAGTGTGGCAATTTCATCGTGGACACCCTTTATCTTGTCGAATCTTGTGGTCCACTTCTTAGCATCTTGCCATGAGGTATCAAAAGAATAACGTTTGCATTTAAAAAAAATGACTTTTTTCGGATGGTGATAAAAAAAAGCTAAGACAGATAATTGATTTTGATAAATTTCCCATGGAAAGTAATTATCTAAGCTTACTAGCAAAAAAAAACAGGTCTCGTCGTCCATAACGTCACAATTCGCCGGGAAAATTGAGTTGACTATGAATCCTAGAGGTTTTGAGCTGTTTAGTGGAATACCTGTAACTAGAAATTAGAAGAAAAATTAGTATTCACCATTTAATTCCAACTACCTTCGCTTATCTTCGACAGATACGCGTATTTCGTCTACAATGTGCAGACTTCTTCAGTGTCTCGTACTAATAACTCGACGATAGTATGAGGCACTGAAGAAGTCTGCACATTGTAGACGAAATACGCGCATCTGTCGAAGATAAGCAAAGTTAGTTGGAATTAAATGGAGAATACTAATTTTTCTTCTAATTTCTAGTGAGTTGACCATCTTATTCAGCCGCTGCCGCTGCGCCATTGCCTGCAGCTTCGAAACCAGTGGACGCGACTTCCGCTTCCTGACATGTATGTTCATGTTTTCCAGGTACTTTTTTACTGTTTGGCCGGTTGAACCGATGTCCCGGCCAAGCGCACGCAGCGATGTAACCACTTTTCCCTCGGTCTTCCTCTTCGCCATCCTTTGGAGTTTCTCGTCGCTCAGGGTCGTCGGCCGTCCGGAACCGGGCTTTCTTTCGATGCTCTGATTATTGTCCAATAGTGCCAAGATGTTGCAGATGCCGGAGCGGGCGTATCCAGCGTCCACAAACCGCACGTTGTCCGTTTTCGACGCGGTGGTGTGCCGTTCTTTGAAAACTCACACTTCTGAAAGGAGTTGCTTCACTGTTTTTGCCATCACGGTTAGAATTCGACTGACAGACCTGTCAAATTTTGTCTGCTGACTCATGGGTTACTATGATTGATGCCGAATGTCCATCGCCGAATATCCATCGAGCTGCCAAATTTTGATGATGTCTGAATAGGGAAAGGGCGCTGTCATTTGACAGCTAGAGAAAAATCAGAAAAAGGTAAATATTGTTGTTGCATTTTCAGTACATATTCAGTTTGCAAGTTTTGAGTGAAAAATAAATATTATGTGCAAGTGCTGTTACTGAAAATTATGATTTGAACCACAAAACCTAATTTACTTGAAATCGCGTTTTTTACTGTTCTACATGACCGCTTCAAAATGAAGTTTCTGTAATTGGTAGAAATATAATACAAATTTATCATTAATTGATTTCTTAATTAAGTTTTACTACCCTCAAGTGTTGATTGGAACGGGAGTCCAATTTCCAGTATTTTTTTAAATTTTAGTTGATTTCCACATGTATCCCAGCTCGGTAAGTCCCTTATTCTAATATAACATGGTAAGTGCTACAAGATTTGATTTTTTGCAGAGTATACGGATGGATACCGAGCGCGTTGACATAGATATTGTTGATCTATGCGATTTTGCAGAAGGACGCCGATGAAACTGGTAGGAAGGAAATCAACTTTACCAAAACAACCATGTTATCATTCAAGTGTAAAACCCTTCCGATCCTCCGAGGGAAGTGAAAATGATTACCCTACATCCCTAGCAACACACATGTTTTTAAACGGTTGAAATTACTTTTGTATGACTAGATTTGGTTATAAAGAAGTTTACTCAACATAAAATCATAAAGATGTGTTACTCGGGATTGCTCATGTCCTGCAGATAATTTCAGGTGCAAACATCAGTTTGACATGTTTCGAAACAAATCAATCAACATCCAAATCCAATCCAAATCCAATCCATAATCACACATCCAAACTCAATCTCAAATCCAATCCAAATTAATCCAAACTCAATCCAAATCCAAAATCCATCAATCCAATCCATCAACATCAATCCAAATCCAATCCAAATCCAATCCAAATCCAATCCAAATCCAATCCAAATCCAATCCAAATCCAATCCAAATCCAATCCAAATCCAATCCAAAACTGGAAATGGCCAAAGAGAGGTCTTCCAAAGAATCACATTGTGAACGAACTCGGAATCTACAGTTTTGGTAAAAATAGAGTTTCACAGGAATTTCACACTAGTTTTGAACGTGAATGGTAATTTTTTCAAATGACTAATCCCTTAGAATTGTATGGGAAAAAGTTTTTTTAAAGCTCGATTCAAAGTAAATCTGGACGCATGTTTTAATACATCGACTGGTTTGTGCCAACCACGTCGAAGAAATTGGTGAAAAGTTTTTCTCGATTGATTGACGCACCTCAAAATTACGGATCATGGAACTTGAGAAAAGAAAATTAATTGTACACAAACATCTAGAGAATGCTTCGTGGTCTGCCTCAAAAATAGCAGAAGTGTCCAAAGTCAACGGTATTTCATGTAATCAAATGTTACAAGGATACTGGATAGAGCACAGCGCGTCTATCATAAAAGTGGCACTAGGGACCAAGAGCTGAGGAGAAAGGTGTTGAGGTACGTGAAAGGCAACCCAGGTATCTCCATACGTGATTTGGCGCAAAGAAATACGATTCCAACTATTCCACCATTCTTAACATCCTTTCAAGATAAGGATAAATATAAGTCTTTTTGTGCCAGTGAACATCCGAATCGTTCCCTGATAGAAAATTTAGTGGCCTTAAAGCGAGCACGATAACTATACGAACGAGTTTTGGCTAAATTTGATGGCTGTATTTTAATGGATGACGAAACATATGATTATTAACAAATTCCCGGACGGAAATGTTACCTGGCAACTGGTCGTGAGGATGTACCTTCAGGTATAAATTTGCTGATAAGTTTGCTCGGGAACTAAGGAATCTGCAGTTGTGGCCTTAAAACCAAAGTTTCAATCACATCTAACACATTGACGTCGAAGGTTTACATTAAAGAGTGTCCGAAGAAGCGGATTTTACCCTTCATTTGGCAACACCAGACCTACGTTATGTTTTGATGTCGAGGAGATGTTTGCTCATCGCCATGCGGCACCAAGAGTGGACAGTAGTGTTTTGTGCTAGAATGAAAGATGTGAAGAGAAAGTGATGAAAGTTCCGTCAGTTTACGGCAGGTTGGAAATAGAACAGATGTTTGAAAATTGAGCGAAAGGGTATGAGTACAGTGGTACTCGAACCAAGGACATTATTTTTTGCCTAACATCCCACTGCGGGGTAGGTCGAGGCACGGACAAATCCGCCAGCTAAACAGGCAAAAGATGACGTTTGGAAAGCGCTCATGTACCACTGATGGCTTTGTGATAGTTATTCTAGCGATATATTGTGTGCACTCTGTTTTGATGCGTACATGGGAGAGGAACTCTCTCCTTTTTGGGGTTTGTTTTGATTATAATCGTTACTTCACGCACGGAGAATACAAAACATAACAATTAAAGTATGTCATGTTTTGACCGGATCTAGCCAGCTGCCACTACTCTAAGGAGGTACTGGAATGGTATGCTGCAAACAACGTTAATTCCGTCGCCAATGAGAATAATCCTCCGAATTGCCCTGAGTTCAGACCGATCGAAAAATATTGGGCAATTGTCAAGCGAATACTTCGAGGATGCGATAAAGAAGTGACAAATGCATAAGAAATTTTAAAGCTTTTAAAGTGGAATAAGTTCGCCCGTACAGCGACTGTGCAGATCATGATGGCATCGATCACAAGTCGACAGTTCGTTTGGAACTGTGAAATGTTATTACTTGTTATATATCGTTTGCAAGCTGAATAAATACCCTTTTTTTACGTTTTGATCAACCGTTTATGTTGTTTAATTTTTGAGTTATGGTCACTTGAATGCGTCCGAATTTACATTGAATCGGGCTTTATATTGTTTACAATTGGACATACATGTTAAATCACTGTTGATAAATTTCGTTTATTTTCTCCAATACACTACACAGTAAGTTTACAGGGTGAGTGGTAATTCCTGTCAGTGTTTTTAAACATGTGTAACCTTGGGTGGATTATTCAAAAACATGTATGCACATTTTTCTTTTAGAGAGTATTCAAATCTCAACATGGATTGCAAATTTGTTTTATGTTTACATTTGTTTAAGACAGTGAACATGAACGAGAAAAGGGAGCTTGTAAGTCTGTTTTTGACAAATATGAAGAGATTGAAACCACTCGTAACAAACGAAAGTTTCTTGTTTCACACGATCAATCGCTACAAAGAAACCGATTCTTGGGAAAAACCTCCCAGACATGGTCTTAAACGCACTGTCAGGTGTACGGAAGCCAAACGAGTGTTCTTGGAGAGTGATCTGGGAATATTGCAGTCAACGATGAGGAGTATTTTGACAGGCGATATCAACTCAAGCGGCATCGTGAATTACCAGGCGACGGCTACACAGGCTTGGAGTGAGGACAATTTTCCGATTTTATTTCGTCGCAAAAATGGCCTGCCTATTAGCCTGATTTGAATCCTATGGACTTCTATGCATGGGGTTACATGATTGGCAAACTGGGGAATATCTAGTATCTAGTACTAAACATGGATACTTTTATGAAATATTTATTGAAACTATGGAATGACAAGCCTCGAAATATCGCAAGTAACTTTTCCGAAACCATCCAACTTTATTAAGTTTTATTAAAGTTGTATGAAAGCCACTAGAAAGCAATTTGGTTTTGTTATGGCAGCAAGAGGTGCCAATTGGTTTCAAATTTTAGTCAGGTTTATGAGAACCTTCACAGCTTCTTTACAACGATCTTAAAACCACAGCCATTCAAGCTTGAATCTCGACTTGTGTAAATTTCCGCAACCATCAATTTGAAAGGAATCGCCAAATGTCAATAAGCATTTAGCAAAAAGCAAATCTGTCAGTTTTGTAGACGCTATGTGGCATATAATTGCACGTCAAAACATCGTGTCAATATCGGGTGGCATGTGGCGAACGACGGAGTGATATTTTGACATGCTAGCAGATGCCGCAACTTCACCACATCAGTGGGCACCTCGACCAAGTGAACTACGTAGCGTTAGTGAAGCAACAGTTGCTTACGCTAGCGCTTGCTAGCGATTCAAAAATTTACACAAAGTTATCGATTAATTTTGCTCTTGCTTCTGTCTGTGTTAAAACCTTGTCTAAAATTCCTTCTACTCCTATTAAACGTTTTATTTCGCCTTTATGAACTCGTAAAATGCTGTTTTGAAATGCCGTTTAGGAATCATTTAAATTATCTTATTATGGTGAGTTGACAAAGCATTTTTAAACCACTTTGCCTCCAGTTAATGTGTTAACCGGCAAATTGCCTTTGAGTAAATTCACCAAATGATCAAATATGTTTATAAGGAGTGTATCGAAAATAAGCTTAGGAGCCATTGCCAAGAGAAATTGGCTCTTTGGCAAAACTAGGTATAATTCTTCCAATCGCCATATTAAAATATATGAAATCATTGAAATGTGGATATACACCAAATTTTGAATGTAATGCAAAGGAACCGTAGATTTGTGACCAATTTTGACATTCTTTTAGATAACCTTTTTGCATTCCATCACTTTTCAGAAAATTGATTATCAATTTATCGAATATATAAATTTTGTTTTTGTTGTTGTTAACTCGCACAACTTCCAGGGCGCATTTATTTTCGGCTCTTATCGTGCCAATATGCACCATAAAATTAAATGCGCTTATGACTTGGAGCTTAATACGCTATAAAAAAAAGCTCAATTTGTTTTGGATATTTTACTATCAACAAAATTTCCCGCAAATTTAGAACTTTTTTCATAAATTTTATGTACTGTTTAATGAATCTGTAGAGCGAAGAATCGAACAAAGCAGAACAACAAAAACCAACCGCGATATCACCGTGAAACTTGACAGCTGTGGCCATTTGGCCCTATGCTGGTTTGGCATCCAAAAGGATTTATGAAGGTTCTCAAGTGGTCTTAACATCTTTCACTTGAACATTTTCATAATCTTTATGGTCTTGTAAAGGTTTTTTTAATTTGTTTTCACAACCGTCCATAGAATTGGCCACTTTGTACACATTTCGGCTTTAATGATACATAGGGGAGGTGGTGGTGGACTAAACCGTTTTGAAAGTAGTTTTATCAACAAAGCCGGGAGGAGTGCTATACGGCTGGAATAGAACTGAAATTGTTACTTGGGTTAGTTTCCATGAGTTAAAAGAATTGCATATAAAACATTCCAGACTCATTGTAGAGAATTGGCATATTCAGTAAAGTTTCTCAGTGCATAGCAAATCGTCGTTTGATATTATCATATTAGTTCCAAATCGTGCTGCAGAGGTGGCGCTGCAGTCTATATCTGCCAAATGAAGCTCTAGAGAGTTACCGTTTTGGGAAAAGTTGTTTGGAATATAAAATGTAGTCATTTTACATTATGATATTAGTTCGAGATTTTACCGCAGAGATGGCGCTGCAATCTGTATTTGTCAAATTAAGCTCTAGAGAGTTGCCGTCTTACGTATTACGTATTACGTTGCCGTCTTACGTAAGTTATTGCGAATGTAAAATGTAGTAACTTAAGATTATAAGATTAGTTCCAAATTGCGCCGCAAAGATGGTGCTAGTCTATCTTTGCCAAATGAGGCTCTAGAGAGTTGCCATCTTGTGCAAAATTGTTGAGAATGTAAAATTAAGAAATTTAAAATTATCTCATTAGTGCCAAATCGTACCGCAGAGATGGCGCTGCAGTCTATTTTTGCCAAATGAAGCTACAGAGAGTTGCCGTCTGCGGAAAAGTTTCTCAGTACGCCCTTTTTCGTCTTATGACATTATATTATTAATTCCAGATCATGCCACTAAGATTGTGCTGCAGTCTATCTTTGCTAAATAATGCTCTAGGGAGATGTCGCCTTGGATAAGGTTTCTCTGAATGTCATGTATCGTTTTTTTTAGTTCCAGATCTTACCGGAGCTTTAGAGAGCTACTGCCTCCGGATTTTTTTTTGGTTCTTAATTTTTTTGCCATTTTTTGTCTTTTTCCAGTTCCAGTACAGAGAACACAAATGACTGCATTTTGTATAGGGCTTAAGCCACGTAGACTTATTTTTGAAAATCTCAGACCCCTCCTCCTCCCTCGTAAACTTTTTATTTTTTTTTTAATTTTTGTGTGGAGCGTAGACTTTAGTAAAACCCCCTCCCTCCTCTCCTCCCTCCAAAAAAGTCTACGTGGTTTATGAATAGCCCCATACTGAACAACTTTGCTGAAGACGGATACCCTCTAGAGCTTTATGTGGCATAGATAATCTAAAGCACCATCTCTGCGGTGAACTCGGAGAACATGATAATGGCAGAAGTATTACATACTACGACATATTACATACTGAAAAACCAAGACGGCAACTCTCACAAGCTTCAATTTAAAATCAAAAACTACAGCTCCATCTCTTTTGAAAGATCTGGAACAGTATGACAACGTCGAATGTCGAAATGCGAAGCTTTGCCGAAGATGGTAACTTTTTAGAGTTTGATTTGTCAAAGATAGACTGCAGTGCCATCAATGCTGAGAGATCTGAAAATTATATGATTACGTCGAAGGACAACAAATGACTCAATGAGAAACTTTGCCTATGATGGCAACTCTCTGGAGCTTCATTTGGCAAAGACAGACTGCAGCGCCGTCTCTGCGACAAGATCTAGAACTAATATTATAATCTCACAAGACGACAAATAACATACTGAAACACTTTTTCCAAGACGGGCACTCTCTAGCGCTTCGTTTGGAAAAGATAAACTACAGCGTTATCTCTGCGGCAAGATCTGGAACTTATTTGATAATGACAAAACACAAAACATTAAATACTATGAAATTTTGCTCAAGCCGGCAACAGTCTAGCTCTTAATTTGGCAAAGATAGACTACAGCGCCATCTCTGCGGAAAAATCTGGAGCTAATTTGATAATCTCACAAGACGACCAACGATATACTTTGTTGAAGACCGCAACACCCTACAACAAGTCTGGAATGTTTTGTAAGTAATTCTGTTCACAAATAGAAATCAAATCCTCCTTCCCTTTGTAGCAGATTCCTGGTGGCCGTTGTTACTGGAACCAGGTTTTTCCACCACCAATACATGTTTGAGACCATGACCTTTCAAATGGGGTACAGCATTGTGTCTAGGTTGAAATGTCATAATTCTAGAAAGAGTTGAAATCCGGGTCAATAAAGCTTGCTTCAGATAGAATTAGAACAAAAACTATTGCCTGTATTTCAGTTATTTATTATTGAATTCAAGATCTTTTTTATACAAATGTAGCGTTTTCTACATACTTTTAAGAAAAAATACGGATAAAATTATTCGTCACGGTTTCGAAGGAATTCTCGAATTTTTCCTGTAACACGACTCATTAGGCGGCGCACACCTTCTTCGTCCATCGTTTTAGCTATCTTATTCCACCAGGTCTTCATCTGATTGATGTCTTTGACAACCTTTTCCTTTGCCTTGAGTCTCCTCTTCATGATTGCCCAGTATTTCTCAATAGGGAGGAACTGGGGGCAATTGGGTGGGTTAAGGTTTTTCGGAACAACCTGGACCCCTTTCTCTGCATGCCATTCTTGAACGACTTTGCTGTAATGACAGCTTGCCAAATCTGGCCAAAACATTACGAGATGGTCGTGGGATCGAATGAACGGCAAAATTCGTTTTTGGAGACACTTTTTTTTGGTATAGTTCCGACGTCATTGTCTTATTTGTAACGAAAACTTTCGTTTTTTTGCCACAGCTGCAAATGCCCTGCCAAATCATGAATTTTCGTGCAAATTTGTCGGCAAAAACAAATTTAAATTTGGCTGGAACATCCCCCCGAGCCGTTGCCAAGTAAAATTTTTGACCTGGGATTTTCCCGAAGTCAGCCTTGACATAGGTTCCATCGGCCATCAGAAGACACCCGTCGAACTTTTTCAGCACCTGGTCGTATAGCTTCCGAGCACGGATTTTGGCCACACTATTCTGTTTTATGGTCCGATTTGGTTGTTTGCTAGCTCGATACGACTTGATTCCTTCTCGGAGTCGAGTTCTCCTCACGGTACTATGGGCAGCACCGAATTTTCTGGCCAAATCACGGTCCGACAGATTGGGATTCCTCTTAATCGTCTTCAAAATCTTACCACGCAGTTTCTGGTCGACAGTTTCACTCCGACGATTGGCTTGAGGCTTCCGAATCGTCGTCAATGTTTCCTTATACCGTTTGATAACGCGCCATACGGTATTTCTGGGCAATTTCAGCTGTTTAGCTAGCCTAGATGTAGACCACAATGGATTTTCCAAATAACTGTGCACAATTTTTTCCCTTCTTTCGTCTTCCATGTTGATTGTTTACAAAGTACAGTGGATTTGCGGAATGTCAAAAATACATACGTGAAGCTGTTCCAATTTTAAATGAAGCAAGCTTTATGTGTCAGTTTTTTTTATACCCGAGAAAGGTTAACATCAGCAGTTAACGAAGGAAAACACAATACCACTCTGAAAAACTGACCAAGTTTAAAAGAAAAGGTCGTGAGTTCTGGATGGTCCTGCCGAATAAATTTTACCGATTTTTCGATACAAACTTATAGTAGAAATTAAGAAATACGTAACAACGTGACGCATGACTATAGTCGATTGAGTCGATTCAGTACCGGATTGAAGTGAAAACAAACCAATAATCAAAGGACGCATGCTTCGAGTAGTTCATTTCGTCAATTGACGCAAGTGTGTGCTTAAAATCAAATGAACTGATGAAGATAAAGACGAAATTGATCGACAGACAAGTCATGTTTGACAGGAAAAATTTCATCGTGACTCGTTAGCAAGAACCAAAACGGAACACGTGAAAATGATCTTGCTCGATTCGGAACGATTGCGTAGGAAGTTCATATTCCTTTGTATGCGTCAATCTTGAGTGCTATACGGTTGGAATAAAACTAAAATTGATACTTGGGATCATACTTGCCAGCTGTGACGCTTTCCAACAACGCATGCTGCTGGAAATTAAGGCAAAGGGAGAGAGATTTTAGCTAAACTAAATTAAGACAAATGCTAAAGATATATCAATTGAACGTCAAAATTCATGCAAGCTTCGCATTTCTATGACCATACACTTCACTGACAGGAATTCCCACTCACCCTGTAATTTCAACCAAGTATCCGATAAACATGGAATTTGCCAGCGCAAATTGTAACTCAAATGATAAATAATAGAAACAAAATGAAATCCATCAAACAGTCGTACTAAAACGCGATTATATGGAAGTTTATTCACCCATATATTAATTCATCCTTGCATGCTGTATCACCGAAGGTAACTAAATTCTTGGAAAATCTCTTCTGAAAATTATTACAGGATTTGTCATCAGTTCTTCTCTACCATTTTCACGTATTTTGTATACAGGGTAGTTCTGCCATATTAATCTCGTTTACCTACCTATCGCTGATTCAAGTGATTGATGACTCAATAGATTGGTTTCTTCTTCTAATAATGTTTGCTTACGTTTAATAACAAAGACAAACATCACGTAGTGCTCTACTCGTGCGTCAATGGTTTCGAGAAGGATGAATTGTGAGTGATATGTTAATTGTGTGTCCATAATTATCCTCAAAGCTCTTGGAAAGTACTCGAATATCATCATTCTTTGTTACTGTAACTGGATACCGCATATTTTGTTGGGGAGTCCTTTACCAAATTCAGACCCGGCCTATTAAATCCGGAGATTCTTTGACCCATTCGGTCAAAGATTATGATCCGAATTAATCATTTTAGAGTTCATTCGCGCTCTTCTCAATCTCTGCCATCTCAAGCCATGTTCAGACTCTGTTCACATCAAACAATCTAGTCTATATTAATTTTAACATCTATCCTTTAGCCGTACGCCTTGCTTCACAGTTGTGAACGATTTTTATTACCTACCACTTAAAGCCGTCTCTTTTTGTTACCAATCGACGGCGGCAACACCCTTAAATACCGAGACATTCTCCGCATCTTAGCCAACCAACCAACCAACCAACGAACCAGTCAAGTCACGATTCGCTGCAAGTGATAAAGCGATTACACCGTTTTGAAGCCACAGAGCTTTTTCCCGCTTTGGCCGGACTCCGGTGTCTTGAAATTCTTCCTGAAAAAAAAAAAAACAAAAATCTCGGTGACGTTGGCTGGCGTGGGAAGGTGATTCGCCTTGTTTTCACAACAACAACAACACACAAAAAAAAATCGTTAACTGACATTCGGGAAAGCCTCCCACTCTTCATTCTCTCTCCCCTTCCGGGCAGGAGCGCACCCACAGAGCTCAGCAACCCGTGCCCAAACAATCGAGATTCAGCCTCATAGAAAGAGAATAGCTTTTTGCCAACTCATGGCCCTCTATGATGGTCTTTCTATCAACTCCCTCAGTTGTGTGGGGCATTTTACCGATAGGTATCGATCGATGAAAAAAAAAACGCGAACACGTGTTGCCGAGACCGGGAGGAAAGATCGACCCAAGTGCCCGCTACCATCGGGCCTTTATTGACAGTCATTATCGATAAACATCTTGGAGATTTTTCTCCACTCGCGCTTCGTCATGGATGGAAGTCGTGAATTCAAGCCAAAACAGACCATGGGAGATGTGATACGTGTGTGTTTGTGTGTGTGTGTACGAGGCGGAAGACAAATTAGTAGGTACCCGGGACCCGTAACAACAACAGCAACAACAACAACGGCTGACGGCTTTTTAAACTGAGATACATATTTTTCGGTCCTCGTCGGGGCCTCTTTGGTGGACTGATTTGGTTTGTCGAGCAGGCGAGGGAAAAAAACAAAGGAGCACTAAATAAGCGGCTTATGATGAAGCTGAAGCCCTCGGGGGCCAAATCCATCCGAGCAGGGCCGTGTCCAAGTTAAGGATGGATGCTAATTTGACATTTGCGTTTTCGAGTAATTCAGCCCTGGCTAACCTCAATCTGGGAACGTTGGTAATGACGGTTTTGCAAATCAGGGTATTTTTTTTTCATAAGTCAACCGATGCCTCCGTCATGCTTCATTATGTTTCTTTGGGCATCTCATCGCAGGTCACCATCTGATTAAACGAGAATCGTGATGGGCCAGTTTTGCGTTTTCCCTTGGGATGACTAATTTCAAGAAAGCATATAAGTTACTGATATCATCGACTAGCGAATGGCAATTCAACTCTTGATCGTAGTGTCAGAGATAATGCATTGTAATTGCACAATGATGTGTAATGTAGCGCACTGCATTCGGATTTGGATTGGATTTGGATTGGATTTGGATTGGATTTGGATTGGATTTGGATTGGATTTGGATTGGATTTGGATTGGATTTGGATTGGATTTGGATTGGATTTGGATTGGATTTGGATTGGATTTGGATTGATTTGGATTGGATTTGGATTGGATTTGGATTGGATTTGGATTGGATTTGGATTGGATTTGGATTGGATTTGGATTGGATTTGGATTGGATTTGGATTGGATTTGGATTGGATTTGGATTGATTTGGATTGATTTGGATTGGATTTGGATTGGATTTGGATTGGATTTGGATTGGATTTGGATTGGATTTGGATTGGATTTGGATTGGATTTGGATTGGATTTGGATTGGATTTGGATTGGATTTGGATTGGATTTGGATTGGATTTGGATTGGATTTGGATTGGATTTGGATTGGATTTGGATTGGATTTGGATTGGATTTGGATTGGATTTGGATTGGTTGGATTGGATTTGGATTGGATTTGGATTGGATTTGGATTGGATTTGGATTGGTTGGATTGGTTGGATTGGTTTGGATTGGTTTGGATTGGATTTGGATTGGTTTGGATTGGATTTGGATTGGATTTGGATTGGTTTGGATTGGTTGGATTGGATTTGGATTGGATTTGGATTGGATTTGGATTGATTTGGATTGGATTTGGATTGGTCTGGATTGGATTTGGATTGGATTGGATTGGATTTGGATTGGTTGGATTGGATTTGGATTGGATTGGATTGGATTTGGATTAGATTTGGATTGAATTTGGATTGATTTGGATTGGATTTGGATTGGATTTGGATTGGTTTGGATTGGTTTGGATTGGATTTGGATTGGATTTGGATTGGTTGGATTGGATTTGGATTGGATTTGGATTGGATTTGGATTGGATTTGGATTGGATTTGGATTGGATTTGGATTGGATTTGGATTGAGATTTGGATTGGATTTGGATTGGATTTGAATTGGATTTGTAAATACACCAAAAAATTGAATAGTCTGTCATACTCTATTTATTTAAAATTCAATAATAGATTGTCCCAGAAAGTTTTAGCACAATTGCCACTGTTACTTGCAGATGACGTTTAAACAACTTTTCATTACTGTGCATCCTTGTTTACATTTCAATATATAACTATGTGAGTCTCAAGTGCCGGCACGTTTAAGTTTCATGAAAAGTAAAGCATTTACCCGGAAAAGCGCAACAGAACGTTTCACTGAGTCAGTTGGTTAAAATGGAAGGTGTAGGCATCGGAGCAGTTCGTAACACGTTTTGGAAGTATGGTGAGAAGTCTTCCCTTCAGTACAAGAAAAAATCTGGACGTAAACCGGGCCCTGTAAACCAAAACCTGAACCGGAAAATCACGCAAGCTTTCGCACTTAAAAAGGGTACTTTCGTTCGAAATTTGGCCAGAAATCTGGTAACTTCGAGGAGTAACGTCGATCAAGCAAAGACATGAATTGGATTAAAAACTTTCAAGAAGCAGTCGTAGCCAAAATTTAGTGGAAAACAAGCAGCATCTGTCAAACCAAGCTCGTATATTAACGATAAACTGCTGTGTGGAAAATCGACATGCGTAATTATGGATGATGAATCCTACGTGATATAATAATCCAGTACTATTTTGGCCGGATTTGGCATCAGTGCATTACTCAAAGGACACGGTAGAATGGTACAAAGCCAACGGATTCGCATTCGTACCCAAGAAGATGAATCCTCCAAATTGTTCCAAATTGATCCCGGACCAATTGTAAAGGCTGCGGTTTGCTTTTAAAACTTTTGAAAGAGACTGGAAAAAAGTATCAAAAATCATTGGCAAGAAGTCTGTGCTGAAGCTAATGAGCAGTGTTAGATCAATAGTCAGCTCTTTGGCGTATAATAAAATGGATCTCGGGAATGTTACGTTGAACTGTAGAAGAATATTTTAGGGAACATAAAAGTGCAATAAAAACTCGAAGTACTTAAAATCCGAACTCGTATTGTTATTTACAAATTGTGTTAAGACTTACTGGGACAGCATATAAAGGTACTAGCTACAATGTCTGGCCTTAGATGAAGTAGCCTGTTGTTTTTATATATTTTCTCTCTATTTATTGATTTGGATTCTCTCGATTCAGTTCTCTCGATAACCTAGCAACATCGGGAAGGCCGACGTACAGAATCAAAACAATCCACAGATCCAGTTGCTACAGCCACTAAAAGGGTAACAACTAAAGTGTGCACTAGAAAAAGCGACTAAATGTTCCACTTTTTCATCCGATTACCCTGCCACCTGGTGGTCGGTCCACCGGTTAGTAGTTATATACTGGTTGCCTATATACTGTGATAATTTAACAGCTCCATCAATTTGTTTACGGCAGCTATGGCGAAAACAATGAAACAACTTTGTTCTATGGTTTGTTCGTACCGCCTGCTCCATCCAGACCAAAATAGTCTCACTTCGTATCGGTTAAATGCGATTGCGGAAACATCTACAAGATTCTGGCACTTCTGGAGAAGGGAGAGTCCAGCGAAAGGAAACCTGGTTCCGGCCGTCCGAATCGTTTTAAGCGACCGGAGGATTCAACAGAAGCCCAAACGGAAGACGGCAAGCAAGGTGGCCACTTATTTTCGTGCGTTGGGCAGGGAGGTCAGTACGACAGGCCAAGCGGTCAAGAAGTATTTGACCAAATTGGATATCCACATGAGCAAGCGTCAGTCCAAGTCAGCCATTTTGGAGAACAAATCGGAAACCAACGGCTAAAGATTCGGGTCAAAGAGATCTTCCCGGTGAAGAGAACCGTAGACAACAAAACGTACCTCACGTTGAACGGCAACGACTAGGCATCGCAAAGGCTACTTCACCTCCCCGAAAAAAGAAATTAATAGCGCACTCGAAGTTCCCAAATAAGGTATTGCTGTGGCTCACAATCAGTGAAAAGGGGATGTCATGCCCCCTCTTCATTTTGTCGGGGCTGGCAGTGAACGGCGAAATCCACAGTATGAAGTGCCTCTCAGAAGTTGCCGCATTCATTAAAAAGTTGGGCATTCCGATGGTACCCAAGCATGCCAACCATCCCAACGTGCAACAGCTCCACGCAAGCGAGAGGTTCTAGGCCAATTTGAATGTAAGAGTATATTCAGATAACTTCGTGGCCAAAACGATAGAAAATTTGATCAAAAAGGTGTCCAAAGAACTGAAGAATATGCCTACAAGCATCCTTTTTACCCTTTTACCCTAGTTGCGAGTGTATTGTATTGACTTCAATAACAATAACGGTAACTTTTTTTTTTAAACCTCAATTTTTTGAATCGTTTTCCCAATTTTTTCTTCCAGACTGCGATGTAGAATCAGACGATACTGATGAAGAAGCAGAGTTCTTTTCGCACGAGATGGAGGAACAGGAGTCACTCAACTTCAAGCCTGCTATATATGGAATTGTAAAAGAGGTACGTATCGTAGTAGTTCTCTTCCGGAGATAACCTGTGACAAATGATTTGCCGCAAAACATCTGTCCGTATGGAGCTACTTTGATTAAGCAAGGAGACGAGATCTGGAAGCGTCTAATCATTCCTGATGCGATCGTCAAAGCTGAGACAACGACCATTCCTGACGATCGGTACGAAGAAGATGCCTCTATGGAAGATTTTTCTGGTTTATTGTGTAAAGAACAACTCGTGAAGAGACTACAGTAGAGCAAAACACTTGCATTCACACACACCAGCATTCTTGCAAGCAATCCGTAAAGAATTCTCCTACTATGAATCTGAAGGGATTAAGGGCAAGTACTTGACACTGATTTTTGACGCTCCGTGGAACCGTTCGTCCAACTTCGATTGAACCAGAGAGGGCATTCTCAGCAGCTGGCAACATTGCCAACAAGATCCGATGCAGATTGGGGGACGAATCGCTCTGTCCGTTATGTTTACTTAAGTTCCACTTTGCCCAACTCAACGAGCAATGATTTTAACATTTGAAGTATTGTGTTGGGAACGCAACGTTCTTCTTCAAATTTAGGCAGTGATTAGAATAATTTTACCGGCAGACGTCGATGCAAAAGGGAGAGCTTTCTTGGAGAGGTTGCGGCGGGGTAACTTATTTCTTCAGGAAATTCCGTGGAATGGACGGAGCGAATGAGCGACTTCAATGCGTAGTCCACTTCACAGGACTGCAAGGGACTAACGAATTGACCATGCCTCAAGCTTGAGGCATTCCTACAAAACCGAAAGCAGTATGCTGCTTCTCCAAGTATTTTTCCTAGATCGGAGTGCCGGTTAATGATTGAGTGATCAATTTGTGTTGTTCACTAGCACCACTAGCTTCCTGATAACTCGTGAGAGAGAGACGATGTTTTCGGGCCAATCTTCAACGGACCGCACGAGAAACTCCAGGCCATGCCACCATAACGGATCTTCGATGATCTGCGATGGAAGAACATCGCGAGATATGCGGTCAGCTGGATTGTCCCTCGAAGGAACATGGCGTCAGCAATCTTTGTTGGTTAGCTTTTGGATTTCTGCTATTTAATTCGAAACGAACACCTTCCAAAGGGTAGGGGGAAGGTTGTGTCCAATGCAAGACAATGCTAGAATCGGACTAAAATATTACTGATTTCGAGAAGTTTGTTGTGCTTCGAATTTGTTCCGTCAGCTGGCTCCCGAGAAGGGCGGGGCATAGCTCAAGTTTAGGGGTGGTGAGTCCACGTAGAGGTGCGACACGAGGCTTGGCAATGAGAAGTTGGCTTTGGCATCTGACGAGACTTCGTAGACACAGGAGCCATATTCGTGGTCCGAAGCATCGCAGATGCAATGAAGAGCATACTTGTTGTTCGTGTTTGGCAGAACGCGCCGAGAAACCTTGAGCTTTGACAATTCAGGGATCTCACCCCGAAAACGCAGCCACCAATCCCATTGATGTTCGGAAAGTTCCTCATCCCAAAGAATATTCGTCGCCCACAGCCTTTGGATGAACATCTTCGCACTCATAACCACTGATCCAACTAATCCAAGTGGATGGAATAACTGTGCCATCTCGGACGCCACTGTACATTTTGTGATCTTCTCCAGTCGGAAAATTGCTGGAATCTTGAAGCCAAACTCGTCAGTTACGGGTGACAACAGACGACCCAAGTAAGTCAAGTTATTAGTACGAGACACTGAAGAAGTCTGCACATTGTAGACGAAATACGCGTATCTGTCCAGAACCATCGATTTCCAATTCCAGCGAGAACTCCTTCAAGACATCCAGCACGTGTGCCAGAACCCTTGGATCGTTGGTGCTCCATTTCCTCAAATTGAATCCCCCTATCTTAAGGAGCTCCGCCAGCTGCTAGCTCGTTTCGACGGCTAACTCTAAATCGTCCTCACCAGACAGTGCATCGTCCATGTAGAAACTGTTGAGGATTGCCTTTGCTCCTAGAGGGTATCGGTGGCCTTCATCCTCCTCCAGTTAGTTCAGCACACGGATTGCAAGATGCGGTGCCCAAGAAGTGCCGTATGTAACTGTAGTGAGCTGATATCGCTGTAGAACCCACTAATGTGCCAAAGAACTTGTTGAAATTTACGGTCCAATGGATGAACCCAGATATGGCGGAACATCTTCTCCGCATATGCCTTGAAGACGTAACGAAAAATCCACCAGTTGAGAATGATTGCGAGTAGGGGAGGCTGACGATCGAAACATCATTCAACGACAGCTGGGAGCTCCCCTTGCAGGTAGCATCAAATACTACTCGGGTCTTCGTGGTAGTACTGTTCGGGCGAAAGATGGCGTGATCTGGCAGGACAAACTGGGGATTTTAGACGCGAAAACTCAACTCCATGTGGCCTTATGCTTTGTACTCCTCTATAAAATTCACGTACTCGCTCTTGAAATCGCCAGAAACCTACGTTGCGCCTCCGCAAATGAATCTCCTAACATGGCAAGCATTTCTTCGCGTAGAGGAAACCGAACCATGTAACGACCATCACTCGTCCTGGTCACCGTACTACGGAAGTGTTCATCACATATTTCTTCCATGGGAGTCATCGTCTTGTAGTCGTCGAACTTCTCAATCTCCCAAAAGCGCTGTAACTTGTTGTCGAGACTTGTAGTTGCACTCACGATCCAAATTGAAGAAGCATTCGATGGTTCGGATAGCCTTCCAGCAACAACGTATCTGAAGACAGTCTTCTGGACTATCGGGTAACGAGGCTCTGCGAGAGGAATGTTATTGGGGAGGTTCCAACGAGAGATATCGATGTGCTTGCTAGGGAGTGTGACTGTAATTTGAGGAATGACGAAGCATTGGAGCAGGTAATCAAATCTTCCGCAGCGATATCAGATCTTGATGACTACCTTCGAGCGAAGTGCACGATGCCTAGACCAATGCCGCTAACATCTACGCCTAATCAGTTGCCGGTCCGATCACGTTTCATTTCTAGCTTCCGTGCCAGAGCTTCCGATATGAAATTGGCCTGAGAGCAGTCCAGTACCCCTGTTGACAAAAAAAAAACTTCGTCGCTTTGCGCTGTTGCAGAACCTTTTTGAGGGACAACGTAGGAAGCTTGCTCGGGTTTCCACAATTACCATATTCCACAGATTAGCCATGGCCAGCTGTTCCAAAATGCCCACGTGATGAACAAGTTCATCTAACAAGGTCGTATAAAGTCGATGACGAAGCCCTTTTCACACAAGGAATTGAGAATAGGGTAGCGAAATGATGTTTCCGTAACAGGTTCGGATTATCGTATCGCTCACAAACGGATTTCCATGCGATCTGGTAGTTATCGGAATTTACTTCCAGATTGGCGACAATACGAGCGGCTTCAGCGGCTGAGAGCTGCTTTTAGATAGTGCATCTTCTGTACTGACGAAAGCTGAATGCTGACATGAATCATGGACCGAAAAATGTCCCGAAAAACAACCATGTTGGATGGATTGCTACAAAATTTTGGTATGTTGATTTCTGGCAACCGCAACGAATGCATTCGTTGCGCCGGAGGACGACGATCATTCGAATTAGAGGGTTGAGGAACGACCGGCACCTTGCTAACGAGTGATGCATTAAGCTCGAAATATAAATTTTGGAAACGAATGCTTTCCTCGGACAACGTTGGCTCAGCATCATCGTCGCCCTCTTCGTAACCTTCAAGCTCTTCTATCTCATCTTGCACGTGTGCAAAATCTGCCCACAAATGTTCTAGGGATTCAATCTTCACTTTGAGTTGGTGAATTTGATCATCTTGATATTGATCGTTAAAATGATTTTAATACTTTTCTCTCAGAGCCAAAACGTTCGAAGAGAAATGTAAGTTTAAGGGAATAAATCCTTATACGTTCCAAAAAAAAGTTCACACATGTTATTTACCTTTTCAGTCGTGTTAAATGCACCGTCAAAACCGTAAGAACAGCGCGCACGCTGAGTACAATTCTGTGGAGAGATTGAAGACGGTGGACCATTATGTAAAGGTGTCAATCGTATACCGTATCGTACCGTAGCGGCTTTCCTCTATAAAAGTCTTAGATAGCCAAAAACGACCAATTCGACACTAAAGACTTCAAAAGTGATGTACAAGTTCAAACACAAGTTTGAATCGAAAGTTATGTTGTACATTGTAATCGTAATCGTAAGGGAATTTCTAACCTCACAAATCGAACATCACAACCTCTACTGTTTTTTCACCAAGCCTTCACACGCCAAGCCATGAGGCCACCGGACAACCTATGAATCACCATGCGCATACCTACTTCCTTCAAAATCGATTAAAATTTTAATTGAAACTGCCTCACCGAGGAACAGGCGCCGCCCGAAAAAAATTCCATTGTTGCATTCTATGCGCCGATCCTCACCTCGAACCCCCCTGGGCGGCACATTGTTAACATCGCAACGATACCGTATCGTGTGTGTTTGTATCTACTCCTTACACATGGAAGGCGTGACTTCAATTTCCTTACTCAATAGATCCCATTCAACCAATTCAATCGACTCTCTGCTGGCCTCTTTGGAAACGACGACGCAGGTTCTATTAATTGTCTTTGACGTTTCAATAATCGCCCGGACTCCGTGAAGTTAACTGCGCTTTGCCGCCGCCGTAACAACCGCGCAGCCCGTTTAGCTTAACAACAATCATTATCAGATTCGAAAGGAGACAAGCGTTTATTCCTTGGGCCACAATGTTGCTCGGCTGTGTCCGACCGACAACGAGAACATGCGGTTCGATCACGTTTCTCCCAAGACCTTACCCTGTTTTGCCCAGAGGTGGAAAGGTTCAGATCGATCTAATTAATTTCTTATAATTCTATTAAGGGACAAGCCCGGCTATTTGGTTCGCAACCGGTGGCAGCGATTCCTAAATCAACCAACACGTGTTGTGATTGATTAATTAAGAAGCAGTCCAAGCGCAGGCAGTAGGCGTTCGGCAGCCCATAGCAATTACAGTTGCATTTCCAAATGGTCATTCGCAGCGCCCTGGCAACGGTTTCATCATAATTACTCACAAAGGCAGCTGGGCTAATTGGTTTTTCTGATTTTGTTTCAATTTGATTAACTTCGTTAAGCCGCGGAAATCTGATTCGATTTCCCATTCAAAACGATGTCAGTTTATTTTGCCAAGCGAAAAAACAATTTCCCATGACCCTTTCCATCTCGCCGTTGCAATAAGTCATTGAGGTAACCTTCTCGGATCGCCGTTCTTGTTTCCCATTGGCTCGATGGTTGAATGTACATAGTGACCAATTTTCTGACGCTTTCCCACGCAGGGCTGCTCACAACCTGTGTAGAGATATTTTTCTTCATCATTATCATCGCCATCAGAAGGCATCAGCGAGGTTGGAGGACAACCAGAAAATGAAACCGTAAAAACACAACCAGAACCGGTCATTCGATGCACAACACAGCCATCCTGGAGTGGAATCTTGAAGTGCATAATGGGACACTTAAACGAACAGTGGCGGTCAAAGCAACCCGACATCAACGCAGCATACCCCCACCTTATTTCGAAAATTTCATCCGCTACTGTTTGCGGCCAAGGGCATCACCAACCAAGTGCTATCTCTGTCGCTTATGCTTTCGTCCTGATGTTTGCATTCACCAGCAACAATCCGATCGATCCGGGCACAAAACTGAAAGTTGTTACATTGCAGGGACACGGCCACAGCTCCTCTCTGTTTCTGATTCTGGGCGAATATATATTGAGTGGATATGGTCATAAAAAGTAATTTTTCAGTTCAGAAAACCGAACCGAAAACAAGGCATAAATTGAATGGCGATCGAGAGGGAACCATGGCAGCGAGAAACCGTGATTTCGGTGAAATGAAACGATTCGGAAAGTCAAAATACGAGATGAAAAATTACCTCTCGGCGATAAAAGCATACACACGTGTTCATCGGTAATTGGATGAAAAAGAGAAGAGCGCGAAGGTTCCTGGCTGTAAGAAATGAACTGGAATTTGGCGTTTCTATTTAATCGAATTGATGCCGGATTATGTTTGGGTAAGTTTTTGCTACAAGTTGAAATTTATGGGATATGCTTAATCAGTGGTCTGGACGGAACGGAACGGAAGCAAGGTTGCCATTTCATTCTTCAGGGTTACTTTTTATTCGAATAAGTGATTCCGACGTTAGGTTCCACTTAGCATGAGCATGAGCGGGATTGACCGCCTGAGGTTGCTACTCCGTTATTTACAGAGTTAATTTTAAATAAATCCTCAGAGCCAATTTGGCCAAATTTAGAACTACAGAGAGGCCACTCACAAATTGTGGTGGAGGTTTTTAATTACGAATACAAGGTAAATTCTAATGAACGCTTTAAATCCGATTTGACTCCATTTGAACTAATCGGCAGGATGCTTTTAGATAACTCGCAATTGTCAACTATTGAAGGATTTGGTGAAACTCTCGTGTCTAGAAACATTTCATGCCTTCTGGCAACTTTTAAGTCGATTTTACGAGTCAAATCAGTCGAAACGAATCGCTCTCACTTGACAAGTCGACAATTCAGCGTCAACATTAGATAAGGGCGAATCTGCTTTTGTAAACAGTGGCTTTCGTTGTCAAATTCTCTTGAACAAAAGGTCACAAATACAAATTAAGCACTCTTCAAGGAAGCGGAGCTTTATTTCTATCCGCTGATATATTCAATTTGAAGGAATTGTATTCAACTTCCAATAAATTAGCAGACAAAGTTTTTGTTTACAAAAGCAGATTCGCCCTAATCAAATGTTGGCGCTGAATTGTCTTATCGAGTGAGTCAACTCACCAGTTGATTTACACCAAGATTCATAAATGCTTCCGTCGAGGCGCATTATCACGCATTTCAATAAGGTATGAAGGAGCGCCTGTCCAAAGTGTAAAATGTGCGGTGGTATGCAAACCAGGAAAAGAGCGACCATGGAAGATGGACTAAAGATAGCTTGGCTGGAACCGAGATGTAATTGTGTGGCACTATACCCGGGACATGGTAGTGCGGAGCGAGACCGACGATCAAAGATAGGTCGTAATTAAGAGTGTGAGAGAGGGAGGGAGAGAAAGAGAGAGAGAGAGAGAGAGAGAGAGAGAGAGAGAGAGAGAAAGAGACTTGTGAGCAGGGAGCTGGAGGACATTCACTGTCCAGTAGCCAACACCTCAACCATCCAAACGTCAAAAGATTCATTGTTTGTAAACAATACTGGCGTTCGCATCCGTAGTAACAAACGTCAGATAAGGCCCGCGATATGTTGTATACTGTCAAACGCAAGTAGTAAATGGAATAGGGTTGCCAGGCCCCTGCTTGTGATTCAATGACGTCTATATAAGGTCAAGCCCAGTAGCCACAACAATATTAGTGATATGATCAAAATTCGCTCATGGCACTAATACCACTGCACTCATACTACGTCATACTATTTATTTTGTTGTATTTATTTATTTTATTAAAACTTAATTTTCCAACCGATTCCAGTCTACCGATGATGGAAAATTGGCTCTATATCGCTACTCGATTGTAAAGTCTCAGCGTTTGAAAGTTGTGTGGCAAAAATTCAATTACCTCAGTTAAATTCACTGAAGATGATCCATGTTATCGGTAGAAAATGCTTCTGCTCAATAAACGGCATTTGTATCATGAGTATTTCCACAATTCAGAATTCATAATAAACGATTAAACCGATTTTTTTTATCTGAATCTATGCCCGCCAATAGAAAGTTCAATAGTGTTACGTCATCACTCGTCGGCTCAGCAATGTTTACATTATTTTTGCATCCAATACAAGCAAGCAGTTGCCCCAGACCTTATATAGACGTCATTGCTTGTGAGTGACCACAACAGCATCCTGACTATTGGTTTAAGGAGGGATATACTGTTAAAATGACCCAACATTTTTGTTTTTTGCACAAAAAGTTATTAAATTTTCCGTAGAATACGCTCCCGAAACCCTTTTTTCAAAATTCGAACTCCAAGTATTTCTTTTCATCGTTTTTCGAGGACGCCTTTTTCGCGCGCAGCAGGTATAGAGCGACGCTTGACCGAGAAGACCTTTTTTATATTGTGTGTCGCTCAAAACAGCATTTTCGGAGCTTATGCCGGTGATAACGCGAAAACTAATTATTCGATCAAGCTGAAACTTATAGGACTTCTTTATTAAGGCATTTTGTTGAAAAAATTCAAAAAAATATTTTTGTATTCTACATGGATACACTTATAATTGTAAAAAACTTTCAATTGATTTGAATAGAAACTTTCCCTTGATTTTTTTTAAAAATGTTTTTTTTTTCTCGTTCTAATTGTATATCCCCCCTTAAATTGGTCCTCAAACTGAACTGTGTTAACGTAGTTTTTAATTCTACCTAAATAAACCATCCGCACTTTTGAGTGGTCCCAACAGCATCGTTATTGTTGGTTAAAAATCGGTCCTCAAACTCGATGTTTATATCTACTTTTAAATTCTACCAAAATAAACCACCCATACTTGTGAGTAGCCCCAACTGCATTCTTAATGTTGGCTTAAATCTGTGCCAACATTTGAATATCTTTAATGTGCATCCTTGTAAGGAGAATAACCCGGGAACATAGTGAAATATATGATTCACTGCCGACGTCCGTTGCATTCAGCACACCGTTTATTAAAACGAATTCTACAGTAAGCCCAAACATTTTATTCAACATCCCAGTGATTTCTCGTGGAAGTGCAGAGGATTTTTCGGCTTCCTTCCACGGGGACTGTCACGTCAACAAATTCCTAACCATTCCCTACTTGACCTGCCTTCGGGTGAGGGTGGCGCCGGTATTGTATTAGTTTGGAATCAACAGTTTTTACACATTGAGGATGTATGCTAGTCCCAATCACCATCTGTAGGTTCTGGTAATAACGGAGTAGCAACATCGGGCGGTCAATCATGCTTATGCTCATACTGTATCCAACATTGGAACATCTTCAAAATCGTATTCTGAAGTATCCCTGGAGACCAAAACAACGAAGGAGATGCTACAATATGATATACCGCTTCAATGATTTGAAGTGACTGTATCGAAATTTACACTTAAGAAACAAGCAGTCATAAAATATGGCGTTTCGCTTGAAATTCAAGTTCCGGATATGCATGTGTATATATATATATATATATATATATATATATATATATATATATATATATATATATATATATATATCTATATATATATATATATATATATATATATATATATATATATATATATATATAATATATATATATATATATATATATATATATATATATATATATATATATATATATATATATATATATATATATATATATATATATATATATATATATCATTGATATCCTTTGACGTAACCAAAACATTTGTGACCACACAAACACAAGCGATTGACGATGAAAATGCTAGATTTGGCTTAAATTAATGGGATCTTTCATAAAAATTGAGGCCAGATATCGCTGGAAATATGGCTGTTGTATGGAAGAATGTAAACAATGTTGTATACTCTATGGAAGATTGCAAACAATTACGTTGCTAACGCTTGCTTTCATCAAGAATTTGACGCTTGCAAATCACCAAGAATCTGACACATTATTACTTTGATTTCGCGAACGCACAGAACTCACAAGCACAAGCACAGGTTTTTTTCTATTGGCTCCTCAAGGAATTAGTTTGCTAAATTTCGGTAAAAACTGTATTTACTGATATTTCGGCAAATGTTTTTAGTAAATCTCGGGCAAATCATGTTGTTTACTGAAATATCGGTCAAACTATGAGTTGCCGTTCCAGATCCGGTACCATAAAATCTCTGTAATTGTCCAAGTCCTGAACGACAAACATCAACCAATAGCCAATGGTTTTCTTCTTAGTTTACAGTAGTCCCTTTGACAACGCAATGGTCCCTAAAGACGAATGCCCAAACAATCTCACACGAAATACGGATTTTTTGTATTTTTGCACTCTCATTTTTTCCCGCCTGCATAAAGGGTGCTTCGATCAAAATTTGGTCGACTTAAACTTGACGCATTTCCTTTCATCGTGCATTAACAAATGTTTGCACACCTCTCTTTTTGAACATGTGTGCTTGAAGCAGCATGTCTCTATTTTGATTTTGAGATTAGCTCTTAAGTTATCAAAATGTCGTCGAAGCAAGAGAAGCAACGCATCAAAATTTTGCACGTGCATGACGAACATCCAAACTCTTACGCCAAGTTGGCGAAATTGTTGAATGTGGCTAAATAAACTCTTAACAACGTATTAAAAGTGTTCGCTGAACGTTTGTCGACAGCCAGGAAAGCTGGATCAGGGGGAAAATCGAAAGCCGGAGTCCACAAAAAGAATTACCCGCTGTTTCGACCGGAACCCAACTTCTCCGTCCGAGATGTCGCAAAGAAGCTGGGAGTGGCGCCTGCAACCGTGATTAGAGCTAAAAACCGAACTGGAATGTCGACTTACAAGAAAGTGGTGACTCCAAATCGCGACGATAAACAAAACACGTCGGCCAAAGCACGATCGCGAAAGTTGTACACGACGATGTTAACGAAATTTGATTGCGTGGTACAGGACGATGAAACTTACGTCAAAGCAGACTTTAAACAGCTTCCTGGACAGGAATTTTATACGGCAACCGGACGGAGAAAGGTTGCAGATATTTTCAAGCACATTAAGCTGTCAAAGCTCGTGAAGAAATATCTGGTGTGGCAGGCTTCTGTGCTTGTGTCTTGAAGAGCAACGTTTACATTGCGACCGGAAACGTCAACCAGAAAATTTATCTGAGCGAGTGCCTACAAAAACGTCTACTGCCTTTCCTGAAGTGACAGATTTGGCATCTTGCCATTACGGAAAAAAGGCCATGGTGGTATGCTGCCAACAACGTTCAAGTGGTGCCCAAGGACAAGAACCCTCCCAACACGCCCAATTGAACAATATTGTGCAATCGGAACCTTAAGAAGACTCAAGAAGCTGTTGTGAGCGAGAAACAGTTCAAGGCAAACTGGCGTTCTGCGGCGAATAAAGTGTATAGGAAATGCTTGTAAGATGGAACACCATTCGTTTTTTGCTCGTAACATGCATCATTTTTATTTTTGCGATAATTTTTCGAAAGAGGAACTACAAGGCTCCAAGTTTGACCACGGAACTGATTATTTATAGTCATCAAAAAATAATATGGCCTATTTTCTAAATTCATCGAAAATTGCAATTTCATGAAATGTATTGTTATATTTCAACTTATTGTTGATTCCATGGCACTTCCAAACATAAAAAATATCATTCATATGTTTTAAAACGAAAAAAATGTGTTCAATCGTACAAGCTCAACAGTGTTCCATCTTACAAACATGACGCCATAAACACAAAACATAAAAAAATTGTTTCACTTTACGATTTGTTTGGAAATGCCTTTGGATCATAAAAATACAGCCAACACAAATGTTAACCATTTGATATCGATGGGAAATTTCCACTTACTAAGCACAAGAAATAATTGCTATTTTAATTATTCCACCACTTTTGAACAATGAGACATGGAAGAGCTAGATCGAATGAGTGTATTCAATCCAAAAGCAAATGAAAATTGAAGAATAGTAAAAAAAATGAGGTTAACACTTGTCAGCGCGATCGTGTTGTCGCTATGAATTTTAAAAGTGGCGCTGTTCCATCTTACAAGCTATTCAATTTTACAAGCCTTTCCTCTAATAATAGCATTTCACCAGACAAAAAGCAACATGAATGTTTCATACAATATACGAGACATTTGTTCTATGTACAAAATCCATGTTTACGAAACGAGAGAATGCTGTTTAAAGAAAATAATTTTCCAGTGCAGCGGTAGCGGCTGAATAAGATAGTCAACTTGATTTTCCCGGCGAATCGCGACGCGGCGGTGACGACGAGACCTATCGCACCCTGGATGGCAACGACTGGCAGCCCAAGTAACACAACTTCTGTAATGTTTAAAAAATCCATCTTTAAAACATGATCTCATGTATTCTTCAAGTGCACATAACTTATTTTTGGTATCTTATATGACCAAAACAGCGCAATAGATCGATCTATTTGAAACATCTTTAAGGTCACATCAGAAGTTTTTAGATACAGATTTAGGACTAATAAAACGTTTTCAAGATGCTTTCAATAACATGCTTTCAACATGATGATGTCTTATCTTGGTAGTTTCTAGCATCATAATAACACACGGGAAATAATGTGATCTTAAAAATGAGAAAAACAGGTCATGATTTCATGCATATGTTGTGTTTTTGTGTTATGAATATACACCATGAACAATATTCATGATATCATGAACTATTTTCCCGCTGCAATGAAATCATGAATCAATCGGGTCAAAACCATGAGCTGAATTCCTGATACTGAAAACTTTATCCATGAATCTACCAAATCTACTATGTCGACTCTGAAATAAAACAAAAAATAAATCCACCGTCAGGATTCGAACCTAATACCTAATGTTGACGAAGAGTGCTGTGTTAATACTTGGTGGATGAACTGACTACGCTATAGTAATTCTTGTAAAGACTCTTGACTTATGAAGCTAATAACACAATTTAAGATTAGAAGCAAAACAAGACTTTCTAAGTTCATGACTCGCATCTGTCATTTCAATCATGAAATCATGAATAAGAATCACGAATTCATAAAATAAAAAGAGAGTTAGTATCATGATTTTGTGTTCATGAAAATAGAAACGGATTTGTTTCCGTGCAAATAGGTTATAATCAAGTAATTTCAAAGTTAAAACAATCGCAGAAATACATGCATATGACGTGCTAGTTTGCGAAATGTCAATCGAACAGAAGTTAACAAAGATTGTTAAGATTGTTATGATTGAGAAAATTATGTTTGTTTATGAAGAGAACATATAGAACTCATAGTAAAAAAAAAATTCGTTTTTGTTCAAATCGTTAATTTAATAAATATCAGAAATCTTAAGAATGTTCATGCTTAGAACACTTAACAAAATAACATATGCGAGGCAGTTTTTATGGTGCAACTTTTGATTTTAGTCTTGCATAATTTATGCGCCGTGCTAAAGATTAAAAAATCAACAGCGAATTCTCTTATATTTAGCAATTTTGTAGCATCTCTGGTGGAATCATCAAAAATCAACATGGTGGATTAAGAAACATGGTTTACACTGCCGATGAAAAGTATTTTTATGTATAAATTTTTTTCTATATAAGCAAGCAATTTTCTTTCCTACTCTAAGTGTATCATCTTAATCATCGACAAAATAAAACGCAGCTTTCGAAATATTTAGTGATAATTCTGGATCAACAATAGAAAAGAGCCTATCAACTTTTGTAAACAAACACTTCTGAGCCTATTTCCTCTCAAAGCGTAGACCACCCACGCAAACCAATACCATCATCATGTAGGGGAAAGTTTCCTCTACACAATGATTCTGTAGGTTTGCGTGTATAGGCAACGGCTTGCGAGAAAAAGGGCTCAGAAGTGTTTGTTTACAAATGTTGATAGGCCCTTTTCTATTGTTGATCCAGAATTGTAGTCATAGTTTCAACCGGTACTGTAATTTTCTCCATAGCTATTGCGTGAAGTAGAAATTGAGTCCAAAATACATATTGAGAGCAGTCTAATAACATAATAATCATATTAGAGCATCTTTTTAGTGAAATGTCATTTGGATCCAGAAATTTTTGAAAAAATGACGTTTTTTGTGAACCGTCACAATGAATCAGCTGCTGATACTGATTCTTGTTGCATGCTAAAGTTCCGAAAAGTTTGTTTGTTTTTTTTTCTTGAAGTTAGACTAATGCTGTAACCGTTTGTTAAGAAGATATCTTGCAAATGGGCTAGGTCTGCTTTTTAATCGATATGAAAAATAAAAAAATAGGGGAATTATAAACAGATTCATCATACTCATAACAAATATTACTGTCAAATCCGGTATGTATTTACATCTGCTTGTTTGACACCTGTTGGATTGAATTGTTGTGTTCATGCATTTCTGCATTTTGTTTCACTTATTAATAACTTGATTATAACCTATTGGTTATTGTGATGCTATAAACTACCTAGATAAGACATCGTTTTGTCAAAATCATGTTATACAGAACATCTTTAAAACTCCCTACGTGACCTAAAAGATGTTATAACAAGATCTGTTAATCACGCTGTTTTGGTCATATTTGAGTCGAATTTGAATTAAGTCATATGTTCTAGAGAAATACATGAGTGACTTATTAAACAAATGTTTTGCGAAAACATCCTCTCAGCTTGTATTTGACATAAGATGTTTTCCAAACCATTCTTAATACTCTTTTATAACAAAATTTCAAGATACCTGACCAAAAAGATGTTTTTGGTGTTACTTGGGAGGGCACATCGTATTTTACTTCCCCCACGAAGGAAGTGAACTCCGAGGTGAAGTTCATTTCACACACCAAGTTCCTCAAGTAGGTGCTGCTGTGGCAGACAATCTGCGAGAAGGGACGTCAGCCCACTACTCGAAGCGATCGTCGGAGTAGATGGAGCGGCTGAATATCGATGTGTACCCAAATCGGTGAACCCACCCAACGTCCCCCAGCTGCGTCGCATCGAGAATTTCTGGGCCAACCTAAAGCGTAAGATCAACTCCAACAATTTTGTCTTAGCTGTCTTAGTTTTTTCTTATCACCATCCGAAAAAGTCATTTTTTTTTAATGCGAACGTTATCAGTCAAATTATGAGTTGCCGTTTCAGATCGGCATTTGTCTTTATGCCGATATCGAGAGTATATTTTAAGTGTAGTTTTCTAGTACACAGATTCATGATTTCTAAACGTTGCTTCGGTACTTTGATGTAGGGAAGGACATCAGGTCCTTCCCTACTGGTTCCACGGTCCAACAAGTTCAGCACTAATGAGAAGAGAGTCATAAAATCACTGTAAGTTTCCAAGTCCTGAACGACAAATATCAATCATCATTTCGATCAGAATAATGGGCCTGAATTGCCTATTTAGTGCCGCACTAGTCTAACAACTACAATTGATAGAATATCACATCTAGAGGCACGCAAGTGGCGCCATCAACATACGATTCACCAAAACTAACGGAAATAAGGTGTACTTTTAAAATGGCAGTTGCAGAATTTAACACGCGTGGATCACTCCAACTTGAATGTCTGTTCTCTGTGGTTTACAGTAGTCCCTTCAACAACGCAACCCTAACGACGAAGGCCAAACAATCTTACACGAAATACGGATTTTTTCACGCGCATACGAACGTTGAAAATTGCATTTTTTCACTCTCATTTTTTTCCCGCCTGCATATTCGCGTTCAAAACACAGAAGCTGAGCGAAAAAGATAACGTTCCAACGGAGCGCGTCTGCCAATTGTTAATTTTACCTTAGTGTAAGCTAGCGGATTTTGCTTCGCGTAAAGCGTGAACTTCTTAGAGGGGAAATGCATTCACTTTACATTGAACTAATTGAATTAAGATGATTTTTTCAGTCCTCAGTTGTCCGTGATATCGAACTTGTCGGGGGATTTCTGTAGCGCTCCTTACCTCGATGTTTTTTCTGTCTCTCACAAACCGTCTCTTCGCCTTTGCTATTACTTTACGACGGCCGGCGATGGCGACAGTTTGGCGGGCGCACACCTGCATCGTTTTCTATAGGTTGCGTCGGTTGGTATGGTAACGATCCAAGCGAAGACGCGGATCTTACTCGATCGGGCAAGTAAAAAAAAAAGAAACACTGCCGTCTTGAGTTGACCTCCACCTGATGGGCACGGATTACTTGGATGAAGGAACTCCGAGCGCCGAACGAGGAAGCACAGGCAAGGTAGAGATTTGCATTTCAGCAGGTCACCTTCTTGCGGGGTGGTTGTGCGAAAGACGTCGCCTTAGGGGACATATGTGGTCTAGTCCGTTGGGGATCAGTGGAACACCCACACAGCCAGTGCGGCACTCGACGAGATCGTTATTCAAATGAGCCGTTTGTTTTCTCTCACCTGGCTTCGATCAGCGCAGCGTCATTTTTGCGCGAAATACTCAGCATGCGGTGCGAAAATCCTTTTCTTTCATTGTCCATGAAGGGAGGCGTCGCCTTTGGCCCGCGAAACAACTTCGCTTGCGTGAGATGTCTCAGCGAGATCAAAAACGCCACCAGCCACCACCGGCACGATCACGAAGTATGGTTTGATTTGTCCATCGTTTCGTTTGTCCGTGGGGCATCTCGGAGATATTTGAACAGCTGCTCACGCGAAATGGTCAACGCTCGCACCCGCAGCTTCCTGCGCAGACATTTTTTTTTTCAGGTTTGATTTTTTTTTTTGCGTGCATGTATGAAGCGATATAATAAATGGCACGTTTAAGAACTAGTCGAGCTGAATGTTTTGTGCCGATAAATTAAAAAAGCGCGTTAGATGGACTGGCCAGTTTGAGACACGCGTGCTGGCAAGAGTGACAGCTGTGTTGGACACAACACCTTGTTTTTCGCCGAGCCTTACATGTATTATGGAAGTGGATGTTAAATGGTGCTATTTTTGGTTTTATGGCCGACTTATCGAGCTTAATCGAAGTTTAATTCTTGGTTCTGCCGCACCGGAAAAAAATATGCTATAATAAATTTGGGAGGACCATAACACGACAAGAGGCTGTAGCTACAAAAGTATGTTTGCCTTCAGGGTGTTGTCAATTTTAGTTGAAAAATAAATAAATTTGTTTACGGGAATTCAACGTTTATCGATGGTACTTGAACAGAATGGAAAAATATTCAATTCACTTATTGCACGAATAAACACGTCTTAATGATCGACAAAACAAACGTAGCTTTCAAATTTTTAGTGATAATTGTAGTCATAGTTTCAACCGGCACTGTAATTTTCTCCATAGCTCTGGTGTGAAGTTGAAATTGAGTCCAAATTACATATTGAGAGCAGTCTAATAACATAGTCATGATGTTCTATTGCAAATTATTTAAGGAAGTTATTATAGCATCATAATAACCATATAAGAATATCTTCTTGGTGAAATATCATTGAACTCCAGGAGTTTTAGAAAAAAATACGTTTCTTGTGAAACGTCACAATGAATCAACTGCTGATGGTGATTATTTTTTCTATAGTTCCGAAAAATATTTTTGTTTGTTGTCTTGTAGTAAGCGTTTGTAAGAAGATATCTTGCAAATGGTCTGCTTTTTATACGATATGAAAAACTTAAAAAAAATAATAATGGGAATTCTTAAACAAATGCATCATTCCATAAGAAATATTAAAGGGCGATACGGTCAAAATTTGGTCAATATCAACTTGACGTATTTCTTTCAATTTTGCATTTAAAAACCTGAACACCCCTCATTTTGAAGGTGTGTGTGTGTAGAATGTTGCTCCTATTTTGATTTTGGAATTCACTCTTCAGTTGTCAAAATGCCGTCCAAGCAAGAAGAGCAGCGTATCAAAATTTTGCTCGCGCATCGCGAAAAATCCAAACTACTCGCACGCAAAGTTGGCAAAATCGCTAAAAGTTGCCAAATCAACCGTTACAAATGTAATTAAAGTGTTTGGGGAACGTTTGTCGACAGCCAGGAAGTCTGGATCGGGGGAAATCGAAAACCGGAAGCCGCTGAGACGACAAAGAGAGTTGCCGGTAGTTTCAAGCGAAACCTAACCTATCTCTCCGAGATGCCGCAAATAAGCTGGGTGTATCGTCTACAACCGTGCATCGAGCCAAAAAACGAGCCGGACTATCGACTTACAAGAAGGTAGTGACTCCAAATCGCGATGATAAACAAAATACGACGGCCAAAGCGCGATCCCGGAGGCTGTACACGACGATGCTGACGAAGTTTGACTGCGTGGTAATGGACGACGAAACCTACGTCAAAGCCGACTACAAGCAGCTTCCGGGACAGGAGTTTTATACGGCAAAAGGAAGGGGAAAGGTAGCAGATATTTTCAAGCACACGAAACTGTCAAAGTTCGCAAGAAATATCTGGTTTGGCAAGCCATCTGTACCTGTGGCTTGAAAAGCAGCATTTTCATAGCTTCCGGGACTGTCAACCAAGAAATTTACGTGAAAGAGTGTTTGAATAAACGTCTGCTGCCTTTCCTGAAGAAACACGGTTGTTCCGTACTGTTTTGGCCGGATTTGGCATCTTGCCATTACGGTAAAAAGGCCATGGAGTGGTACGCCGCCAGCAACGTGCAGGTGGTTCCCAAGGACAAGAACCCTCCCAACACGCCAGAGCTCCGCCCAATTGAGAAATACTGGGCTATTGTCAAGCGGAACCTAAAGAAGACCAAAAAAAACTGCTAAGGACGAGCAGCAGTTCAAGGCAAACTGGCTTTCTGCGGCGAAGAAGGTGGACAAGGTGGCTGTACAAAATCTGATGGCAGGGGTCAAGCGTAAGGCCCGGCAATTCGGATTTGGAAAAGCGGAAGCCTAACTGAATATTTTTCCTGAATTTTATACTAATTGAACTTGAAAAATAAATTTAATTTGATTTTTTAAATAAACGATTTCACCGATTTACACGCGTTTTCCCTTGACCAAATTTTGACCGTATCACCCTTTACTATCAAATTCGATCTGTGTTTGCATCTGCTAGTTTGACACTTGTTGGATTGAATTGTTGTGTTCATCATTTCTGCATTTAGTTTCACTTTTGAATAACTTGGTTATAACCTATTGGTTATTGTGATGCTGCAAAGTACCTAGATAAGACATCATCATGTCAAAAGCATGTTATGCAGTGCATCTTTAAAACTTCGTATGCAACCTAAAAGATCGGTAAATTGCACTGGTCTGATTGGAGTCGATAATTATGTCATATGTTCTAGAGAAATACATGAGTGACTTAGGGAATTTTATTAAAAAAAAATTCCAGATAACTGACCAAAAAGATATTTTGGTATTACTTGGAGAGCCTTGTAGAGCTTAAGCCCCGGGATTTGTTTGAAATCTGTTTCCATCGAGTTTCCTCAGCACTTGGTCGTACAACTAAAGAGCCCGAGTTCTGGCCACTATTTGTTGTTTGAGGCTTCGTTTGATTGGTCGGGAATTAATTTCAGGATTCGTCGCACAATACAATGGACGGCATTCAGTTTCTTCGCCAAATCATAATCCGAGATGTTGGGATCAGCCTTCCCAAGTAACAGTTTTAGTTTTATTCTAGCCGTTTAGTGCTCCTCCCGTCTTTGTTTAAAACTACATTCAAACTTGTTCTGTTAACCATCACCTCCTCTACGCTTCTTTAATGCCAAAATGTGTACAAAGTGGCTTACTTTATAAACGGTTGTGAAAACAAATTAATAAAACTTTATAGCACTATGTGGATTTTAAAAATGTTCAAGTGAAAGATGTTATGACCACTTGAGGACCTTCATAAAACCTATTGGCTGCCACGGAAACCAACATACGGTCGAATAGCCACAGCTGTCAAGCTTCACTGTGTTTTCGTGGTTGGTTTTTGTTTTTCTTTTTTGATTCGATTCTCTGCTCTTCTGAATCATTTAGCAATCTTTAAACCGAGTTTCAGACAATTTGACCAACAAAACCCTCCAAGACGAAGATAATCATTTTGTGCCGAAGTAGTGCTTAGCCGTACATATTTTTGTTCGGATCGCGAGGAGCTCTAAAAATCCCCTGAAACGTGAAGTTATTCCAAAACGCCTACTTGAAGAGTTGTTTATGGTGACTTCTCTGAATGCCCATTTGCCGTTTAATACATTTACTGGAGGGAAAATGGTTTTAAAATCCTTTTTCAATTGACCATAATAAGATAATATGAATAAGTCCTAGAACGGCATTTTACAAGTTCATAAAGTCGAAATAAAAGCTTTAATAGAAGTAGAAGAAATTTGAAAAAAAACAAGGTTTTACGATAGTTGTAGATATGCTGTGTAGGTTCTCATAAACCTGACTAATAAATGAAACGTATTGACATAATAAATCCAAATCGTTTTTTTTTTTTTGTTTCTTGATTATCGATATTTTCAGCCCTGGGCTGGTTCAACTTCCGTCGTAGTCACTCAAACACCGCTTTTGGGCATTTTCGTAACTTGTCCGGGGTGAGATTTGAACTCGTGACTTTCGCGGGGTATGGATGTTAACCACTAGACCGGGTTGCCCCGTCAAGTTTTAAACTGTGAAAAAAAATAAAGCGAGCAGCACTGTTTACACACAACAAAACGCTTAGAAAAACTCAACGATTTTTTGAAAATTCCGATGATTTATCCATTTATTCATTCATTTTTTTATCAATGTAACAGACGACGCACAGTAAAACCATTCCATGCAAGAGGCGGAAAAAAAAATTCCATGCAAGAGGCGGAAAAAATGGATTTTACGAAGTTATGTATTTCCAAATTATTTTGGGCTGCTGTTTCCAAATATGCATCTAAAAAATCGTATTTGATCACACTACCGAGATATGGTCACTTTATGTTCCCCTGGAATATCCGAAACATTCGATAAAATGGTATATTCATTAGTCTCGTTCTAAAGCAATACAATTTTTTTCGAAACCATTTTGATATAAAATCTAAAAAGTAAAGCGACGTGGAGAACTTTTCTTCCGGAACAACCGGAACTTTTGATAATTTAGCAATTCCATACCAAAAAGATGAAGTGGATCTTAGAAATCTGTAATATTTAGTAGGTTTGTTCCTTTTCGGAAAATTTATGACTTAAATTTTTAATTTTGTCATAAGGGTGACCCATTTTGGTCCAAAAGCGAAAAAAAAAATTAACTTTAAAACCATTTTTCAATTTTCAATTTTTATGCTGAAAGAATTTGAAAAATAATGAATTATACCTTTAAAAAAAAGTAGGAATATAACAGGATAAAATCTTAAAATTTTAATCAATTTTAGATATGTGTTTGTTTTATTTGCTGGCGACTACAATTTCAAATTCTTCTATTACTAATTTTAAAACTCAAAATCCTGCTAATTAACTTTAAGTCTACACTTTCACTTTCTGACAGTACATTCTTCCGATAGGAAATCATCCAATCCTGTTAAGCTGCATTGTGAGGAAGGATTGAATTTTCCCATATCACACATATTAATGCAATGCAATGTGATCACACATATTTATGCAATCGAAGTGCGGAATGGAAGTTTGATCCCCACTTCTGCTGGATTTTTTTGTTTCACCATAACAAAAAGCTTGTCACTGCACTATGAAAGGTCATGAACAATTTACGCTTTAGGATAGAGTTCAAAGTTTTGTAAAACCAAAGCACAGAAAAAAATACATGATGAAATAGGTGAGGTTGGGGCGTGGGATAGAAGAGTTCTATTTTTCCTCGATGTTGCGGGACATAAATAGTGACTTTTGATGCGTTGCACGTTGTTTTGTGGCTTCTTTTATTTTGCTTTCTTTATTAACCCTTATTTAGCAAACAATGTTTACATACGATTATGATGTAGAAGGAGATGTTTGTTAAGATTGCTTTTTGCTCCATGATGACTTTTCATAAACTTTGCATATCATCCGCTAAATGTCAAACAAAGTAAATGAAGCATAAGACTAGCTAAAGAGCTTACAGTAACTTGTTTAAGTTTCGTCACTCTAGAACGAAAGTGATACAGAACTCTTCAGATATTCCGGATGTTCCGGCTAATCCGGAGGACCATGCAGTGACCAGTCAAAATAACAAATGGGTAGGCGCACAGATTGGGTCACCAACATCGTCGTTCTAGTTCGTCGGGGCAACAAGGGCAATGACTAAGTACGGATTCCTTGAACCCGATCACACTAAACAAAGCGTTGAAGCGTCCAAATCTACAGTTCAATACCGTTGATGAGCTTCTATCCGTGCTAGGTCAGGCAAAATTTTTGTCTACAGTAGTACAAAAAAAAGGTTTCTGGTATGATGAGCAAACAATACTCAAAACAAAAACCGAAAATTGACTACATTTTGGACTTCCTCTGGTCGGTGGGTCAGGATCCTTTTGGCTTTGAACCCGCTCCTGAAATTTCCCAAATGAAACTAAAAGAGATCTACTAATAACTCGACTGAGTACACGACACTGAAGAAGTCTGCACATTGTAGACGAAATACGCGTATCTGTCAAGATAAGCAGTAAAGGTAGTTATGGAATTGAATGGAAAATACTAATTTTTCTTCTCATTTCTAGTAACAGGTATTCCACTAAACAGCTCAGGCTTGCAAGGAACTTAAAAAAGTTGCAGAAAAAACGTGACCGCTCTCGAAAACACAACCGTTTGTGGGCAGAGCTTGCTGTGATCTTCGCAACACTCGAGTGCCCAAAAATTCAAGTGCAAACAATGACACTAAACGTTGATCTCTCACAAATCAAACTGTTCCTGTGATATCCAGCTACACCATATGGTAGAGCAAACAATCTTCCATCAAAGTTAAAGGTTCTTGTTTACAACTGGCTACAATTGGCAGTCATTAAGATTGCCAAACGGCTTCTCATTAAGACCCAGAAAGCATTAATTTTTGTTATTCGTTGCTTCACTGGCGCAACATCCCGAACCAAGTTGGGACTAGTCCAGTTGCGCGGTTGTTTTGAAGAAGCACACGATGCGGAATTCCAACAGCTGCAGTGAATTTTTTGCCGCTAGTTGGAAACTAGGAAGAAAATAAAGTATTATAACAATAGGAAGACAATTACCTCAACTGGAACTTCTATAATCTTATAGTAAAACAGACCTTGGCGTTGGAAACAATAATGTAAGGCTTGCTTCATTTAGAATTGGAACAAACTTTTGCTCATATTGTGGCGCTCCTGGTGGACGGATTTGGAAGTTCTTGGCGCCCACGTGTCGGGAATTTTATCAGCTTCACGTTTGTATTTTGACATTCCGCAAATCGACTGTACTTTGTAAACAATCAACATGGAAGCCGAAAGATGGGAAAAAAATGTGCACAGTTATTTGGAAAATCCATTGTGGTCTGCATCTAGGCTAGCTGAACAGCTGAAGTTGCCCAGAAATACCGTATGACGCGTTATCGACCGGTATAAGGAAACATTGACGACGATTCGGAAGTCTCAAGCCAATCGTCGGAGTGGAACTGTCGACCGGAAACTGCGTTGTAAGATTTTGAAGACGATTAAGTGGAATCCCAATCTGTCGGACCGTGATTTGGCCAGAAAATTCGGTACTGCCCGTGAGGAGAACACGACTCCGGGAAGGAATCAAGTCATATTGAGCTAGCAAACAGCCAAATCGGACCATAAAACAGAATAGTGTGGCCAAAATCCGTGCTGGGAAGCTATACGACCAGGTGCTGACCAAGTTCGACGGGTGTCTTCTGATGGACGATGAAACCTATGTCAAGGCTGACTTCGGGCAAATCCCAGGTCAAAAATTTTACTTGGCAACGGCTCGGGGGGATGTTCCAGCCAAATCTAAATTTGTTTTTGCCGACAAATTTGCACGAAAATTCATGATTTGGCAGGGCATTTGCAGCTGTGGCGAAAAAACGAAAGTTTTCGTTACAAATAAGACAATGACGTCGGAACTACACCAAAAATAGTGTCTCCAAAAACGAATTTTGCCGTTCATTCGATCCCACGACCATCCCGTAATGTTTTGGCCAGATTTGGCAAGCTGTCATTACAGCAAAGTCGTTCAAGAATGGTATGCAGAGAAAGGGGTCCGTATGCGTATTTTTTCTTAAAAGTATGAAGAAAACGCTACATTTGTATAAAAAAAGATCTTGCATTCAATAATAAATAACTGAAATACAGGCAATTGTTTTTGTTCCAATTCTATCTGAAGCAAGCTTTATGCGGAAGAGGCTTAAGTACACCCTTACCTGTTATCGTCAGAGGGTTGTTAAATGTTAACTTTAAGCACTAATTTGTTCTTTTGTTTGAGAAACCACATAAATCCATACGACGATCATCCAAATTGATCATATTCATCCATACCTCAGTAATGGTAATGTGGAATTTGTGTATACAGTTGAATGTATAAGCTGTTAACTGTATAGAGTCTATACATTAAAGACCCAAACTCTTAAAATTCAGGTAGTAGACTTACAAAGATTAACGAATCTGATGATCTACGGATGGACTTATGTAGATGCTCCAACTTACGATTCAGTTGTTGCACATAATTTTTGAACATCGTTTTACAAAATTTACTCTATTGACTATTATAAACGAAGAACTACCAGAGCACACATTTTTTTCTCGGTTAATGCCAGGTTCAGACTACTGAGTTTTAAAATGGTACAAGACTATCTTGATGACGTTTTTTTTAGTTGATACTTTGAATAACACGCATATTATTAATGCCTCGATTTAAGCAATACAACCAGAAGCAGATACATTTACCCATTGCAATACATTGTATTCCATATCGTACCTTCGTTGAAAACGTGTGGGCTAAGCAGCAACCATTTTGAAATTATCGGGGTGAAATCGAGATTTTGCACTACGTTGGGGTTGAGACGGTAGAACGCTTGATGAATCTTAAAATTCAGCAGAATAAACGTTTTCCTAATAACTCAACGTTTTCAATAAAAACTCAACTAACGTTTTCCTAATAATCCAGCATTTGATACCTAGCAAAGAATGTTTGCATGGAAATGGAGGACATATAAATTGTTTTACACGGTAAAAATTGGGCATGGAAAAGTAGTTTTCAGAAAAATAAAATTCTTAAAAAGTGCCCATCTTGCAATGTATAGCGAGCTTTAAGACAATTATATGACATTTATAATGAAAGAATTTCGTTCAATTCGAACGTACTTATTTTTTGCAAATTGACTTTAAATTTTTATGTTTATTCTTTTAGTGTGTAAGAATCGATTTTACAGTTTTTACAATTTTTTCATAAAATTAAAGACGATTTTCTGCAAGTGACCCATGCATCACTTTATGGTAAGTCTTTTCTTTTTTGAGTTATGTTGATTAAAAAAAAATCTATCAAAAAACTTCAGCCCTTTTCAAATGGTAGTCTACATAAATTTTTTAAAAACAAAGTATGCAAAGTTGCTTGAAAAGACATAGTCTACACACTCACAAAGTTTCATTGGATTCTGAGAGGATGCTGCCAACCACTGGGTGATATGGCGTGAAATTCGTCAATTGCGTCTTCAAAATAAAAAGTCCGTCCTGCACATTTTCTAATTATTAATGATGAATAATGGTTTTATTAAAGAGCATGACAACATTTACTCATATTTTAGTTTAAAAAAAGTCTAATTTGACTCAACTTTGAACTAAAATGAACGGCTGTAAACATTGGAACAACGGGTGTCCATGTTCAAGATTATTTCCACACAACATTGTTGCTCGACATTCGCAGGAACATCGCTTCGAATACCTACCGATTGAGCCATCAAATGCAACAGCGTTGCTCGACATTCCAGCCCATCGCACCATCCGGCAGAACCTTATTCTGTCCGATAAAATGTTGCAAACCAATCCACTTGGAGGCTGTCCCGTTCTTCCGTCTTTCCATCCATTCCGTGTAGCTATGCTATCCACCTCTCGTGGAAGCAGCGCAGAAATCGATTATCAGGACCCACCTCTTCGATTATCGTCATCATCGCCAACGGACGTCAAATGTCCAACTTCATACTCAGACAGGCAAAAGCGCAGCCCGCACCACACCCAGTGCACTTTGGTTTTATGGCTAAGGGCGAAACAATTTCAAATAAATTTCCCCCCGCTTGCTTCGATCCGCAACCGGCGGCAGAACAACGATGACATGTTAATGTCAATTCTCTGCACGTTCTGGTCGGATGTCTCAGGCAAAGGGCCCCCGGAAAGCACCAGATGTTTTCCTTACGCGACCGACTCAGCATCCACTTGCAGAGGTGTACACTTTTTATGAAATGTTTTAATTCATGATCTGGTTTGCGCGGACAGGAATTGGCATGACAATGACTGGTTCCCTTTTTTGCGCCGTCAATATTTGATCAACGGAAAGGAACACGTTGTACCGTTAGTCATAATAAATATGTTAAATAGATGTCGCTTTGTGTAGCATTTCACGCTGTCATTGGGGGGTTTAAAGTTTCCTTCCCCTTGCCCGGCCGGGGGTTGCGGCCTGCAGGCGAGAGAGGTTTTTGGGTAATTGCCAAGCTAAGTGAAAAATAACGGTGTGCTGCGCTTGACATTGAACAGAGCCCATCATTAACATGGATTCTGGGAGAAATTTGGAGGCCTATAATTTGTGGTTATTGAGCTCGCTCCCACGATTGGCTGGAGCTGAACAATCAGAGCAACAGCATCAATTATGGCACGGGACCGGTTCGAAGATTCTCGGTGAATTTCAACTTTCCAATGCTTTTTTGACACCTAACGGTTCTTGAGAAGCAACATTGTGGTGAATGCATTTAGTAATTGAAGGAAATGCGCGTAAATTTGACACATATCCGTTGATTTACTCTCAATTAAACATATGAAAGAAACGGTTAAAATGCAATTAAGAAACCAGCTAGATTCTGAATTTCGGCCAACTTGATCCCACCGCATGGGAAGTGTAAGTATGATATAATTGAGCCACCTGACCGGTACGTTAGCCTACTTGGATATCGATTCGAGAGAAGAAAGAAAAAAAAGGTTCGCACGGTCAACCTCGGCGACAACTGCAGGCAAGGGAAACAAAAATGACAGCAGAAACGATGACAACGGTCCAGGTGCAGTCACTTTTTTCGACTCCAAAAACCAGTACGGCTTCCCACGAAATCTTTTGACGAGATGAAAAAGCTTCCCGCAAAACTGCGAAGCCTTGGAGGCAGGAAAATAACAAGCGAGTCAGTACTGACTGTTACCGTGGATTGAAGGGCGGTGGAAGGCAGAGGTAGGTCAACTTTCATTGCACTAAATCACTGCACATGAAGGGCCGGGCTGCGATTGAGGCGATTTTATCTTGGTCGTTGTTTTTTCCGTTTTTTTTTTTTAATAAATTATATACATTTTTGGAGGCCTGAGAATGGTCGGCTACGGTGACCACACTGAAATTTAACGGTACTGAGAGGGTACAATTATGAAACGGAGTGTTATGACGTGATACTTGGAAGTGTTGCTGCGGCGTAAGGACAAAACTGATCGCTTTCTCCCAACCAAGTGGAATCGGAGGGCACTTCCTAAGTAACCATAAGCATTAAGCTTTAGCTCGATAATAGCACTATATCAGCATAAATGTTGCTTAGAAGTTCTATATTAGCATATGTAAGGCATGCAAGCTTCATATTAGCAGCACAAATGCATTCAAGCTCCAACCAAAACTTAGCATTATCGCCAGCATAATATGCGCATATAAGGCTGTTATAATGCATAAAAGTATTTATCATGTTTACAGCATACATGCTTTATATCTGCATTTAGTGCTCATATAAGGCTATCACATAATGCTAAGAACTTGTAGAAGTAAAGAAATTATAGACGTAAAGTTAAATTGTATCGAAACTACGATACTTCTAAACTTAACACACATATTGATGATTTGGTTCCAGAAACAACTACATCTCCATTGGCCAGTTTTACGCCTTCAAATTCGTTCGAAGATATGGAGATGAAAGCTATAACAATTTTGGAACCGCTTATAGCCAGGCACAGGCAGCAAAATCAGCGGTCCAACCATGCATGATGATACCTTGGTTCAAGACGCAGTACAGGAAAGCTTCGCAGTATATTGAATTTACAAAATATTACTTTACGCATACAAATAAACCCGTTCATTACTAATAATATGAATTTACACTAAGTGGTTTATTGATAGCTCATAATTGCATGCACTATCCTCCATCAATAAGAAAAAGCAAAAAAAGAAATAGTTCATAAAATAAATCGGAAATAGACAGTTGATAAATGCAGCATAATAGCATTATCAGTGCCAAAAACGGGCTATCATAACTGACAGTTATGTTGAGGTGCATTAATATAGCAATACAAATGCTATTTACGAGCTGTTCACTATATAAGCACGTTATTTAGCATTATATTAGCATTATATCTGAATATAGAGCTTCAAGACATTTAAGTGCTGCTTTATATGCAGATAGAATGCTGTTATAATGCCACTTTTAGTGCTTAATGGTTACTTGGGTTGTGTCTTCTTAGCGCTAGATGGAGTTGTTGTTAAGATGGAAACATTTATAAATTTTTCAAATTCGTCATCGTCAGAATTCCAAAATACTTGTTTCAAAATCATATTACTGTTACGGTGTTCCTTCCTCCGGACATGTTTGAAATACGGGGAAAGTTTAAATGGGAGACATCTCTCCTAGCGGAAGAATTACTGTGATTAAATTTGACTGTATAAAACATACCTAAACGCACCCTCTGACTGCCAAAAAGGATAATTATGAGCAGCTGAACGTGCCTCTCAGGTTTGTTTATTTTTGTTCGCTCGTAAATTCATCAATAAAATTTTTCGCTGTGCTTCAATTACAAATGAAACGATGAAAACTCAATATTTCTCATAGATTATTGCAATAGGTATGTAAGTAAGTTGTAATTAGTTAGTGTAAGCCAATTGAAAACTCCTGTTATACAGGAGTTTGGCCGGAGCAAATTTTTGCAAATCATTGGGATTGCTTTTAAATTTTCTAAGGTTATCATATTTCATTTGTACCAACCTCCAGAGGTTATTAGTCATCCAAGGACTATGCTCAGCTATTACTCTGACAGATTTTGGAGAAAGATATGGTACATTCAATAACCAGATTATCATAGGTTCCAGTGAGTAGCTTCGTCATCACCCACAATTTGAAATAGTTTTTTTGCATCGAACGCTCCGAATGATCCTAGATCATCCATTTGGAACAAGGTCGACTAACCTTCCCAAATTTAGAACAAAAATTATTGACATTAGAACAAAAAATTGTACAGAAATGTAACGTATCGGAACATGCTTCAATATGCACCCTGTATATAGTAGGTTAGTTGTTAATATTAGGTAAGTTAGTTGTAACATGTAAATAGTAATCTTAGGTAGATAGGTAGTTAAGTTTAAAAAACAATTTCCCAAACAAACAATCCCACCTAAGTGGTAAACCTTTCAGAGGCTTGATAGGCCTTGTAACAAGTATAAGTTTTGCGTCCAAGATTGGTAAGATGATTCGCGTGTAGTTTTCGTTATTCGTGTTGTTTAAAAACAAAAAACAAGCAAGTGTTTTCATGTTCGTGAACGATGAAATATCCCCACCACAAAGCAGCCAGTAGCAGAACTACCTATGGAAGCACTAAGCAATCCACCACCAGATGTCACCGTCCCAACGATGAATGGACCGCCATAAGGGGGGCGAAATAAGGCCATTGCGTGGAGAATTTGAGGCACAAACGGCGGGTCAACGGTCATTGGTCAATAGCCATAAGAAGACACAGTGATTAGTCTTGTGATCTTCAAAGATTTCGGTCGTATCAACGAACAGTGCTAAAAATCGAAGCAAAAGGTTCGGAAATTGAAATAAGTTTGAGTGGAAGACATTTTGAACCATTTGGATATCCAGGACCTCGCGGTTTTACCGTAATATTTACGGAAGGAGCCTGATTAGGCAAATTCGACCCCGCTTAACGCCGGTGGTGCTCAGTTTCCGTTCACCAACCTGATTCCCCCCGTTATTCAACGTGCGTAACCGATTCAGGCAAACTGACATACCTTTTGGTTTCGCCAGGTTTCGAGTTTGTCAACACACACACACTAGCGAAGCCGAGTGGAGTGCCGAGAACCCTGGTCGAGGAGTAACAGCAGGAACAGTTGACGGACAGGAGACAGGTGAAGTTGCCCCGAAGAAGAGTGAAAAGACAAGAGCTGAGCTAAGAGTAGGAATTAGTAGCAGAAAGGAAGGAGACAAAATAGAAGTGTGCACTAACAGTAATAAAGTGGGAGTTTTGTTTCAAGCGAACGTGAAGTGTTTCCTTGGTTCGCGGTTTCTTTCGAGCGTGTGCCGGCCCTGAGGCTTGAAGACGGGAGTCTCATCAATCCTGGGAGTAACACCGCACTGGCACGTTACAGCCTAGAAAACTTTAATATTTTTTTTGCCATAACTAAAGTAAAAACGCTAAACTGTATCATTTACCAAATTAACATGTTCGTTCCAAATAATAAATAATGAAAATTAGAATCATTTTATGTAAAAAAAATAGTTTAAAGAACTCTTGTTGCATTTTGTCCATTTCACACATCTAAGAACTTTTTTCAATAGGCCTTTTTTCCGTAATGGCAAAATGGCAAATCCGGCCAAGAGTAGACGTTTTTGCAGGCACTCGCTCAGATAAATTTCCTGGTTGATGGTTCCGGTCGCAATGTAAACGATGCTCTGCAAGTCACAGGTACAGATGGCCTGCCACACCAGATATTTCTTCGCGAGCCTTGACAGTGTAATGTGCTTGAAAATATCTGCCACCTTTTCCCGTCCGGTTGCCGTATAAAATTCTTGTCCAGAGAGCTGGAGCTTCATTGTCCTGTACCACCGTCATGTACAACTTTCGCGTTTGTGCTTCGGCCACTTTCTTGTAAGTTGACAGTTCAGCTCGTTTTTTAGCTCTATCCACGGTTGAAGGCACCACTCCCAGCTTTTTTGCGACATCTCGGACGGAGCGGTTGGAGTTCCAATCTAAATAGCGGGCAACTCTTTTTGGCATCGCTGTGGTCTCCGGCTTTCGATTTCCCCCCGATCAAGCTTTCCTGGCTGTTGACAAACGTTCACCGAACTCTTTTAATATGTTGGTAACAGTTGATTTAGCCACATTCAGCAATTTCGCCAACTTGGCGTAAGAGTATAGGAGTAGTTTGGATTTTCGCCATGCATGTGCAAAATTTTGATGCGTTGCTTCTCTTCCTTCGACGAAATTTTGAAAACTGAAGTGCTTATCTCAAAATCAAATTCAAGGCATGATGCTACACGCACACATCTTGAAAATGATTGGTGTGCAAAATTTTTTAAACCACGATGAAAGGAAATGCGTCAAGTTTAAGTCGACCAAATTTTGATCGAAACACCCTTTAGTCCAACGAGAAGCTTTCCAACCGGAATTACTAGCGCTAAAGGAAGGAAATGATGCTAAGCATCGTCTACGAAACCTCAGCCCATTCAATGATTCTAAAGACAATGTTCTCCAAGTCGGAGGACGAATCAAACGGGTGCCATACGAGTCGCCACCAAATACAATTACCAGCGAAACACTGATTCGTCACGAGCATCTGAGTAACCTTCACGTGAGACAGAAAGCCCTTCTTGCAATTGTATGCCAACGGTGAAGAATACCATCCGAAAGTTGAAAGCTTGTGTCCGGTTTTACGACTGATGCCTTTCAAGCTGCTTTAAGACGATTTACGGGACGACGAAGACCGGTCTGCAAGATTTAGTCGGATTACGCGGCAAATTTTACTGACGCAGAATCCGAACTGGAACAGTTGAGCATTTTGTTTACTGAAGAGCATCATATCAAGCACCTCACTGAGTTTTGTGGAGGCAGTGCAATTACGGGGAGCTTTATTCCACCGAGACGTCCACACCGTACCGTTTACTTGCTCAAGGATATGGTGGTACGGGGAGCATGGCAAACCAATATTATGTATCACAATTAATTGTGATCCCCACCACCGGACCACCAGCACGGCGAACCTCCACATCTCACCAGGAAGTGTTTTTGTTGTTTATTTTTCTGTGCTCATTCGATTACTCACATCGCCGAATTATAGATAACTGAAATAATACGAAACGCCCCATGGCTGATAGCAAAATAGTGCGTAATAAAGCATCGACACAACCTTTCACAGCCGATGCTAGAAGCACACTTTTTTTCGTAAACTCTCAATTTTTACAACTGTACCAAACTTATAGAAGCTTCGTAAGAACAATCTAAGCGAATCCATTTAAAATTGCAATTTAGGGATTTGGTTAAATTAAGAGTGCGTAGATGTATGTCGTTCCTTCTGGCAATTTTATGCTTCTATTGATACCTCGGCTCATTGGTTTAGCACCAACCGGGGGAGACTAGATCCTAACCTCAATGATTTTATTATCTCAAATCCACTCAATTAATCGCTATGTTTTGTGATACATTGGATGGATTAGTATTATTTAAGATAACTCAATAAAGACGTCATCCAAATTTTGTATATTGATAGGCAATCTGTGAAGACCCACCTAGAACCTTATAGTAAGATGCTTAGAGGTGGACCGGAAGATTCGATGATCTACCTCAAAGATTTTTTTTCTGTTTCTATGGGAAAAAAACGGTGTTTTTGCGGTGTTGCTTTGTCAATATATACACTGAAAATTTATTTTCGTAAATTACCTTTCATTCGTTTTGCAAACATGGATTTTGTACGTAGAACAAAAGTCTCGTAAATTATATGAAACATTCTTAATGCTTGTCATCTGGTGAAATGCTATCATTACACCTCTGCGTAGAGTGCATGAAATTGATTATTTTTTTCAATTACATACTGAGTCAATAAAGAAGATCTGTCAGTCAATCATGCAACCACCAGAGAGACGTTGCTTTTTATTAATAACATAATATTCGTTGCAGTTTATGTTGTTCTCGTACAATGCACGAATGTTCTTTCTGTGCCAATAAATGCTTCGTGTTTTAGACAGTTACGCGTGTGGCATTGAGTACGAAGGTAGCTTTTTGAAAAGTATAATTCAATTTCGTTGCAGAAAACATCAAATATATTTGTTATTTTCAGTACAAACTGTAAACAAACTCTAAAATTAAACTAAACAAAAATCCAACAAGACTGTAAAGTGAATATTTCAACAAATGACAGCACTCCCTAGATTTTATTATGGTTGCTATTTAATGCGGTTCGATTTTGAAACATGTGGAAAACCTAAGGTTTTTAAAATCCTTTTTTTTTTTTATTTATTTCCAGAACAAGCCTAGAATTGTTGAATCTTGTTCCCAAAATTTGACGGGTATTGTAAAGTACTTTGGGTAAGCGTAGAGAAGATACTCCACCCGTCGTTCAGGCGGATTTTCACACAGTGAGGGCTCGATTCCTGCTCTAGCCGGTAAACTTAAAAATATCCCTACTCTACAGGTCCACCGAGCGTTTTGTTGTCCGTTGTATAATGTTATATGTTCAGTGTGCAAACACTGGTTGAAGACGGCGTAATTTTCTCTCTCTCTCTCTTTCTCTCTTTCTCTCTCTCTCTTTCTCTCTCTCTCTTTCTCTCTCTCTCTCTGTCTCAAAACAAATATCTTGCCCCACCCTATTTGAAATCCTGGCTACGCCACTTGATCTATCGAACAAAACGTGATACTACACCGCAGTATTACTCATTTTTGCAAACGGAGGTGTTCACTTAGGTCATTTTTACTGTACTTTTAGCACAAATGTATAGAAAAAAATACTAAACTTAGGAAATAATTTTTAAGTCACTATTATTCATCCATAAATCCGGAACAAGCTCTGCATTCGCCCTAATGAAAGCATGTCTCCGCATTCCAAGCCGGATTGACTGTCAGTCCGTTCCAATGAATTCCTCATCCTTCGAGCAAATCTGGCTTCAACTGACCGAGGGATTGGCATCAACCAATGGAATCGTTTGTTCTGCTGGTTGCCAGCAGAGGACTGAAGAAAGCGTTAGTTCTTGAAGTCAGCCACTTTTGACGATTTGTATTTATATTTCTTAACCATTTTCTTTACTTGTTACAGTAATTAAGATACATTATTATAATACCTGGCTGATGAACAAACAAAAATATTGTCGTGTTGATAACCACTGCACTAAGTACAACACGGAATTTGTTTTCCTCGAATCAAATTAACGACAAAACACGACAACTTCCGCCGCGAATATTGTGTTTGCAGCATAAAGCCTTTATGAGAATCGAGCTGTCAAATTAGCACCACACGCTAAGATAAGATTACCGAAAATAAGGTTTTGGTAGCAAAATCTAAACTATATAATTTACCGGAAGAAAACCTATTTTTTGAGTAAAGTGGATTAACAAATTTTATCGTTATATTTTGCCTAAGTTTGGCACTTTTGATTGTTATTTTTGTATTCTCCGCAGCGCTAGAACATTTCAGTATTTGCATTTTTGTGCGGTTTTCAGTATTTTTTACTGACCCAGTGCAGTAGTTCATTACAGTCAAATTTATGGGTAAAGGCCAGAAACTTCTCATTTTAACAATCATGTATTACAGGCTGTGGCACTGCCACAAGACGTTAACCACATTGTGTGGCAATGCCTGAATACGAATTTGCCAGATCTGATCATACAAGGATAGAAAGAATAGGATTGTTTTCACGAACAAATCGTATGTGAAGAGAAAGCAATCTCATTGCATGCGTTATATGCTAATTTACGAATAGAATGATAATACACATGAAATGTTCTGTAGCAATGCGTAAAATGTCTTGTGGCACGACAATTCAGTTCAGATAATCAAAATGTCCTACCTAACATTTTTGACGTTTTCGTTGTTATTTTAACATAAAATGCTACAAAGACCATTACTTTAGCAAATTCAACAACAATGCTTGCCCTCAAAAGCAATTGAATGGGTAAAACTTGATCCAGTTTGAAACATTTTCAAAAAATATTTTAATATTCTTCAACCTCGTTTTCCTCGGGATAAGCAAATTGTTAGATAGGTCCGTTTGAAAAGTTACTGCTGAAATTGTTCTAAATCTGTTGTTTAAAATTCCGTTGTTTTAGCCTCCATAAGTTTCAAACCATACCAATAAACCTTTTGAGGAAATTGCCAAAACCTATCATCACATAAAAAACATAGCAAGCATTGCTCACGCACGGTTGGAATTTTGTGAGCTGTCACATTTTTTTCGTTTATTCTGCAGCTCTAAAATGTCAGAACTTTTTTTGTGTGATAAACCTAATCCATAGAAGGACATTAATTATAATCATCATTTGTGTTAGAGAAAACTGGTTTTGCGAGCTCCTAGAAACGTGAATTAGTAGTTTGGATTACTTTATGTCTTTTGTGTGTTAAGGAGGAGAAAGCCTGGCATGTTGTTGAACCTGTTACCAGAACTTTTTGCAGCTTCTAATGATTATTTAGTGTTAAACAAAGGCATAATAATGACAATAGGCGAAACAATCTACGGCTATTATGCGTCTCCAAATTTCTCTGTTGCAGTTGTTATCTGACGCTACCAACGATCCAAGGTACACAAACTCATCCACCACCTCAAACTCATCTCCGTCAATGGTCACAGTCAGTGCCTTGAATTTTCATAAAATATCAATGAGAAGTGAAAATGATTTTATCCCAGTGTAATGATGATGTTTACTTTCCAGGTTTTCATGGTCACGCTGTCACTTCTATGCCAACTGAACTTTGTTGCGCAATGAATGAAGTCGGCTCTATGTGCGGGTCAAAATTCTGCTGTCACTGTTGTTTTGATTATCAATCGGTATGCATGAATTTCATTTGATGAAATCTGAATATCACCTCTTGTGATGATTTTTTATTATTAAGTGATTTTGAATCCTAATCCAAACATGGAACAACCAGGGCCATCATCATCGTCCCAGAGGAATAAATGCTAGCAATGTTGTGCAAGAATAACATGGGCGGGCAGTCCTTGCATTTTTCTGATCCTGACGGGTAATTGATATTCATTGTGGTTGATTGAATTTCATTTCTGATATTTTGAAATTCGTTTTGAAAATGAACTTGTTTACATAAATGAATATCAAAGCATTTTGAAAATTGAACGTTCATTCTTCTGGTTACGTTTGTTGTCATGAGTTATCATTTGATTTTCGCATGGAACTTATAGGTAGTCAATGTTATGTTGCCTGAAAATCCACGCTTTTGAATCTAATGAGCATGACTTTTACCAAGACTGGTCACAGTTCAACCTATGCGAGCTCTTGTTATTGTCATCATTGTTATTTTTCCTTTGGTTTTTTTTTCGCATTTTACTGAAAAACGGCGTCTACCCATTTAAATGGGTAGACGCCGTTTTACGGTAAAATGGGTAAAAATTTCCACAGGAGGAATAACAATAATAATAAATCGTACCCATTAATGAGTAAAGGAAGCTTACCGTGTACAGCATTTGAATCGAGCCCTCGATTGACAGAATAAACCCAATAGATGGAATCGAAGTGCCCGCCCTCGTTCCGCGAAATGTTACAATAGGGAGGAGGCAGTCCCATGCTTCCTATCCAAATCGTTTCACTTGGGTGCCCTGATGGTCCATCGCTCTCCCCTTTTGTTATGTAATGAATACCTAGTACATTTTTACATACACCGTTTTTCATTAGTATATTTACATTTTACTATGTGCCACATTTGAGGATATCAGGGCTATGATCCCCCATCGCATCTTCAAGTAATCATTACAAGCTGTTCATTTGGTTCAGGCACTTTTGAAGGTTGATGAAGTCGAAGAAATTAAATCGAATATTACGAAGACGATGAAGACAATAAATAAACGAAAGCTGTTGATGAAAACAGTAAATTCATAAATTTGCAAAGAAAGCGGGAAGAAGAAAAATTGAAGTGAACGAAGGAGATGCAATGGAATTTAGGACGTCAAAAAATCAAAAGTTAAAATCCAAAAAACACGTCAAATTGATGAAAGATGGTACTCAAAGTTGCTACATTATTACTTCACAAAATGGTCAGATGTAGTAATCGATCATTTATTCGATATTGTGTAGATCGAATTCTAGTTCAATCTCTTCCATCCGATAATAAGCCACATGAATCTGGTTTAGCCTAAGGTTACCGTCTATTTTTGTTACCAATTCAAAGTCTATCATACAAACTTGAACAGAGCTTGTTTCTTCGCTTAATGCTGTATGAGTCCACAGTCATTTACTGAGAAAGCCAATACTATCATTTTTATAGTGTGTGACATTCAAGAAGATGCTATATGCCTAGGGAAGCCGAGAAAACATCCAAACCCAAAACTTCCAGGATGGATCTAGAGCATGGTATTGCCGTTCTTCATCCTGCTGACTTAACATCCGCGCAGAATTCACATCCAGTGACTGAATGAGACATTCTTGTCATATCGAAATCAGTTGTTTGAACTTAGCTTAGTGTTGCGCAAAGTAAATTATATCAGAAGAAGGTAGATAATTCACATTGATTTGAAAAAATCAGCAAAGCTATTTGAAAAAACTCCTGCAAGGTGAATTTGACTCCCTACCATGTAAGAGAATGACAGATTTGTTTGTTTTTGAGTAAACAAATACCTTGCACACGTACTCTCGATTACTATTGTATCAATACAAAAGCAATGCAGCTGGATGAATGCTTCCTCAATTCACCTTAACCAAAACGAACCCTGCTGCTAACCTTTCCCCAACTATCCAAAATCCCAGTGATTTCTCGTGGAAGTGCAGAGGATTTCTCGGTTTCCCTCAAAGCGAGTATCACGTCAACACGTTCCTTCCATTCCCTGCCTGACCAGCAACCAGCATTCGGGCACGGCCGGCGCCGGTATTGCTTCATAATGGGTCACCAGTTTTTATACATTGCGGATGTATGTTAGTACCAAACATCGTCTGTTAGTGCTTTGTGTAAATACAGCTGATCTGACAATAACGGAATAGCATCCGTGAGCGGTCAATCATGCTCATGCTCATACTCAAAAGTTGCAAAACATGTTAAGTAGAATTTGATCTCAAACACTTTCATAAAGTATAAGAGCTCCTATAAGCAAACTGATAATATTTTAATGTTATTTATTAAGGTTTCTTCCAGAGGGAAGAACCATTCATACATTTTATGAACACTGAGCTGGAAAGGTTGGGGCGAGTCGAGTTTGTAAACTCAATAAGTGGCCCGAGGACTCCAGAGGACATTTTGGACAATATTGCTAACTTGCCCATTCAGACTTTCGTTTATAAAATACTGCCAATGCCTCAACCTATATTATTTTTTCTGTGTACCTATATTATTTTTTCTGTGTAGCTACCCATAGCTACCGTACAATTCTATCGATTTAAATAGATACAAGGATCAAATAACTGTAAACAATTTAAACGTCATGTTTTTGCACGACGCTGAGAAAATACGCATAGAAGAGTAGACTATTCACAGCTTTCCGAGAATACGTAAATTGTACAATCTGTTGTTTGATAAATGTTGAAAATTCCGTTGCTTTAGCCCCCATGAGTTTCGAACCATACCAATAAATCTTTTGAGGAAACTTCCTAAACCTATCAGCACCTTCTTCAACATCTTCCTTCATCGTTTTCCCCAAACAGGTAGCACATTGACTCCCGATTTCACGGAAAATTCAAACAAATTACCGTGATTCTACCTTCTTCCCCGTTCATCGTTCATCGCCGGGGAAAAATTTTGATGAGTCAGCGCCCGCGCTCCTTCTAAATATTATGATCCTGCGGCAATCGACTGCCAGATCCTTCTTTTCTAACGATACAGGAGAAGAAAGAGAGTTCAAAGGAAGCATCAGTTTCTTCGGGAGAAAGAACCTGCATTAAACAGCTCATTATGCTACCGACCGGTAACGGATTTTTTTTTGTTCCTTCTACCTGAGGGAAAATTTAAATGGAACGCCGCTTTACGGGAAAGCAAGATCCCAGACAGGAGATAACAGTGTTTTATTTCATTTTTAAAGGCTCCAGAAAGGGAAAAGATGTTTAGTGGGAACACTTGTTCATTTTCGATCCATACCCGGAATGGAACTTCTAATCAACCGTGAGGTTTTAACATGGAAACATTAAGTTACCTCTGTTTTTAAAAGGACGTGTCAGCCGATTTTTTTCGGGTTGAAATTCCTGATTTCGTTCCAGTCAGATGGTCAGACAGGACGGACGGATGATTGATTGAGAACATGTTGGGCTGGTTGGTGTACCCAAATTCCAATTACCTTTCAGTTGGCTGGGTTTCTGAATCGAACCAGCAGCCGCAAAACGTAATCTCTTGAATGGGAAAGTATCGGATTACGTTCAGGTGTTCGTCAGATGGTTTTTTGTTTTCTTTCTTAAATGGTTATCTCGTAACCACGAAAAGAAAAAAACGAAAAGTTGCAAGCGACGCTACAAAAAAGCACAGATTGTAGATGGAAGAGTGCAGGATATTGATTACCACTTTCCGCCCTCCAAATATTGATGTCATTCAGGAGACACGACTGCGGTTTCGTGGGATACATCCTAGAAGGCTGTGATTTCTATGCCCCCTGCGATGTGCGCCTGCTTGGATCGATCGAAAGACTTCAACGCGGCCAGACGGGGAAACTTTGTTTTTGCCTCAACGAAAATAAACCAACGCAACTACACCTACTTGAAAAATGGAGAAACAAAAATAGCGAACTCTTCGGGAAAGGATGGAATGCTCTTCAAGTGCGGCTGGCTCTGCTCCACGGGGGATTGCCATTGTAACGATGCCAAATCCCCGCCACAAAAAAAACCGAAAGCGAGACGGACGATCAAACCTTCGTCGCTTCCTTGGCGCCAGTAAGTCGCGATTTAAATGAAATACGTTAAGCATCCCGAAAAACAAAAACAGCATAAGTAAGCAAAAAATCACGAACGCTCATATCGAGGCACCGAGATCTCCAGCCGAGCGTCTTTCCTTTCGAGTTTTGTTGTTATTTTTTTTTCCTCCGGCCGGTAGCTCCTCCGCTTTGGACCCCAATTGTTCGCAATACCGGGCGGAATACCAAAAACAGCGGATGGACATTTATGGAAGTCGATTTAAAATTCATTTTGAACCATCTCTTAAGAGTGTCGAGAATGGCGGCTGTGATTTTTGTATTTTCAAAATTAGTCATCACCGCAGGAGCGGAAACGAAACCCGCCGTCGTCTTAGTAGGCCCAGAATAGATCATAAATGTCACCCGCTAGATTATTGGATGGATCCTAGTAGCCCACGTTGTGGAAAATAAAATCTCCGCCTCTGCACCGGTGTAGCACCTCAATCGATGCGACAGGAAAAAGACCTTTAAAGAAGATTGAACATATCTTCCAAGATTTTTTCCATTATCTTCATTTTCCGTCTTCGCACATCCTTCTCGGTATAGGTATGGGCACCTCAAAGGTAGCGTTTTACCTACTTACTTTTTTTTCTTGTTATGTTTTGTTTTCGGTTGTTTTCTTGAAGGTAAGGTTTTTTTTTTGTCGATCACACCAAAAATTCTCAGGTGTGCGTCCGGCGTTCGAAACTTGTTGGTGCGCTTCTTGCTTTGCTTTTTGCTCTTTCTGGTCTCTCTGGTTTGGGATTCGATTTGGCTGCATCTTAGTTGGAGGGCATATTTCTTAAATGGGCGCGATGGACGCGGAGGAAGGTGGCTGTTCTGCTCTGCTCTCCCTTTTTCGGAAATTTATTATTGTAATTGTTGTTGCTGGCGATGGTTTGGTTATTTAACAATGCTGATCGGGAGAGCAGATTAATGTAACAATGATGTGTATCTCGGTCCTGATCTGGCCCCAGGACCGGTACTGTTATGTGTCTTGTGAATGGTTGCGGCAAGTTGGAGAATGAACGAGCCAGTATCCCATAGACGGCTGACATCGATGGATTGGGAATCGATTGGACAATGGTTTTAAAAGATAAAAGTTCAATGGAATGAACACCACTTGAAGTGAACTTTTACTTTGGCAAAATGTCTGGTAAATGTCACAACAACAAGACTGATTTTTCTTTCACGAGCATTGGCTTTTAGATGAGTTCAAATTACTTTGGGGATGATTTGCTCCTGAGCTTTATTTCTTGGGTGAATCCAAATGTCAAAGTGATTTGAACTCAAGGAGAAAGTGAACACCTGATTTTCAAGGGAAAATATTTATTTTCGAAAAAATTCATCACTTAGCTTTATATAAATGAAAATCAAAATACATATGACCGAATTTGAAATTTTACTTCTCAATTCTGAAGAACGCTCGGACTTTTCTCTTAATACCTCCCATTGGATTCTGCACAACATTCGCCGAAACTTTTCGTTGTGTAGACATCACTGTAGACCAAGTTTTCTAGCAGTCAACAGAGCTTGCTCCTCTTTTATCTTTCTTTATGAACCCGCTTGATTATTGCCCGGTATCTTTCAATAGGACGCAGAGCAATTTGGGGAATTTTGGTATTTTTTGACAAAATCAATTTTTTTCTTCTTGAACAGATGCCAGATCCTTAGCTCACCCGTTAAAGGCGCAGCTACAAAGCAATACCATGCTGGAGGTGGTTGGGTTCGATTCCCGATCTGGTCTTGAAATTTTTCGTCAAGGAAAATTTCTCGACTCCCTGGGCAAAGGGTATATGATTGTACTTGCCACACAATCAAATTAATGCAAAAATAATACCTGGCATCGAAAACTCTTGATTAACAACTGTGGAAGTGCATTAGGAACACAAAGTTGAGAGCAAGCATTGAGCAAATTGTGAAAGCAATAAGCTTGAAATGCTAAATAAGAAGAAGAACCATCAAACTCGTTCCTTTCAGTTTGCTTTGCATGTTGGTTTTGTCAATATTTTTATTTATTTAATGTTATTATAAATATTCTGATAATTAAACATTAATATTTACAATGTCGTTTCAATTTTAAGTGCTTCTTGTGCTAGCGGCTGCTAATCATCGTCAGGCAATGGTTTCTTCTGCTTTTCGGGCCAACCTCGAATGCTTGTACTCAATGGATCTGATGATACTACACTCTTAGAAAATATCATGTAAATTTAAATCTTCTTGGATGGACACACTGAAAATTAATCTTCGTAAAATAGCTTCCATTCGCTTCGTAAACTTGTATTTTATACATAGAACAAATATCTCGTATATTGTATGAAACATTCATATTGTTTTTTTATCTGGTAAAATGCTAACATTACACCTTTTTGTATAGTTCACGAAATGAATTTCGTAAAGACCAGCCAATCCCGGTTTCTCTTCTATCGCACGATGTTGCTGCTGGGATCCCAAAATCATCCCAAAGTAAAATTGAAAGCGCTGTCGAGAGTTATAGCCTCATACTCAATAATCAAGTATCTTCTCACGAGTCACCATGGCCTAGTGAGATCAACCACGGATTCAGTATCAGCGCTTTCCAAAAATAGAGGATCAAATCCCTTGTAAGAAACATTAAAAAAAAAAAACTCTGGGCAACTCCACGTGGTAGCGCTTTTTTCCAATAACATTTCGAGTCGGTATAGTAGATTTGTCTGTCATTCATGCAACCACCAGAGAGACGTTTCTTTTTAATTTGTAACAAAATATTCGTAGCTCTTTCTATTGTTTTTGTACAATGCACGAATGTTCTTTCTGTGTAAACACATGCTTCGTGTTTTTGACAGTTGGGCGTGTGCTATTAATTACTAATCTAATTAATTAGATTTGTTAGTTCTACCTTCGATTTCGTAATATTAACTAAAACTAATTTTCAGTACATAAAAGGAGCGAGCCGTAACATCCACAAAATTTGGAAACTTCCTCAAAGATCAGGACACCTTCCTGAAGCTCAAGACCAATTTCTCAGATGTTTTGCGATTCTCCCTGATGTTTAGGTAACATCTCAGAAAGTCAGAGAACTTTTCTGAAAATCAAGAAACTTCTCAGAAGTTTTGGGCTTTTACCAAAAGTTCAGACAACTTTCTTTGAAATTCAGAGTATATCCTAGAAATTCAGGGAATTTTCCATAAAATCAGGGAGCTTCATATGAGTTCAATGAACATCCCAAAAGTAAGGGGTGGTTATCAGAAGTTCAAGCAACTATCCGCATTCCAGTAAATATCCAATTCAAGGAGCTTCCCAGAAGTTCAGAAAGCTTATCAGAATTTTTTGATTATTTTTCAGAAACTCATAAAACTACCCAAGATGATCAGAAGTTGAGCATTCTGTCCCGAAGTTCAGGACAGAAATTCCAAAAAAAATAAGGGTTCCTTTCAAAAGTTCAGGTTATTTCCAGAAATTAAGAGTGCTTCCAAAGCTCAGGGGCTCTTCCCGGAAGTTCAGAACTTAAATTTTCCAGAAATAGAAGTAATTTTCCAGAAATTCACAGAAACACAGGGATTCACAGAAATTCAGAGAACTTTTCAGAAGTTTAGGGTTCTTCCTAGCAGTTCAGGCACACAGAAAAAAATAATTAATTTCCAAGCCAGAGGAGCGTAAACAACGAGATTGTTTGCAATCTTTCATACAACAGGCTCTGATTTTCTGGCTTAAATTTACATGAAATATCCCATTATGTTCTGCCAAATCTAGCATTCCCCTTATGTGCATTAGATAACACAGAAAATTCAGTGTTTCTTTTTATCTGTGCAACTAATCAGAAATTCAAGGAACGTCCGAAATTTTCTTTGGATATTTTACAGAAGTTCAGGGAATTTCCCAGGATATTCAGGAAACTTCCCAGAATTTCAGGAAACTTCACAAAAGTTCAGGGAACCTTACAAAAGTTCAGGGAACATTCCCGAAAATTAGAGTACATAAGTTTAGAGAACTTTCCGGAAGTTTATAAAGCTTTTCAAAAGATTGCGGATCTTCCTAGAGATTCAGACAACTTCTCAGAAGTTCATGAAACTTTCCAGAAGTATAGGTTACTTCTCAGTGTAGTAGGAGTTGTAGGAATTCAAGTTGCTTACTTGAAGTTCAGGGTACTTCCCAGAAATTCAGAAAATTTTCAAAAACTTCAGGAAAACTCCACAAAATCAAGGAACTTTTTTTAAGATCATTATACCTTCCTGAAGCTAAAGGATCATCTTTCCAGAAGTTTTGCGATTCTCCCTGATGTTAAGGTTACAAAGTCAGAGAATTTCTCAGAAAATCAAGGCACTTCCCAGAAGTTAAGGGTTTTTACCAGAAGTTCAGGCAAATTCCCTGAAATTAAGGGTATTTCCTAAAAATTCAGGGAATTTTCCATAAATTTAGAGAGCTTTCCATGAGTTAAGGAAACTTTCCAAAAGTTAAGGGTTGTTCTCAGAAGTTCAAGCAGATATCCAGAAATTCAGAGAGCCTCCCAGAAGTTCAGAAAACTTATCAGAATTTTTTGGATATTTCTCAGAAGTTCATAGAACTAACCGAGATGATCAGAAGTTAAGGGTTCTGTTCCAAAGTTCAGGACAGAAGTTCAGAAAACGTCACAATCTTCAGAACATTCCAGAAGCTAAGGGTTCTTTCCAGAAGTCCAGACAATTTCCAGAAATTAAGAGAACTTCCCAAAAAGAAATTAGAAGAAAAATTAGTATCTTCCATTTAATTCCAACTACCTTTGCTTATCTTCGACAGATACGCGTATTTCGTCTACAATGTGCAGACTTCTTCAGTGTCTCGTACTAATAACTCGACTTACTTAGTACGAGACACTGAAGAAGTCTGCACATTGTAGACGAAAAACGCGTATCTGTCAAGATAAGCAAAGGTAGTTGGAATTAAATGGAAAATACTAATTTTTCTTCCAATTTCTAGTTACAGGTATTCCACTAAACAGCTCAAACCCTCTAGGATTCCCAAAAAGGTTAGGGCCTCTTCCCGGAAGTTCAAAAAATAAGGAAGTTTTCCAGAAATTAAAGAAATTTTAAAGAAATTCAGAGAACTTTGCAGAAGTTTAGGGTTCGTCCTAGAAGTTCAGGCAACTGTTCAGAAATTCATGGAGCATCCCAGAATTTTTTGGGTATTTCTCAGAAGTTCGGGGGCTACCCAGGGTATTCGGAAAAACTTCCCAGAATTTCAGGGAACTTTTCAAAAGTTCAGGGAACTTCTTAAAAGTTCAGGGAACTTTCCAGAAAATTAGAAAAAAAAATCCATAAGCTTAGAAAACCTTCCGAATGTTCATAAAGCTTACTTCCCAGAAATTCAGGATTCAAGATCAGGACAGTGAGGCTCAAAGAACATCTCAGACGTTCCAAGAACTTCCCAGATGATCGAGGAACTTTCCAAAAGCTCAAAGAACTTCGCAGATGCTCAGGGTCATTCCCTGAAATTCAAGAAATTTCTCATAAGTCCTGGGATTACTTCCCATTTCATGCTATATATTTAGTATTTTTCTGATCACATAAAACTTCAACCATTCAACGATTAAGCTTTGATTTTTTTTTCAGTTGTACATTGAATGTTAAGAAGCAATGTTCATTGTCGATGCTATTGTTTCTATTAATATTATTTTTTCAGGAAATCCACGACGATGGTGCACTTCGTGTCGTAGGTGTTCGAAATTCAACATTTTTGATCACCTGTAACGCTTGTCCAGCGTATCCCAGGGATAACCCTTTCCTTAATAACACTCCATTACCTGTGACACATATGAGGGATCGTAGAGTTCTCTGCATCTCTCTTAAGTATGTGTTGGACTAACATTCACTCCAACTCCCCTACAGTTGCAAGGACGTGGCCAGGGTCGACTTAGTGGAGGCAGCATGTCTGGTATCTAAGGGTTCGAAATCATTCGCCATGTTTCTTACCGAACAACAACGGATCCAGATGTGATAGTTCTCTTATCAGTAGATCAAGTCTTCACCGCCTACGATATTGTGTAACTGTATATGCTATGCTATGCTATGCTATAAAAAGAGCGACCCGTAACACCGAACTTTGTGTCTGTTCTTAAATTGAGCATGTGCATGAGCATAAGCATGATTGACCGCCCGAGATTGCTATTCCGTTGTTGCCAGATCAGCTGTTATTACACAGAGAACCAACAGATGATGCTTGGGACTAACATACATCTTCAATGTGTAAAAACTGGTGATCCCAAACTAAGGCAATACCGGCGCCGGCCTCGCCCGAATGCATGTCAAATAAGGAAAGAGTAAGAATATGTTGACGTTCTACTTGCACTCTTGGAAACCGAAGAATCCTCTGCACCTCCACGAAAAAACACTGGGATGTTGGATAACAGGATTGGATAGCAGCAGGGTTCGTTTTGGTTAACGATAAGCTGTCAAGTGAAATATTAGTACCGATTTCCGATTTGAACCGGTTTAAACCAACAGTAAGGATGCTATTGGGGCCACTCACAGAGTGTGATAGTGGTATTTCATTAGGAAAACAAGGCAATTCATCTCAACGCCTGAGAGCCAACTTGGACCGATCTTCACCAACAGCACGGATGCCGCAGGAGTCACTTGAAAAATGGGACGGTGGTTTATTTGTTCCAAGATAGGGTGGCCCGACGAGCTAGCGAACGAAAATTTTAACTATGTACCTCACCACCGACCCATCTTACTTCTTATGCTCACTCGATCACTCGCGCAACGAACAATAGGCAATCGAAACAATAGACAAAGCGCTACGTCCGATAACAAGCAGAACAAAGTATCGGCACAACCAATTCAACCGATTCAACTGATAGTTGACGCAAACCTATTAAAAATAAGTTTTATTAATATATGTAGATACAATGGGTAACAATTACCTGTCTTGCTCCACGTCCTTGAGAGCACTAACTACCTCACGAGTCACCTGTACCCAACTCCGCAGGCGTCCGTCCAGTTTCTGGTACATTAATTCATCTTCATGCCTAACTGAAGTATTATTCCTTAAAAAGTGTTGAAAAATAGAGAGATATTAGATATTGTCTTCAAAGATATAAGTAGAATCCTTGTAGTCCACCGGATGTTTGAAGATCATAGCCATTTCTATGAAAAGATACTAAGAACTATTGTTGCAGGCTGTCGATGGTTGATTATAACTATGTGTTGGACACTATTGGCTGAAATGAGCATTGAATGAGAACAGTGAGCCCCCCGATCCTGACAGGCCACTGGTTCACACTGCCACCGTCATCATCCACTGTTAGTGAGTTGCGAGTAGTGAGTTCAGAAGACCGCAATTTGCAGCTGTATGGCTGTAGACAGAGTTTTGAATTTAGCTGTGCATCTCTTACTTACTTAATTTGTTTTTTATTTCAATTCTTTGTCATACATACTATTTTATAATTTTTAAGAGTTTTAGCTCAATGGGCTCTTCAGCTTTGATTAATGTGTTATGTGTTTTATGTGTTAAGTGTGTTTTGTGTTTTAATATTTTTTTTTTTCTGTTCAGCCCTTGGGGCATTGTTAATTTTAAAATTTGATAACCTACCTAATCTACAACTAAAACTACAATTTGAAAATCCTAGGGGTGGGGAACCAGATTCCGGATGATCTGGTGATCCGATGTCAGGCAGCGTGCCCTGTACCGATTGATAGACTCACTAAAGCGATCGTCGAGCATTTTTATCTCGGCCAGACGGTGGACCTCAGATGTTCTTGTCCTCGGAGGGGTGTTCATTATCATCCTGAGGAACTTGTTTTGTACTCTCTGAAGTTTCAGGAGATGTGTTTTTGCACAACTCTCCCAGATTGGCATTGCATACTCGATGACCGGAAGTATGATTTGCTTGTAGACAGCAAGCTTATTTTTAAGGGATAATGTAGACCTTCTGTTGATCAATGGGTACAGTAGTTTCAACAGAGTATTACATTTTGTGACAGTTTTGTCAACCTGATCCCTGAAAATAAGCTTGCTGTCTAGAGTGACACCAAGATAGACAGCTGATTTGGTCCATTCCACCGTTGTGTTGTTCAGGCTTATTTTACAATTCTCAGGCGGGACAAGTCTGGGAGAATCAGAATGTGGAAACAGGATGACCTGGGTTTTCGCTGCGTTGATACAAATCTTCCATTCAGTGAAGTATTCTGACAGAACATTCAGGCTTCGCTGCAGTTTCGCGGCAAGCGCTCTTATTACCCTACCATTGTGGACGACTGCGGTATCATCGGCGAACAACGACAGAGATCCATTTTCAGGGAGCGGGGGTATATCCGAGGTGAATAGATTGAACAGAAGTGGACCTAATATACTTCCCTGCGGAACACCGGCGGAGATCTCCCTGACTACCGGAAACTGCACCATGCAACGAAACACGGAATGTCCTGTCAGAGAGATAATTTTTAATAATCTTCACCAGGAAGATTGGAAGATTGTATCGCTTGAGCTTGTACACCAAGCCATCATGCCACACATTATCGAAGGCCTTCTCGATATCGAGAAGGGCCATAGCGGATGTTTTCGAAACAGACTTGTTCCGCCTGAGGATGTTCATGACTCGATTAAGTTGATGGACTGTTGAGCGACCATGCCGGAAACCGAACTGCTCATCCAACAGGATATTGAGCTCGTCAGCAGATGTTAGGAGCCGACGGTAGATTGCTTTCTCAAACAGTTTAGATAGACCTGAGAGAAGGCTGATTGGTCTGTAGCTTCTGGAACATGAAGGATCTTTCCCAGGTTTCCGAATGGGGATGACTTTGGCTGACTTCCAGCACGATGGGAAGTAGCCAAGACGGAGGCATTGATTAAACACCACCGCCAGATGGTTGTAAACTGGGGGCTCAATTGCTTGAGCTCCAAGTTAAAAATGTTGTCGAAACCGGGGGCCTTCATGTTCTTAGAGGTCTTGATATAAGTCAACAATTCGTCAGCTGAGATCTCCAAATCTTCGGAGAAGTCGTTAGGACTTTGGTCGATGTTAGTTATAAGCGCGCTAACGGCAGCTTCGTGTGGACTGACGATGTTTTGACCGAGATTGTGGGAGCTGACGAAGTGTTGACTTATCTCATCAGCCTTCTCTGCAGGTGTTATCAACCGATCCCTAGAGTCATTGACGTTTAGTGGGATCAACGGTGGAATGGGCCTTGGCTTAGTTTTTAAATTTTTTGTCATCTTCCAGAACGGCTTAGCACAATCTGGGAGAGAGCGAATTTTGTCAGCGAAATCATTATTTCTAAGGTCCACCATTCAGGCCTTAATAATTTTTATCACTCGATTACAGTGACGTTTGAGCGTTGGCAAACCAGTTCGCTGGTATTGCCTTCGAATGGCGTTTCGCAATTGTATTAAATCTTTAGTGGGTCTATCAATGGGTACAGAGTCACTCACCTGATCTATCACCGGTACATGTTGCTCCCGGGCCTGGGAGATCGTTTGCTCGATGCTCTGCAGCTGTCGTTCGATGTCATCAACAGACTCAAGGCGCATATCGAAATCGATGTTGTCGTCAACGTGTTGTCGGAACCTCTCCCAACTGGCGCGATGGTAGTTCCGTCTGGTGATACGATGCCGGTTGACCAAGGAGCCAACTTCGGCCACCACCGGATAGTGGTCCGAGCTGAGCTCCTGGTGTACGATCGGCTGCGCGATGTTGTTCCCCATGTTGGTGAGGAAGATGTCGATAGTCGAATGGACCCCGGATCGGCTCAACCGGGTGGGAGTATCCGGGCCCAGGACGGTGTAATGTCCTTCTTCTAGGTCTTCCTGCAGAATTATTCCGTTCCGATTCCGCCGGGTGTTCTCCCACGCTTCGTGTTTCGCATTTAGGTCGCCGGCGATGATGAACTGCCCCTGCCTCCGAGTAAGCTTACGGATGTCGTTTCGCAGGGCCGTTGTTGTTCCGTTGGTTGTACTTGCTTGCTTGGGACAATAGGCCGCGATGATGGTGATAGGGCCGACGGCAGTTTCGACTTCAACTCCGATGGCTTCGATAGACTGCAGCTGGAAGCTCGGAAGCAGATGGCAGTTGATGTTGTAGCGCAGGGCGATCGCAACTCCTCCTCCACTAGAGCCGCTACGATCAAGTCGCACAATCCGGTATCCTGGGATAAAGATGCTGATTTCCGGTTTGAGATGCGTCTCGGTGACGATGGCAATGTCGATGGCCTTCCTGTTAAGGAAGTCACCGAGCTCCACGGTTTTGTTCCGGATGGAACAAGCATTCCAATTAAGAATGTTGAAGGTGCGATTACGGTCCATACTTAAAGATGAACGTCATCGTCACGGATGTGGCGGCTTTGAGCTGTTCCTCCTTGGAGCGGCAGGAACGTAGTTGGCGATAGAGCTCTTGCACGAACTCGACCATTTGCTCCGAGTCGTAGAGCTGACCATCGACGGGTGATTGCGTGGAGGTATTGCGATTCGGATTGCCCCAGCCTGGAGGAAGAGTCGGGTTGGGGGCGGCGGCGGCTGCGGCGAAACGATGATGAACGGAAGCTGACGGGCGGTTTGCTTGGCGGTGATTTAATGGGATCGGCGGTAGGTTTGGCACCTGGTACCGGAGCGTCGGGAAATTTTCTTCATCCAATCGAGGTGGCGGACGGCGTTGCCCAGCCCGGGACTTAGTGGACGCCTGTTTGCGGATCGCCAGAAACTCTGCACGCTTGGGACAAGTTCGGTTGTTACCTTCGTGATTAGCGCCGCAGTTGGCGCACTTTGGTGGTGTTCCTTCGTCCATTGGGGCACAATCCATGGTAGTGTGTGCTCCGGCACACTTGCCGCAACGTGGTTTCATGTGGCAATTTCGAGTTCCGTGGCCAAACACAAGGCAGTTGCCACACTGCGTCACGTCGTGCTTTCTCGGGCGATAACGGTCCCACTCGACAATCACGTTGAAAAGTGCCCGTATTTTCAACAGGTCCGCCATCGTGACGGAACCCTTCTCCAGATGGACCAGATAGAGTTGGTCTCGATGATTTCCCTGTTGTTGACGTCTGATCAGGAACACTTTCATTGGTTTCAGAGCCGCCGCTTGCAGCTCAGCAATTATTGCCTCCGGGGTGCATTCCGGAAGGCCACGCAGAATCACCTTCAGCGGCTTGTTTCCTGGTGCGTCGTGAGTGTAAAACTCATGTTTCTTGATGACAAGGTGAGCACCAACAGCACGGTAGTCAGCCTCCGTCGAGCACATAATTTTGGTACCGGTACTGCACAGCTTGAAAAGCGGTTGAATTTTCATTGCAGCAAGCTCAGTCCTAAGAGCAGCGATGTCCTTTGACGTGGTGAAGAGCGGGGGGACTTTTACCTTTTTTGGCACCTCCTGTACCGGGAGCACGGAAAATTTGTTGCTCGCTAACAGTCGAGCGTTAGGGTCCGCAGGATCGGCGTCGTCTTGGCGTAGCCGCTTGGAGCTGCTCGGTTTTAGTATGGCGTCAGGAGCTGATGCCACTGGCGTGGATGTCACCACGTGTTGATTTTTTCGACCCATTGCCACGGCAACAGGTCGAGCGAAAAAACTTGGTGAACTTTGCAGCGCTTGCTTTTGCCTTGCCACCACCAAAAGATGAGCAAGCGCAAGTGATAATTCGCGAGCCGGACACGCAATCGCGAGAAAGTGGGCGAGGGGGAAACACGGGGAAAAACTTTTACTGCGAGGGAGCGAAAAACACGACCGATCGTGTCGCTTGGTAAAACTGGAATGAGCTGTGCATCTCCAATCATAGTACCTCTATTGTTTATCATGAAATTTCGACTCCAATTTCAGTTGTGTGTGAAAAAAAACCTCCATTTGGCGGTGTGTACTTACTTCGTTTCAAAGGAATAAGATAGATCCGACAGTTACAAGATCATCGCCAAGCTGGACGAAGGAAAGAACATCGAGAAGGCTTGTTGCGACCGTCGGACTGCACTGTGCAGCTGGAAAGTCCAGCAGAAGTTGAAGCGAACAACGCAGGTGACGGTACCGATATTCCCCCGTTCCTTGGGACGGGATGTTGGTTCAACCGGACAAATTATCGGAAAGCAGCTCCAGTTCATGGATATCATCATGCTGGAATCAGGTCCAATGAGACCGTCTCGCAGCAGCAGACCACTTTCCAGAAGCAGCGACTTAAGACAATGGTCAAAGAAGTTTTCCATGCTAAGCGTGATGTGTTGGTGGAGGTGAGCAGCGAGGTCAAGTATGTTTCCCACTTTAAGTTCCCGAAGGAGGTTAGTTATCAGTGAGAAAAAGGTGTCGAATCATTGAAATTCTACACGCTCGTTTGTATTTACTCAAAACTGATTAGAAAACGACTCAGTTTCATTAAAGGTGGATTTACCCTAATTAGAATTATTAGAGGGTTACTCATCACTGGTCACCTGCCAAAATTAGAGTAAACATTACTCAGTTATGCTTGTTTGTATTTTCTCGAAACTGAGTAGAAAACGACTCAGGTTTGTTTTAAAATGAACAACCCTAATTAGAGTAGCTATATGATTACTCCTTTGTGATTAAGTAGATCACTTGTCAAAATTAGAGTAAACAATACTAAATATCTAGTTTTAGCTGACTAAACAATCTAAGTAAAAGCTACTCATTTCAACTAAACCCGATGCGCCACAATGGAGTGTTTGTATTCCTATAATTTAAAAAAAAACAGATTGATTCAATTCGTTAAATGACGCCAACAGTTTGTTTACCGCAGCTCTAGAACTATGGTTCATCCATCACTATGCAGATATGAGTTGGCACAACAATGCCGAAAAATTCAAAAACTTTGAAAAGCTTATCCATGGCATGGATTGAATTCGGCACATCGGCGTAATTTTTTTTGTTAATTACAACATACACACACTACCAAAATGTCATGTAAATTTCTGTCCCCTGAGACCGACACATGCAAGCGTCCTTTAGCACATAAGAATGAGTTGAAAGAGATGAGAAAATAAATTCAATCAAACACATGTTTCGTCGAATTGAGTATGTGTTAGTCTAGGGAGACATAATTTTACACGAAATATTTCTTTACTTTCTCCGTCGTTTTATAAATATGAATTACGTCTCGTGTAAAATTCATAATTTCTAAGTTTGCAGTATTACCATCTTGAAAACTTTTGATCGACTGAACCTTGGACTGAACACCGTTTTTGCTATGGACAGTTTTATTATGATTACTCTATTTTTAAGTATAGCGCTTTTACAATCATAATAGCATTTACTCAGTTCTTACCCTTCTTACACCAAAAAAAGGGTATTAAGATCGCTTGAAAACTCAACTTTTTATCCGAGGCCCAGTGTACCATTCTACTTAGCTCGACAAACTGAGCACATGTCTGTTTGTTTGTGCGTTTTTTTTTTACTTACTGGTAAAGCTTTAACGCCGAACCAGCACGCGTTCGGTAGCCCAACTCCAGCTACCGAATTCGTCCATCGTGTGCCAGAGTGTGGGACTCTGAACAGAGAAGATGACTCTGAACCCTACTCCTCTAAACTCCACCAAGAGTCTGACGTTGCCTGTATCCCCCGGATTCCACTGGAAGCGACTACTTCGGGAGGCTCTTCTCTTGTTGCCAGGCCTAACTAGTCACGCTAGTTCGCTGATCTCATCACCATAAAACTTCTGCTGCTGCGCACTCCGGTTGTAGATGTACGAACCGCTTTTGCAACGAATGCACATGAGTTCATAAAGAGGTTCGATGACTCAGTGCTCAGGCGTTTCCTCTGTATAACCACACGCGGTGCAGGACGGCGATCTCGCGTGGCCGAACCTGTTCAGATACTTCTTGAAAAAGTCATGACCGGACAGAAACTGCTTCATGTGGAAATTTACATCACCGTGTGGTGTACCTCGACAGGCATGAAATTAGTCGGTGTGTCCATCTGCCGTTATCAGTGTTGACCCACTGCTGCTGCCACTTCTTTAAGGTGTTAGCTCGGGCAGTTCTTCGGACACCTCTTGTGCCCCGGTCTCTATAGCACTCGCTATCTTCTTCTGGTAGAAGGTTTATATGGATCGTTCCAGCTGTCACGTAGACTGCCTCTGACGAGATAGTTTGATACGCTCTAGCCACCCGCATGGCCATCAGCCTAAACGTGCTGCTAAGTCGAGATCGGTTCCTTTCCGTCTGCAGTGCCGTCACCCACACAGGTCCCGCGTATCTGAGAACTGATGTGGCAACACTCGCCAGTAAAGGGCGATACGGTCAAAATTTGGTCAATATCAACTTGACGTATTTCTTTCAATTTTGCATTTAAAAAACCTGAACACCCCTCATTTTGAAGGTGTGTGTGTGTAGAATGTTGTTCCTATTTTGATTTTGGAATTCACTCTTCAGTTGTCAAAATGCCGTCCAAGCAAGAAGAGCAGCGTATCAAAATTTTGCTCGAGCATCGCGAAAATCCGAGCGACTCGCACGCAAAGTTGGCAAAATCGCTAAAAGTTGCCAAATCAACCGTTACAAATGTAATTAAAGTGTTTGTGGAACGTTTGTCGACAGCCAGGAAGTCTGGATCGGGGGGAAATCGAAAACCGGAAGCCGCTGAGACGACAAAGAGAGTTGCCGGTAGTTTCAAGCGAAACCCTAACCTATCTCTCCGAGATGCCGCAAATAAGCTGGGTGTATCGTCTACAACCGTGCATCGAGCCAAAAACGAGCCGGACTATCGACTTACAAGAAGGTAGTGACTCCAAATCGCGATGATAAACAAAATACGACGGCCAAGCGCGATCCCGGAGGCTGTACACGACGATGCTGACGAAGTTTGACTGCGTGGTAATGGACGACGAAACCTACGTCAAAGCCGACTACAAGCAGCTTCCGGGACAGGAGTTTTATACGGCAAAAGGAAGGGGAAAGGTAGCAGATATTTTCAAGCACACGAAACTGTCAAAGTTCGCAAAGAAATATCTGGTTTGGCAAGCCATCTGTACCTGTGGCTTGAAAAGCAGCATTTTCATAGCTTTCGGGACCGTCAATCAAGAAATTTACGTGAAAGAGTGTTTGAATAAACGTCTGCTGCCTTTCCTGAAGAAACACGGTTGTTCCGTACTGTTTTGGCCGGATTTGGCATCTTGCCATTATGGTAAAAAGGCCATGGAGTGGTACGCCGCCAACAACGTGCAGGTGGTTCCCAAGGACAAGAACCCTCCCAACACGCCAGAGCTCCGCCCAATTGAGAAATACTGGGCTATTGTCAAGCGGAACCCAAAGAAGACCAAAAAACTGCTAAGGACGAGCAGCAGTTCAAGGCAAACTGGCTTTCTGCGGCGAAGAAGGTGGACAAGATGGCTGTACAAAATCTGATGGCAGGGGTCAAGCGTAAGGCCCGGCAATTCGGATTTGGAAAAGCGGAAGCCTAACTGAATATTTTTCCTGAATTTTATACTAATTGAACTTGAAAAAGAAATTTAATTTGATTTTTTAAATATACGATTTCACCGATTTACACGCGTTTCCTTGACCAAATTTTGACCGTATCACCCTTTATGTCTCATGTAAAATTTATAATTTCTAAGTGTGCAGTATTACCATCTTGTAAACTTTTGATGAGACTGAACCTTGGACTGAACACCGTATTAACTGGGTATTAAGATCGCTTGAAAACTCGACTTTTTATCCGAGGCCCAGGGGGCCGAGTGTCATTTACCATTCGGCTCAGCTCGACGAACTGAACACGTGTGTGTGCGTGTGTGTGTGTGTGTGTGTGTGTGTGTGTGTACGTGTGTGTGTATGTGTGTACGTGTATGTGTGTGTGTGTGTGTTACGAAGATATGAACGAAACAGTACTTGACGGCCTTAGTCTCCGGTTTAGTCTCCGATTACATACTGAGCTATTTTTGTACCGATTTTAGTTTTGTCGGTGCCAAGTCTTCAAATAACTGGTCAAAATTGCATTATGATTGGATAATCTTTCATGGAGATATGGAAATATGTCCAAAACCATACCATGTCCAAACCATATGTCCAAACCAAGAGCAACGAATTGTGAGATGACAATATACTCGTTGCAGTGCAAAACCGAACAAGACCAATCACACCAATCGATGCCGCTTGCATTCTATTGTGTCGCATCTGAAGCGTTGTATAGCACATACAGCGGACTAGCCACACTTTGCGACTCTATAGAATTAGAGCAGGATCGATTGGCTCGAGTGCTTTTGAACTGCATCCAGTATATTCGAAAATCACACAAAGTCTCCATTTACCATAACTACACCATTTTCAACGAACATGTACTTATTGAGCATCTTGAATCCATATTTATAATCAAAATTGACGCTTAGGATTGTCTAATAATTCATTCTGTGGACTAAATGTTTGTGTAGTTTCTTCTGTTATATAATAGGTCGTTAAATACATACTTTTAATGTCATGTTTTAATCACTTCGATAAACAACATGTTCAGGATTGATAAATAGTTCATTTTACAAACTGAATGTATGACATCGAATATTCCTGGATCTTCTTGCAATTTCTGCTGAAAATATGTATCCAGTACCATATTGGCCACATTTAAGTTCGTAATTCTGGTCAAGTGTAGGAAGGGTTCAGTCTCACCATCGGTGGATTAATGCGGGTTTTTACATTTAGCATAGAAATACAAAACTGTAATTTACTCTATTTAGAGTAGATCTGAACGAGCGTGTAACTGAGATTTCCGGCAGAAACACGATGAAACACGTCAAGAGCGCACTGTGGCCAGACGTAGAATAGTGAACACGCTCAAATCAGCCTCTCATTCATTTGTATTATTGTCGTTATTTTTCTCACGGAAAAATTACTCAATTTTCGTAAAAGTTGGAACAACTTAATGTATGAGTTGTTCCAATTTTTACGGAAATTGGATAAATTTTCCGTGAGAAAAAATAGGGACAGTAATACAAATGAAAGAGGGGATGTTTGAACGTGAAGATGTGAGTGTCAGTCACTCTTCTCTTTTTATGTTCTACATAGATAAAAAGAAACATTGATTTTTCTGCGTTGTGTAATGCGCATAAAGGGAGTGCTTGATTTGGTAGAAAAAAATAGGATACTTTATTCCGACATTTGCTCCAATTTGGACTCGCCCTGAATTCATGATTATCACAGTCGAATCTCGCACACAATTTCGCAGCTAGCACGACATACCAAAGAATAAGAGTTGTCTATTATGTATATACACGGAAGAAACAAAGTACCCTAAATTAAGATCATTTCACCCAGCTCTGAAGTTCCGTGTGGGAAGCCAAATATGAGTATATGCCATAGTACTCAAATTTGAGTAACTATACCCAAAGTTTATGGTGGATAAATTTAACAAAACTTTTAAAATCCAAAAAATGAGCACTTTTCCGCACGCTTAGTTAGAAAATGTTATAAAACATTTAAAAAAAGTGCTTTTCTCGTGATGATAGAATAAAAACATATTTTTTTTTTTGAGAATTTTATTGATTTTGTTTTTTTTTTTCAATTTCCGCGATTTTTAACAATAACGGCTAGTTTAGTACCGTAACATATTTATTGTTTTTCGGTTTTAAATCTGAAATACGTCAAATAATAAAAGTATGCAAACGACTTCCATTTTTACTCAAAAATGAGTTGTCAATGAAGTACTCACCCATTGAGTAACCTTCACCTAATGTGCAGAATCAAATTTACCCATCTCTCCAGTTCAACAACAGTACCTAATTTTAAGTTTAAAAATTCTCAATTTTAGGTACTTTGTTTCTTCTGTGTAGATGTGTCATTTGAACACCCCTATTTTCAAATACCTTGCACAATCTCCGAACATTCATAAGTTCTGCTGAGTCTGCCTTTGATGTACGTGAGAGTGAGTTTTCAGCTTCAATTGCTTCCAGGGTGCAGGGTGCCAAGGATGTGGACCACATGTAAATTCTAATATTTACGAAAATTTGATTTTTTTAGGCTCTATCCGAAAATAAACTGAATGAAACAACGAATAAAAGGTGATTCGATCAAAATTAAAATTTGACGCATTTCCTTTCATCGTGCATTAAAAAAGTATGCACACCCCTTATTTTGAGGATGTGTGCGTGAAGCATCATGCTTCTTGTTTGATTTTGACATAAGCACTTCAGTTAAACAAATGGCGCCAAAGGAAGAGAAGCAACGCTTCAAAATTTTGCACGTGCATGGCGAAAATCCAAACTACTCTCACGCCAAGTTGGCGAAATTGTTGAATATGGCTAAATCAACTGTTACCAACGTATTAAAAGTGTTCGGTGAACGTTTGTTGACAGCTAGGAAAGCTGGATCGGAGGTGTCGCGACGACAGCGCGCGGACAGCGACGACGAAAAGAGTTGCCCGCTGTTTTGAGCGGAACCCAAACCTTTCCGTGCGAGATGTCACAAAGAAGCTGTAAGTGACGCCTTCAACCGTGGATAGAGCTAAAAAACGAGCTGGACCAAAGCACGATCGTGAAAGTTACCCACGACGATGCTGACGAAGTTTGATTGCGTGATACAGGACAAGGCAGACTTTAAACAGCTTCCTGGATAGGAATTTTATACGGCAACCGGAAGGGGGATAGGTGGCAGATAATTTCACGCACATAAACACTATCAAAGTTCTCGAAGAAATATCTGGTGTAGCAGGCCATCTGTACCTGTGGCTTGAAGAATCTCCCAGGAAATTTATCTAAGCGAGTGCCCACAAAAGCGTCTACTGCCTTTCCTGAAGCGACACAATTGTTCCGTTCGATTTTGGCTGGATTTGGCATCTTGCCATTACGGAAAAAAGGCCATGGAGTGCTATGCTGCCAACAACGTTCAAGTGGTGTCCAAGGACAAGAACCCTCCCAACACACCAGAGCTGCGCCCAATCGAACAATACTGGGTCATCGTCAAGTGGAACCTTAAGAAGGTTCAAAAAGCTGTTGTGAGCGAGAAACAGTTCAAGGTTAACTGGCGTTCTGCGGCGAATAAAGTGTACTGTACAAAATCAAATGGCTGGTGTTAAACGAAAGACCCGGCAATTCGCATTCGGTTAAAAGGAAGCTTAGCAGAATATTTCTCCTGTTACTTAACTTGAAAAAGAAGAAGAATTTGACTTATTAATAAAAAAAGGGACTATCAAAAATCAAATATTCGTCTTGTTGGTCAGTACGAGGAAGTCTATTTTGATTCATTGGAGATGAACGGTTCCGCTCTATTGCCTTCGATAACTCCGTGGGCGGGTTACCGTACATCGACCGGGATTGTGTTGGGAAGGGTGATACGGGGCATGCATTTAACATGCAATCATTGGTGGTCGCAATCACTTCGAAGCGTTCTGTAGTTCCTCCAAGCACATAAAAACACATACATGAACACTGGAAAACACTTTTATTTCGCGGGCAACTACATTATATTTCTTCGGACAAACTACATTTATTTAAGCTAACTATACTTTACTCTTACTTTACTATTATTTCCTTAAAGCTAACAGATTAAAATACCGACGAGCACTGTGGCTCGCGTACCGAACCGGACCGTGACCTTTTGGTTTCTGCCTTTATTCTCCCAACTTGGATGTAGGGAGACCTTCTGCTGCGATGATCGGGTGGGTTTCGCCTTCGTGCAACTCCGACAGTAGCCTCTCGCAGCTCTCCTTATCACGACACTGATAACGGCAAGCGATTGATTGTAGCGACGATCGATGATGTGGTCAATCTCTCCTCGCTCGCACTGATGAGGTTGGTGATAGTGTGGTATGGTTGATAGTTTTCGGATCTTACCAGGGTTGTAGCTCAGTGGGGATCGCACACGCGATCAGGAGAGGTATCAGGGCTCTTGAACTAGAGACCTCTCTAAGCATTCATGATAGTGACAAAGCAAAACCAACTCTCGATGTCTTTGAAATCTATTCCAGGCCAGGTATGATCCACTAGGTATGAATATTTCGAATAAGTAGATTTCCTGACTAACGAAAATTAAACAAATTAAACACAGACCTCAAGTCTGTTCCCATCAGAGTATGCTTGAGCTTCTGTGTACATGGAGATCAATTTTAGAAATCGTTACCAATGACACTCCCAATCCAATAACGAACGATGCAAAACTTCCGTTCCTTTTCTTTATCGATTTGAAAACACCACGAACCGAGGTCCAAAAAAAAATCTTCGGATAACTTCGGTCTGTTGCATTGCAAGAAGAGGGGAAACTGTTCGTATACGACCTCACCTTGCATGCAAGTTCCCGAGCTGGTCTGAAGATGTCGATGGTAACTTGGATGAGAATTCCAACCCCACGAAAGGATAGGCAGGCAAAGAGAAACGACAGATTGAAGAAGAGGAAAAAACGAGCGGCAATATAATCTGATTATAATCAAATATTCTCGGTTTGACCACCCGTAACACATCGATAATAATTGTGCATCTCCGCTCCGTTGCGCCGTCCGATGATCCAACCGTCACGAACACGATGATGATGATGCTGCATTGTAACGAGTGCACGGTGGTGGTAATAAAATAAACGAACGCCAATGGCCAACTTAAGGGTCCGGCATCCAGCGTGGAAGGAAATTAAGGGACCTCACTCTCGCCCGCGATCGCGGTTGGACTTTGATTGACGTTGGCGCGGCCTTTGTGAATAAGCTCGGCAAGGGTGGTATACAACTGGACTTAGTCGGAACTCCGTTTTCAATCCCAGCGAAAAGTGATGCCTACCATCCTACAATGTCTTCATCTTCGATATCCTCAGCATGTGCATACTGCTAATGTATGTCCAATTTTATTAAGATGAAATTGTATTCATCGCGTCACACGTACGTGATCGTGACGTGATCGTTCCTTTTCGAGTGCCCAAACAAAAAGGCCGAAACCAATCAAGCTCACCCGAATAAATATAGCAATATATGCATTCGAGAAAGGAGTAAGAAAAACATAAATGACCACCATCGTCGTTGTCCGATTCCATCGATTCCGACTGGGGCATCGAAGAAGGCGGAGCGCAACAGATCGAGCGACGAAATAAGAGTTTTTCTCTTTTATCACGTTTTTATTTGTAACACGATCAACACCCAAGAAACGAATCCCACCCGTGTGTGTGTTCGGCTGACTGGCGGCTTTTAATGACTTAACCCGCCGCGTAGTCGGTGTCTTGGCAGCAGAGAGGGTTCAACACCCCTGTATCACCTCGACCGACGATGACCTGACACGTCCACCGAGGAGACCACCGCGTTGCCATGGTTTCGGCTTTTGAATTATTGCATCACAGCATGGTTATGGCCGTCGTCGCGTCGGCCGCAGTGCTCAACTGGTCCAAGTAAGCATTGCGTTTTTCTTCGAAGGATTCGTCGGTTGGGATTGGTTTGCTTGATGGTTTTGTTTGTTTTGTAATCCTTCCTAGGTGCACCCAGTCACTTTGGAAACGAACGACTACCCAAGTGTGGAACAAATCGGTTGGATTCGAATTAGTTTGGTACGACGTGCTCACACATTCACCGTGGTCAGGTTCCTGGTGGGGTTTATGATCACAAGACTAATTTTATGCCTCCGAACAGGTGCAGCAACTGACCAACTCCGCAGGAATTTAAATTCAACCATTTTTCAATGCCCACCAAATTATGCAATCGTAAAAAAAAAACCATGCAGAAGTCGTTTCAGCCTTCGGCTTCTAACGATAAAGCCAAAATATGAACCCAAATTTGACAGTGTAGCCATTCTCATCGAAGATATTAGCATAGCGTGCAAAATAAAAAAAAATGTGTCAGACTAGTATGAGCTTCATTTGCATACAGGGGAACTCCTATCGAAATCCTGTGTGCAAAAATTGTTTCAAAACAAGCCATAAACCGAATGCCAAGGAACGACCTCTACCAAGTATGGCGGGCGGCGGGAACATTTGGCAAAAATTTGAATATCGTAAAATTCACAACGATCGCTCACTCCTAATGGGCCGGAATGAAAACTCATCCTGCCGCAACTAGATTCCACTGGAAACACCTGTGACGGAGCCAAGCGCCGCCGCGTCGTTAAGGCGCTGATGCGAAATCTCAACCGGAGCGGTGGCGCGACGACCGTTGGAGGCCATTAAACCTGACGCTGACGGGTGAGGTGAGCTTTTCTTGTCGCCAAAATATGGAAATTAATCAGGCCTGCTGCCGTGGCGACCGCCGTGCCTACTACTAGATTGGAATGTTGAAGCTTCACGCTGAGGCGTGCGCACAGACGGATAGGGGAGGAGGTGGTCGAACGAACAGGTTACTTGGTTTTTTACTTCTTTAATTGAATTCGGTTGGTTGTTGATATTGCGGTTAGAGTTTATTTTGGAACCGCTTTGAATAAAATGTCATATTTTGACCCATTCACAGTTTGAACGAAACTTGTAGGGGTACAAACTGCTCTGGTAGGTTAGAATGACCCACTCAATAAATATGCCTAAATCTTCAAAACTATAGCTTTAATGGAATTATACTTTATAAATGTTTACATAAAACAGCATTACTCATAATTTTGTAGTACAATAAGACACTAAATACACCAAAACATGATCAAAATTTAATAAATTGTCTTGACTGTTCCTCACATGTAAATAATAGTCTTATTAAAATAAGCTTTTACCTTGCATTAATATCCATGATTTAAAATAAATTCACTTCGCATGTATAGCTCACAACAAAACTTCAAGGTAGTATAAAAATTTCACTATAATTCCTCGTATTTTCAGAATATATCTATATAAATACACAGAAAAAAATAATTAATTTTAACAAGCGTGTAAAATATCCTCTCGTTTAAATCCAAGCTAAAGGAGACGTAAACAACGAAATTGTTTGCAACTTTTTCATGTTCCATACAACAATATTGGCAATCTTTCATACGAACAGGCTTGATTCATGTTATCTGGCTTAAATTTACATGAAATATCCCATTATTTTTCACAAATCTAGTATTCCTTTATGTGCATTAGATAACGCAGAAAATTCAATGTTTCTTTTTATCTGTGTAAAAATGAGTTGGGGTGTCCTTTGTCACGATTTAACTAGCGAGCGGACGGGCCGTTTGGCATGAAAATTTGTATGCAGGGGTGTTTGAGGCCGGGGAAGATTTTTAAGATAGTAAGAGACCCTCCCTCCTCTGAAAGGGGGGGCTCCCATACAAATGAAACACATTTTTCTGCATAACTCGAGAACTGATCAAGCAAAGGAACCAGAAATTTAGCATGGAAGTTTTGGAGGCAATATATGTTTCTATGGTAGTTTGAGATCCCTCCCTCTCTAGAAAGGAGGCTTCGATACAAATAAAATAGAAGTTTCTGCATATATCAAGAACTAATCAAGCAAATGGAACCCTATTTGGCATGTGGGATTTTCTGGTGGCAAAAATTTTTTATATGGTAGTTTGAGACCCCTCCCTCTCCCAGAAGGTGGGGTGCTGTCACACAAATGAAATCAGATACTGTTCCATAACTCTAGATCTGGAATGAAGCCAAATGGAACCCAATGCGCCATTGAAGCTGGGGATTTCAAAGGCACAAAGGTTGCTCTGACGGTAGGTTCGAGGCACCCCTCCTCCTCTTCCGGTCAGGGGGGGGGGCGGGGCTCCCGTCATGAAATGAAACACACAAGTTGCTGCAGAACCTAGGGAACATCACAGTAATGGAACCAAATTTGACAGGTAAAGTGCTATTGAAAGCAAGAAATGTTTCTTAAAGGGACCTCGAGACCCTTCATTCGCCTTCTGCAAGAGGGGGGCTCTGCATATCATACTGAAACACAAATTCTGTGCACAACTCGAGAACCAATCGCATAGCGGAACTGTCCAATTTGGCATGTGGAGGTTTTAGAGGAGATAAATGTTTCTATGGAAGTTTGAGACTCCTCCGCCATCTGGAAGGGGAGGGAGGGGGTTTCCATGCAAAAACAACACAAATTTCTGCCTAAATCGAGAACTAACCAAGGTAAATGGAACCAAATTTGGCATATGGAAGTTTTTGAAGGAAATAAATGTTTCTATTGTGGTTTGAGACTCCTCCGCTTACTGAAAGAGGGGTCTCTCATACAAATGAAACACGAATTTCTGCATAACTCGAGAACAAATTAAGCAAATGGAACCAAATTTGGCATTTGGAAATTTTTGAAGGAAATAAATGTTTCTAAGGTGGTTTGAGACCCCTCCGTCTTCTAGAAGGGGAGACTTCCATAAAAATGAAACATAATTTTTAACATAACTCGAGAGCCAATGAAGCAAATGCCAAATTTGGCATGTTGAGGTTTTTGGAGGCAAGAAATGTTTCTATGGCACTTCACCACCCCTCCCCACTTCAAATGGGGGGGGGAGGGGGCTCCCATACAAATAAAAAGCAAATTTCTGCATAACTCAAGAACTAATCAAGTGAATGAAACCTTTCTAGCATATGGGGTTTTTTGGAGGCTAGATTTCTATATACATAAAAAATGAATTTCTGTCTGTCTCGTCTGTCTGTCTGTCTGTCTGTCTGTCTGTCTGTCTGGTCTGACCCTTCAGTACATCCTGAGAAGTTCTGAACCGAACCAACGTGAAAATTTATATGAGGGGGTTTTTGGGGCTGGGGAAGGTTCTTATGATTGTTTGAGACCCCTACTCTCTCAGGAAGGCGGCGCTCTTCATACAAATGAGACACACATTTCTTCACAATTCAAGAACTAATCAGCCAAATCGAATCAAATTTGACATGTGGGGGTTTTGAAGGCAAGAATGTTTCTATGGTAGTTCAAGACCCTCCTCTTCTGAAGGGGGGGGGACTTCAAACAAATTAAACTCAAATTTTTATTATAATCGATGAGCCCAGTGCGATGGTTCGAGAACTAATCAAGCAAATGGGACCAAATTTGGAATGTGGGGGTTTTGAAGGCAATAATTGTATGGTGGTTTGAGAAACCACCTTCCCTCTGAAGCGAGGGCTCCTATACAATGAAACACAAATTTCTACCAAAAATGAGAATTATCCAGCTTACCAAAACACAAAACGTAATGTTTCTCGATAAGAAGCATGTTTTGATGAGAAGTCTTGAACCTCGCTTAGTCAAGAAAAAAAAACTCATATCGAAAAAATCCATAAACGTGCCAGTTATATTAAATTTTCCTTCATTTAGTTGCAAGCGTAGCAGCAACAATCAATATGCAACTAGCGATTTGAAATTGGTTCACTGTTGGTGAGAACCCCTTGGTCGAATTACACCTGTACGCAAGCACCTTGTTCCATACATATTTCGCGCCTTGTTTTTGATTTGCTGTGTCATTTTGACAGAATATTTGAGAGTGTGTTCATGTGAGTTCATTATTAGGGGCGCATTATTAAGCTTGGGACCGAGCTTGGGACCGATGTTCTAGTACTGACTGAGCCAAGAAAAAAATCGTTTTTGTATGGTTAGAGTTAGTCTATGGTAGCAGCGCACGCACCGGGTTCAGCTAGTAGTATATATATTCATCACTTTCTGCAGTCATCCTACTTCAAACGTAAAAAGGTGTTTAATTTCTCCAATGAATGGACGCAGTAACCAAGAATATATAATCCTGGCAAAAAAATTAGGTCTTCAATATAATTAAAAGCTACAAAAACGTTTCGGGGACTTAAATTTCATTTAAACACAATTTAAACACAATCTCTTACCTTTGCGCTACAAATTCGTCGTATTGATCTAACCGTACTAGGGAATGTACTCGAGCCAGACTCCAAGTTTTCTCTTTAATTGCACTATATCCTCACATATTTTCGTTGCGTAATTGCACAAACTATAAAAATCTTCTTTTATTACACTAGCTACATGAGAATCTACGAATACGTGATAAAATACTATAACACCTATTCAGAACCGCGTTTACAATAGCACCTTTTTATATGGGAGTGCTACAAATCGCCCAAAGTGGATTTTTTTTTATTTTTCCATAGATTAAATAAATACTAACATACTTCTAATTGTAGATTTTTTCAATATTTACCGAGAAGTGAAATTCCACATTTAATAATATTTTTCCATCTCTGTTGAATTTGGCGACAGATACTGGCGCCCTTGTGTTCAGAAATTCGTGTGTGACAAAAAAGGACGGAGAACGCGACGGTTATTGCTATCACTTATACTCTCATGGTCAAAAGTGAGGTTAGCATTTTCCGTGGAATAGTCTATAGCATACTCATCATCGCTAGTGTGCGTGTTCAATCGATCATAGAGCATTCTATGCCCAACGCTATGGTGAGTCTTGTTGTCATGGAAGATCAACAAACAAACCCTTTCATTTTGTCTTGGTTATATGCATGCTACTCAACACACCTGAAGTGCTGTCAAATAATCTACTTTATTTTTGGGTGTAGTAGTGGAGAGCGATAACTTTTTCTTGATTAAAATCAGTACGATTAACATATGTACACAGAATGGATTAACGTTTTTCGTGATATTATTAAAAAAAATACATAGCAGTGGCAACTTTTCCGTATTAAATTAGAAGAAAATTATCAGAATCGAATGTTTTGTGTGTTGCTAAGCGATTAACGGTAAGTGGACGAATAAATTGAGAATAACTTGTATACTCAATGTTCGGTATTCAGTGCATATTAACTGATTTCCACTGGAGGTCTGCTTATTGAGTTCAAGATAGGTTACGCTTCCCTTCCCGCTTCCACTTCTCGGAAAGCATCAGTAACATATTTGTTTTGAGTGTTTAATAATAATTTCAAAATGGTATTCAATAAAGTAAAGTGTTGCAAACCCTTTCTTAAAACACGGTGCTTGGTAAAGCTTCGTGCATTAAACGAAAACATTCTTCAAGGGCTAGTATTAACGAACTGCCGAATTCCGTTGGATACGTCTTTATCAATCCGTGATTCTTGTCGATTACATTAAAACAAAGTGAAACAAGCAGAAACTGAGAATGATATCGATTAGCAACCACACAATCCCTTTCAGGAGCTTCAATCATCTACAGCAAGGTACGCTATGGAGGAAATACCTTCGGCTACATCCATCACATCATCTTCTCAAGAAAGCTTGCAACAGGAATTTTCCAGAGCGCATAATATCGAGTTGTTTAACAAAGGTATAGCTGGAATCAACGTTTCACCGGTATCATCATCAAAACTGAAGCAGGTTCACTATCCTCGGAGAATATATTTGATTATTACTGACGGTTTAAAAACAAAACAGTTTCAGTTTGAAAAGGAAGATGACCTGAATTTGTTGAAACGAAAGGCGGCTTTCGTTTGCAGCTTTAAAGCTAAAGCAATGTCAATTGCTTGCCAGCTCAGGTTCTCATAATATTTGTGTCTGTACCATTCACGAGAATATTGAACAAATGCTACAAAGTCTAAAAAAATATGCTATCCAAAATCATACGAAATGTTACTTCGAAGAACTATTGTGCAACACACGTCAAGATCGAAATATTGTTATCTCCGTGAATGTGAAAATTGTCCAAGCCGGTTTGCTTTTGAAAATAACTTTTTCAAGGAACTGGCGGAATGTAATGTATTTGAAATACCTATCGAACAGTGGATTTCAACAGACCGGTGTAATCTAGAGACCCTCTTACAACCAGTTCATGAATTTGTATCATATTTTACCGAAAAGTTAGAAAAATTGGTCACACATGATTATATTAAAACCGAACAATCCTCGTTTTTGAGACACACGAAAAATAATTTAGGTTGTCATAGTGTGTGATCTTTCCGAAAATTATACATTTGTTCTTCAAGATGCCGTTCAAAGTAGTTATTGGAATAGAAACCAAGCCACAATTCATCTCTTTGTTATTTACTATGTCGGATCAGGAGCGCTTAAAAATCTTAGCTTTGTCGTTATATCGGAAGTACTTGAACATGACACAATAGCGGTTTAGGTATTTTTTTCAAAACTAAGGAGTTTTTGAAAAACAAACTAAGGCTGTTGAAGAAAGCGATATTTATTTCAGATGGAGCTGCATCCAAATAGGAAAAATTTTGCAAGCCTTTGTAAATTCAAATCAAAATATAGCATAGATGCGGAATAGCATTTTTCGCTACTTCCCATGGTAAGGAGCCATGCGATGCAATTGTAGGCATATTTAAACGAATGCCAAGAAACGCAAGTATAGCTAAAAGACATGAACACCCAATAACAAACGCAAAAGAATTATATGATTGGGTCAATCAGAAATATAATGATTTCTTAACGAAAATGTCATTTTGTTATGTATGTCATGAAGACTATGAACAGGAAGTTACAGAATGGAGCAATATCTTCCAGCAAACTAAAATGATTACTGGTACACACAAATATCACTCTTTTGTTCCGCGTTCAGATCATCAGAAAGAGGCAAAACTGATTTCAAATGATGTAGCATCAAGCCTTAATAGTATATATGTAAACATGTAAAGTGACAGGGAACTTCTCTAAACTAATCTAATGACGTTTTCGGTTTTAAACCTGGGTCAGGACTGACTCTGACTTGCAATTACAGAATGAAAACGGATCCAGATTCGAGTCAGTATGATGGTATTAGTGCAAAACGTAAACATTAACAAACATAAACCTTTTATTTTGACAGTTCATTTTTGTGTATTGGTGAATCCAGGTTGAACCTCGAAAAAAGTTGAGAGCGAACCTCATCGAGCAGATCCAGATCCGACCCAAATGAATAAAAAACGTTTTGACAGCTGTTAGGGCGGACCTAGGGTGAACCCAGTTCCGCACTGGCAATAACCGAAAACGACAGAAATGTAGAAACAATATATGTACTGTATATGTATGTGTGTGCGCATAATAAATTGGAAATACAAGTAAACTAAAATAAAAGAAAGTTTTTTCAATCATTTTTCCCTATTTCTTATGCTGTTAACAGATTACTTTTGCTAGCTCAGAGTGAGCTGTAGGAAACATAACGCATATTTCCAAAATGGTATTTTTGTGATGCTGGAGAACCACGAATAATTTATGAAAAGGCCGTATTTTCTGCTGGAAATATACTGCAACATCGAAACACGTTTATTTTGGCAAATAGTTGAGATTTTAAAAATGCTTTAGAATTTCAGATCTCTCCACCCTGAAATTTTCTCCAAAACTGACGTCAGAGCTCCAAGTTTTTAAAACACAATGTATAAAGTATAATGCAGAATGAGAATGAGAAGCAAATAGGCATATCCCAAGTAACAATTTTGGTTTTATACGGGTTCTGAAGACCACGATTTAGCCATTAAGTGTGCCTTAAAACCATAATAAAACTTGAATTGTTACTTGGGATGTTAAACGAAAATTTTAAAAATACTGTTTAAACCGTTTTACCCCATGTCTTTTGAACCGTTCATTCAATCGTCTTGCTATCAAAAAGAGAGTTGTAAAAAACTTAACAAACATTTTAAAAATCTTTTTGTGGTTACTGGAAAAATGCGAATAGTTTATGAAAAGGTCGTATTTTTTAATATTATTCGAGTATGATAAAATTAAATCGGAAATAACTCGAGAAAAAATGCTTTAACGTAGATTATGCCCAATAACTGAAATTTTTAAAACATTTTTAAAATCAGATTATATCATCAAAATACATTTACTCCCGCCAATATTAAAATTTTGAGAAATACACCGAAACCTGATGTTCTAGAAACTTTTTTTTTGACATTTCTCCATCCTAAAATTCTTGTTTAAATTTGCGTAGTAGTTTTTACAGTAAAAAGATAAAAATAATCAAAAAATACGTTTTTGAGATATTTGAATTTTATTGTAATTTTCTACATTTTTTCAGAAAAACGTTTGTTTCATCAGTGTATATTTTTTATAACCTTCACACATAGAGACACAATTTGTTTTTGGAAAGTTTTTTTGTACATCCAAAGATTTTCGAGCTACAGAGTATTAATTGAAGTGCTGTTCAAAATGCTTACGCCTTTCTTAAAACTGACTCTCGAGCCCATTTTTTTTTTGCATCAGTGGAAAAACTTACTTTCGTGGGTAAAACATGTGCACAAATTTTCAATTAAATCGGAGACACTCGAATTTGGTCAGTAAGTTATTTCGCCTGGAAACGCTCGGAAGCTTCATATGTCGAATAAAAATTCCAGCATGGTATACACTGAAAATTAATTTTAGTTTATGTTACGAAATCGAAGGTAGGACTAACAAATCCTTTCGTTGTTTTCTGCTACAAAACTCATTTGTACGAATTATGAAGCTACCTTCGTGCTCAATGCCACACGCTTAGCTGCCAAAAGCACGAAGCATTTGTTGACAAAGAAAGAACATTTGTGCATTGTACAAAAACAATACAAAGAGCAACGAATATTTTGTTACAAATGTAAAAGAGACTTCTCTGATTCACAGATCTGTAAATATCGTCTCGAAATTCAATAGAAAATATATTATTAAAACTGTGGTTGATCTCACTAGGCACTTTTCTACTTCTCTTTGATAAAATCAAGGTGTATATTTGATTTGGCCATTAAAACTTACATGCCAATGAGTCTAAACAATTATTCTATTTATTATTCAGCTTCAAAATTTTCTCATGTAGCAAGAATAGCCCAATATCTGTGTGGATAAACGTGCTTAATCAATCTAATCGGCCATTTCGTCAGCGCTATGTAAATCTGCTGTTCCTTTAAGGGCTTACGCTGAAGCATTCTCGACGGCAGCCATTACCTCAACAATTGATATAACTCAGAATCTGTACTAAATATTAAAAATTTAACCACATCAGTTTGTATGCTTACTTGCTGTGAGCAATCTGATGGAGTTCGATTCGAAATTCATTCACTAACAATCGAGATTTATCAATTTGAAATAGCAAAGGTAAGTTTGCGAGAGAGATATAAAAGATAGGAAAATATACATGGAGCAGCGATTCACCTTAACCCGCGACTCCCCTACAGAAACGGTTTGTATGAATCTATTACTTCAGTAGGAAAGGGATATGTCCAAGCCGTCACCCAAGGTGAATTTAATATATCAGGTGGTCTCAATAGCGTATATCAAGGTGAATTTAATATATCAGGTGGTCTCAATAGCGTATATGAGAATTTCAGCCATGTTTAAACGCATACTAATACGATCCATATCAAGAAAAATCAGGTCTGGCATACTGAAGCTGTCTTTTTTACACCTATGCAAAGTACCTGTGACGTCAAACTCGCTGTTCCATTTCAAACCAAACGAGTAAAGAAGATGATTAATTGCACACTGCCAGGCCTGTGTTCTAGGCCATTGGGATAAGAAACGTCAGGCTACAAGGTTTGTTTACCAATATTTCGGGGAAAAATACGAAAACCGAACCATTCATACAGGCATAAAACAGCTGATATGAAGTAAGTAGTGAAATTAATATTGCCTTGTTAATTGAAATTTATTGAACGCTATTAATTTACAGATGAAAAATGTTCTTGCTGTTGGTTGAAGACGCAAGGATATATAAAAGGAATCACTGCAGATGTTGAAATCCTACAGGAGTTGCTATGAAAACCGGTAAGTAAATGGTCCCGTGATCGATCATTCATGTACGGATGTACGGCTACTGTGAGCGGAGTTTTTTATATTTGCGGGTAACGCTACTCAAATCTTTATCGATTTTGCGCTTCACCGAAGTTGATGCATACGGTTGGTTAGCGGTGTTACTAGTGAGTTGTCCAAGGATGTGCAAATTTATGTGGCGCATCCTCACTAACGTGCGTATTTTAATATACCGCTGCACGATAGCTTTATCAAAGTTTGGATAACGACGCATTATGTCATGGACAACTCCAGAAACTACGCTTATCTTGTTTTTAAAGCCGCTATGACCGTGCCAAGTAACAAACGCTTTTTCTATTTCAGCACCCATTGCCTGAAACGCAGGAGATGGAGCTGTCAACCCACCGTACGATAGGTTGGCAAGGTATTGTGGCACATGGCGTTTGTCGATGCAGGCCGTCGGAGATCCCAAATCGGGATGCGTGTGTTTCATCCGGAAAGCAACCCAACCTAAAAGATAGTAAAAGCCGTCCACTTCTTGGTCGCTAACAAGAACGTCACATGGCCATGGTTCTGATTGCTGGGATGGAAAATCTATGTTGCTATCGTTGTTGGCTAGGATTTCGTCTTCATCACGCAAGTCTTTGAGTATTACTGGTACTACATCAGCTTTTCTCAACACCGTGGCAGTCAGATACTCGTCTGGTTTGCCATCCATGATTGCACTCGTATTGGTATTCCGTTGAATAACACCGGGCGTTTTTCCCAGGATTATCAGACGAATACGGTGGATAACGCTTAATGGAGTGGGTCTATCATTCAAACCACCATTCGTCCTCACCTGGGAAAATAGATTTTCGATGACATCTTGGTTGAGCTGTGGAACCGAATAGTATCAAAATAATTAAATTGAGAAAAGCTTCATAATAATTAGTTTTTACCTTGTACGTCGAAATAAAGTTACTACACCATACTTGTGTCTCATTGATAGGAACAGACTCTTCAGCGACTCGATGGACATTAAGAATCGATTTCAGGAATGTTGCCAGTGCCTGCATCACTCTATCGTTCCTTTGAATTGCTCTGCATTCCAACATTAGCACCTTCATTTTGTCCAGTATCCGGATTTGCTCAGTGGTCCCGTGGTACGAGCGCTTCTGTTTGATATTATCACAAGGGGAATGTGAATTGAACACGTCAAACCAATCATTACAAATTGCAATAAATTGGCTGACTAGTTCCGCTTCAGTTTCATCACTGGCGCCTTCAAACCGTTGCTTCACAACAGTTGATGTCGTATGAGACAGTAGTTTGGCAGCCTTGGCCACGTTCTGCTTTTCAGCAGAACTCAGCTCGACATGACTCGAATTAATGGCAAACAGCGGAGTCAGCTCACAACTAGCTCTCTCATCGATTAGTTTTCGAATTAGATTGGCCGTAATCCGAGTTCCTTTCCACAATAAGCCTTCGCCCACAAACCAGTTCCGTACTAGTTTCAAATTGTGGGGCGCGTCACCAAAAATAAAAATATCATCTTTGGTGACGGGATGAGCAATGAAGGTCTTCTCATGGTGATGCCTAATGCTGTGCGCAAGCCTACATTTTCCGCACCATTATCGGAACATACAGCTACGACATTGTAGCTCGCATCATGCAGTGCGGTTATTGTGTCTAATAGAATTTCCGGTGTTACTCGTTGGTCAAACGCAATGAAAACGACTTGCTTCCACTTTGCAAACAGACCACGAGCCATAACCACCTGGACATGAGTATGTGGTCCAACCATCTCGTCTGCAGTGACATTAAGTAACGGAAGATTTAATAATGTGAAACGGGAGCATTCGAAGAAACATCACAGTTTAGCGTACTCATACCTTCTCCAGCAATCCAGGCATCGGTCATTCCAGATGCAGGAGCTGCGATATCAGCATCCGGGTATGTGAGCACTGAATAACACAATGGATCTACTGCTACTTGAGGTCCAAGCGCGTGTGTTACATTAGCAGACACGGAATGACCCACAACACCCGATAGAACTGCTGCCGGACTTGAAGGACACGGCTGAATTGCCTCGGAAATTTCTAACGGTGGTGGCCGACTACCGGTTATCGGTATAAGATCTACGACATGTTGACTGGGAAGAACATGCGATGGGACTGCTGCAGGTATTGGTTCACTCACAAGCATTGCTTGATCGACCACGATATGTTGGTCGCAAGGAAGCGACGGAACCGCCATAGGTGACGGTCGCTGATAGAACAGGCTGTCATCTACGATGCCTTGCTGTTTTGAACAATGAAATAGAATTGATGCAAGTTGGGGTTCTCTTAAAAGCGCTGCGTGTTCGTCAACGGCATGCTCATCCAAGGAACGACTCGAGATTCCTGTACGTACTGATCCATTTGCGAGCGCTTTATTATTGGTCTGGGCATCCTGGCACAAAGGTAGTGGTCGGTGTTCGAACATTGTGTGATCTGATACGAAAAGCTGATTCGTAAGATGCGATGTAACTGTTGAAGGTAGCGGTTCACTCATAAGCATTGCATCATCACCAAGGGGATGCCGCATTGAAGGATGTAACGGTAGTGCTCCATAAATGAGCGTTGTCTGATCGAACACGGCAACTTTTGCGAAATTAACTAACAGATTCACATCTTCCATCAAATGCTCTTCGTGAGTTGGAGGATTCAAAACTGGAATCGCTGAGAAAGACATTGTGATTTTAGTAAAGCAACTACTTCATTACGTTAGACTGGTGTCGAGTATCGAAGATCGTCCCTCTGTATTCAATAATAAAAATTCAGTTTACAGTTTCAAATATTTTTATTGCAGTATTTCACCATCAAAGAACTTGACAATTAAGTTTTTGTGTCATGTGACATCTTAACAAAAAAGAAACGAATTCTTGGCAGACACCACGACTTCCAGTATACTTTTTCGGGCAGCTTTGATCGAAATCAGGTCCAGGCTAATATCAATTTTACTCTCATTCAATACGTTTAGCATAGCGTTGGAAGAAGTGCAGTGTTTAGCATATCTGAAGCGTTCGATAGCGCACTACTTCCGACATTGTGTTCGACGTGTGGAAAGGGAGTGAAAACTGACTGCGCCTTTGATTTCGCTTAACTGTAGAAGAACAATATTACGACTTACCATCCGGAAGAAGCTGCCTACGTTGCTGGTACCGATTATCGTATGATGCCGATTCAAAATGCTCCGAACATATCCCTTGATTCGATGTCGGAGTCCAATCCTCCCCACGTCCACAAAAAATTATCCATTGAAGTGCTTGGAAGTCATCACTCGGGAACTTGTGGAAAGCCACACTATCTTTCCTTGGTGACTTTTTATTTTTACAATTCCTCACTCCACAAAACCATACCATCTAGAAAACGATAATTAAATATAATAAAATTAATCACAAAACATAAAGTCTCTACTAACCTTTATGTTGATAATTCTTTATCGGATATTTCAATAAATGTTCTTTAGTGTTTATTTTTATGGAATTCGTGGAAGCGAAAAAGTGCACGTGCTAATGTATGTAAACAAAACGTTTAGCCCATACCGTTGACATTAATATAACTCTTCACTCCTAGGCAAAAATGCAATCAACAACTGTCATTATGTGTGTAATACACTATTGAGTATTCCTTACTCTTTCGCTCTACTGCTAAATCTCATTTGATACCCCGCTACTGCACCCGTCTCTCCTACCAACTGAAGATAATAGACCACCTGAAATATTAAATTCACCTTGGCCGTCACCGTCGTCTCTAATCGCGCCAAACCTGCTGCTGCTGGCTATGCTTGTTTACTACTGCCTAATGAAGTCGCAACTGAAGGCCTGCTGCGATGGTGCGTGAAACGATGATTTTTGATCGCCAATTTAAAAGTTAATGACAAACCATTCAAGTGAGGTGCGAACCATCGGCCCCAGCTCAGGGGATTTGCTTACAAAATAAGCGCTGCTAATTAAATATTAAACAATGCGTATGATCAAGCGGCTCTCCAACCTGTTGCCGATTTCGAATCGAAAATCGGTCATAAGTTTGTTTATGTTTTGCATATCATTATATTCAAATTGATTTCAGTTCTTAAGCCTAACATAAGTTTCGATTAGTTATGCGATCATAACTTGAGAACTGCTGCACTAATGTTTTTGTTTTCCGCGAAAACATGAGGCTCAAAATCGAACACCGTCGATATCGAATTACCCCCTGATCTGATAGCTATTAATTCACGGTTTGCTAAATTGCCGGAGATCTAATCAGGCGACCACAACCGTCTAAAGCCATCAACCCGGACGGGTTGCATAACCTTGAAAGTCTCAGAAATAAATACAAATCCATAAACAAATTATCAAATTTGCCAAACGGCCCAATAGATGATCCTAATGGCCGCTAAACATTTCAGCACATGACCCCTGGCTGGGTCATTCGCCACAGCAGCCGTGCCGTTTTGCCAATGACTGCTGATCGACAATCTTGATAATGGCGCACTCGGTGGCAGCTGATTGGATGTGCTCGATAAATCACGCCGTGTGCCAGGGGCAGCCGCTTCATCTAATATATAATATATAGTCATCGGGACCGGATCGGTATTCGGTAAAAAAAATGGACCCCCATCTTAGCCATCAAGTTGGCTATGGCTGCTGGCGACGAATGATTGCTAGCACGAGGTGCCAAATTGATCGAACAGCACCAGACTAATCTACTATCGTGGAGTCAAGCCGCCATTTGACATTAGGGTGCGCTTGAAACTGGAGACCCTTGAGATAGGATCGCGACGGACGGTGACGCATTGCTGGAGGCTACAGTGTGCGAAATTCAAATTAAGCCGATCTACTTGGGGAAAGAAGAGATTTTCAGTCGTTCGTGTAGCGATGCTTTGTGTAATGGGACAGCATGGAAAAGACGGGGTCAGATGAAGACTTTCGAGAGATGTTCCGTGATGTAACATGAACTACTTTGCAGCTTGGTGAACTTTTAGAATTACGCGATGACCAAACTCCTCGACTCCCCGTTGTAGCATGTTTCTACAGGTGGCAATCCCCTCCGTGATAGTTAACCAGATTCTTAATTCTTAATAATTATGGGAACAATCAACTCAGCACATTTTCAAAAATTAGGAAATCATTTTCGAGTAAGAGAAGATCCATGGAGGGGAAGGGAAGAGGAAAATTGTGAAGTTTCAGACAAAAACGTGACAAGGGCGAGGGGAGGAGGTCTTAAAAGTCACTTGTTGTTGTTGTTTGTAGAGACTTTCAGCTGGTTCGTCTCTTGAAATATCAGCATACGAGGAAGGGCCTGAAGGGTCAAACCAAGTGGGGGGGACTCTAGGTTCCTTATAACAATTCACTCAATTAAAAATAATAATTTGATGAAAAAAACACCTCCTTGTCCACTTTATTCGCCGCAGAACGCCAGTTTGCCTTAGGCTGTGTCTCACTCACATCAGTTTTTTGAGTCTTCTTAAGGTTCCGCTTGACGATGGCCCAATATTGTTCGATTGGGCGGTGCTCTAACGTGTTCACAGGGTTCTTGGCCTTGGGCACCATTTGAACGTTATTGGCAGCCATGGCCTTTTTTCCGTAATGGTAAGATGCCAAATCCGGCCAAAATAGGAAGAAACAATTGTGTCGCTTCAGGAAAGGCAGTAGACGTTTTTGTAGGCACTCGCTCAGAGAAATTTCCTGGTTGACGGTTCCTATAGCCATGCTAACGTTGCTCTTCAAGCCACAGGTACAGATATTTCTTCGCGAGCTTTGACAGTTTAATGTGCTTGAAAATATCTGCCACCTTTCCCCGTCCGGTTGCCGTATAAAATTCCTGTCCAGGAAGCTGTTTAAAGTCTGCCTTGAGGTAAGTCTCATCGTCCTGTACCACGCAATCAAACAATCTGACGTGTTTTGTTTATCGTCGCGATTAGGAGTCACCACTTTCTTGTAAGTCGACAGTCCTGCTCGTTTTTTGGCTCTATCCACGGTTGAAAGCGCCACTACCAGCTTCTTTGCGACATCTCGGACGGAGAGGTTGGGGTTGCGCAGCGGGCAACTCTTTTTGTCGTCGCTGTGGCCTCCGGCTTTATATTTCCCTCTGATCCAGCTTTCCTGGCTATCGACAAACGTTCACCGAACACTTTCAATACGTTAATAACAGTGAGAGCAGTTTGGATTTTCGCCATGCACGTGCAAAATTTTGATGCGTTGCTTCTCGACGACATTTTGATAACTGAAGAGCTAATCTCAAAATCAAAATAGGGGCATGATGCTACACGCACACATCTTCAAAATGAGGGGTGTGCAAAAATTTTTGATGAACGATGAAAGGAAATCCGTCAAGCTTAAGTCGACCAAATTTTGATCGGAACACCCTTTAGGTTGATGGTTCGTGGGTGTGATTTGATAGGGGGCGGGGGGCACCCACCAGTGACAGGCATCGTTGAGGAGTCCATCACCAGCGGATCCTCTACCCCGGGGCGTAGTTTTGGTTGAGGTTAAGTAATAACTGTACTATATAGTGTCGTAAATATGGCAGTCCTTGAGAAAGCAAACCAATACTGCCTCTCTAGTGGGGTTATCGTTGAAGGCATCTTGCGGGGAGGTTGAGATGCCATAGAATTCCCTGGGTCCTTGGTTCTGGGGGCAATGGCATATACAGTGCTCCACCGAAAGAAGTTCGTTGCAGGTGGAACAGTTTATACGGAATGCCCTGGTGTGTCCAGGGAGAAGGCGGGAGAAGACCACCTGTTGTCGGTGGTTCGGTTGATCCTTACCTCGGTGAACAGAGTGTTTAATTTTTCGGATGAAGAGCTCACGGTTCTGGGTGTAGTCGTTGGTCCAGCCGTCCCATACGATTTCGGTGAGCCATTATTTTTCCGAATAAATTGGCACTTTTTCCGATTGAGGCCAATCGATCAGCCTCGACGTTTCCTCGGATACCGCAGTGGCCAAGTATTCAGCCGATCGTTGTTCCAAAGTTGTGACGGTGTTTCTGAGCTGAGACCAGTGACTACGCTGGCTGAGTCCGTAAAGACAACAATTGGCCGGTCAGATGGAGTGGTGACGGCAATCCATATGGCTAGTGCTTCGGCTGAGAAGATGCTGCATTTATTGGGGAGCCTATGGAAGCGGGTAGAATCCTCACCGGTTTTCAACGGAGCCGTCCGTGTACCGAATGCAATGGTTGGGGTATTGCCGGTTGATGAATTCAGGAACGTCGCCTGTACCGCATTTGGGTTGGATCCGGCCTTGGAAGCGTTTTGGAAGGTGTTGTCAACGGTTATTACTACCCGGCTCTTAACTTTGGCTCCACACCAATGAAGTTTGGCCACCGGGGGAAGCCCTGTTTGGCGACTTCGGCGAGGAGTTGGTTGGCCTCCTCATGGAGGCCCTTCACTTGGGCCGGCCGTCTTCTCGAGGAAACCGATGGTGCGCTTTCCTAGGGTGGTCGCGAGGAAGTACCGTAAGGGGAAGACACCCGCTTCGACGCAAGCAGTGATGCCAGGTGTTGAAGGGAGTAAACCCGAAATGATCTTCATCTGTCATCCGAGTTGTAAGTCGGGGTCAGTTTCTCCCCCAATAGTCGCCTGGCGAAGCAGGTGAGTTCGAGGCAATAGATGATTCAGCGGTTTACTATAGCGGCAGCAACACGGAGCCTGGTTGTGCGGTTGCAGTTTTGGTGTCTTCCGGCCATGATTCGAAGAAGGTTAAGGCGTGTGCGGCAGCTTTTCTCAACTTCGTCGAAGTGATGACGGAAAGATAGGGAACGATTGATTTGAATTCCTAGCACTTTTGCTGTGGTGCGCTCCAATGGCGATTAGCGTGGCCAGTGACCAATGTTTGCTGCCACAGATGTGGGTGAAGTTGCATTTCTCTGGTGACAGCTGGAAGCCAGAGGCTGAGGTCCAGTTCTCAACTAGTCGTACTGCTTGACCTATTTATCTCCGCATGGCGACCACTGCGCTTCTCACGGCCATCAAGACGATGTCATCCGCGTAAACGAATATGAAAATACCCACCGGTAGTTTTGAAAAGATCCCATTCATCCGGATTAGGAAAAGAGTGACGGCAATGACCGACCCTTGTAAAACGCCTGTTTCTTCAGTGAATGTGTCGGATTGGTGGTTGCCAGCGAGAGGTCCTGATTGCCGGCTTTTTTGACTGGAATAACAAGGCTGTGAGACCTGCCACCGTCGAGTGACAGGGTCCAAAGTAGCGGGTTGTCGATATCGTCAGGCCAGCCGAGTTTCCCTTGACTCTGGAGAGAGCGAAAGTTAGTTCGTGTATTTTAAACGGCTGGTTGATGGTGAGGTCGGGGTCGGTGTCAGGAATGGTGACGTCTTTCACATGATGGCCAGCGGAAATGATTTTGCGCCTAGAGTCCCACGGGTAGCTCTCGAGCGACGATAGGCTGTAGAAGTAGTCGCCTTAGAAGTTGGCTACAAATTTCGGGTCGGTGGTGGTGCAACGTTCATTCATCTCCAGAGTTCGGAGGTCGTTTCGTTGGGGCTGATGCCGTCAAGGAACTCTTCCCAACTGACATTCTTGGCAGACCTTATCGTGTCGTGGCAGTGGTTCCTTCTCTCACAGTAGATCCGGGAAGCTTTGGTATTGCCTAAAAAGTCACTTTTTTGCAAGGCATAATGGATATTCCCTAAAACAAACAGTTTGAAGATTATAGTACTAAATGTGTTTGTTTTTGAATAACCGAGCAAAAACGACAAATCTCCATACATTTTCAGATTCATCAGTATCAACCTAATTCCTGCATTTCTGCTCTTGATGAGGTCATGGACAAAGATTACGGTTCCGCGGTGGATTCCGGAATACCCGATTCGATATCAAGTAAGCGCAAAATCCAAGCTTTCATCAAGTTGACGTCAAAATTATATAAATCTTATCAGACTTATTCCACAGAAGTCTTCAAGAAATGTTTGGGAGATGTAGGAATCACTGTGAAGGATGACGATGCGATGACCGTGGCAATGGACCGATGGAATATTTGCCGATGTGAAAACCCCCGAACGAAACTTGACATATCTGAGAAAAAAGGGTATTGTGTAATATTTTGAAACCACAGGAAATCGTAATCCGGCTGTCCAGTACAAACGGACCGAAGGAAGACATTTGGCTGCGTTCAGAAACCAGTTGTATAGAAGGAAACGATGCACTACATTTCAATTACAGATATTCTTATACTCATTATGCGTAACAAGAATGCGAGAGCAATGATAGCAGGATAACGAAAGTCCGCCAACACCATAAGTAACTTCCTGGATGGAAACATATTCGAAGCAATTGAATACTTCCGGAAATACCCGCATGCAATCCGCTTGTCAATTCATATCGATGATGTGGAGTATTGTGATCCACTTGGATCTCGCAGAGGAAAGCAAAAACTTACCGTTATTTCGTTTAAAATCAACTCGGGACTTGAAAGAGTTTAAACCGTTCTAATGATTCACTCACAGTTGGTAAAAAAATACGGATTTGAGAGGATAACGTTTGCATTTTAAAAAATGGACAAAAAATTCCGATTTTTCAATGGTTAACCTTCACCCGCACTGACAAAACATGTCAGTGCAGCATCAATCATAGTAACCCATGAGTCAGCAGACAAAATTTGACAGCTCTATCAGTCGAACTCTAACCATGAAGGCGAAAACAGTGAAGCAACTCCGTTCAAAAGTGTGCGCGTTCAAAGGACGGCAGCCCACCGCGTCGAAAACGGACATCGTGCGGCACTTTGTGGACGCCGGATACGCCCGTTCCGGCAGCTACAGCATCTTGGCACTATTAGACAACATTCAGAGCATCAAAAAAAGCCCGGTTCTGGCAGGCTGACGAGCCTGAGCAACAAGAAGCTCCTAAGGATGCTGAAGAGGATGACCGACGGAAAAGTGGCTACTTCGCTGCGTGCGCTTGGCGGTTCAACCAGCCAAACAGTGAAAAAGTAGCCGAACATGAACATACATGTCTGGAAACGGAAGTCGCGTCCACTGGTTTCGGAGCTGCAGGCAACGACACAACGGCAGCGGCTGAATAAGATGATCAACTCGATTTTGCCGGTGAACGCGACGTGATGGTGGTGATGGACGGCGAGACCTATCGACTGGCACTTCGTATTTGACTTCCCCCATGAAGGAAGTAAACTGCGAGGTGAAGTTCATTTCACATACCAAGTTCCCCAAGAAGGTGCTGCTGTGTCAAAGCCACTCTTCTTTCGCTCCGGACTGGCCGTGAACGGGGAAATTTATAGTATGAAATGCCTGCCGGAAGTTGCATCGTTCATCAAGAAATACCATAAGGGCGAAGACGCGTTATTCTGGCCGGATCTGTCGTTGGTTTACTACTCCAATCGATCGTTGGAGGAGATGCAGCGGTTGAATATCGATGTTTTACCCAACGTCCCCCAGCTGGGTCCCATCGAGAATTTCTAGGCCAACCTGCACACTTAGAATTTTATGTCGAGTTTCGGCTTTCTGAAACCGAGATCCGCACAGCCGACCTCTCGGTTTCGATCTCGGCTTTATTATGTTAACCGATAATCTCGGTTTGGGTCAAACTGAAAACTCATTTAGTTAGCTGGAAATCTCGGCATGAGCAAACTGATGTACCGGTTAAAATTCAAAACAAACAAGAATGAGGGTTACCGAGATTTCGGTTAAATTGTGTGTAAATACTCGAAATTTTGGATAAGATTTTCATCGAAATATTGAATATTTCATGCCTATAGGCAAAACCCTGCATAGATGGTGTTTTGCGTCAAATCCGCTGGCTGGCTGAAACAAGAAGGCGTGGAGCTACAGAGAGCTAGATGGACGCATCATGTAAGCCAAGACTTGGAGAGCGTGGGCGAAACCGAGGATAGAGCGAAGCAGCCATGAACCCGGTGAATCGGCGTAGAATTATTGAAGAGGTTTTACCAGTATAATTGATGTAGTGCCTAAAAATGTTTGTTTTTTTCACCGCTCCACAAACAACATACTACTTACTCCACTTGCGAATGAAAATAATATGGCGCAAGGCGGTTGACAGATAAAAAGAAAAGCCGAACCTCGGCTTACACCACTGCTAAACCGATATTTCGGCATGATAGGCAACTGAGGTCGGTTGAATTTTGGTTAACGTTTGTGCTCGGCTCCTAGTGATGCCGAGAGTCAGTTTAATAATGATGTTACCCGATATTTCAGTTTCAAGTGATGCTGAGACTCAGCATCATTCGATTTTGTGCCGAGTTATCAGTTAAATACAAAAATGCCGAGTGAATTCAGCTAAATGTTTAACCGAGCCCGTGAATATTTTTTAAGTGTGTGAAGCGTAAGATCTACTCCAACAATTTTGTCACGAAAACTGAAGAGGAATTGATGAATAAAACGAAGAAAGAACTCATAAACTTGCCTACACGTTTCTGTTTCCGTCCACCTTAGCGAATGTTCCGGTTAACTGCCGGAAGGCAGCTCACACGGGCGTAGATTTGTTTTGCAAGTAACCTTAAATAATTACCTTCCATGGGAAATTTATCAAAAGCAAATATCTGTCTTAGCATTTTTTGTATAACCATCCGAAAAAAACAGTCAATTTTTTTAATGCAAGCGTTAACCGAGCAAATACGATAGATCTCCATACATTCTGCATCAGTACCAAGGCCATACATTTCAACGTTGGCCGCCTCAGTATGTGTGAGCAAGCGGCAATAGCCACAAGCCAGCAAAATCATTTGCCGTCGGTTATTTGAAGGTATCACAAACAAGCTGACTTGTCACTTCGAGCATAAAGAGTGTAATAATCAAAATGTGGATAAATCAAGGGGTGGATCGCTAAGTACACTTTTCTCCTGTGCTATTTTTTTAGTGTGTCAATGTTCTGGGTGTTCCCTTAATGTGCCAAAGGTGCCGATGTGTTGACAGCCCAAATTTTTATTTTCTGCTAAGCCTGGCAATCAGGCAATGCGTATTGGCAAGGTTGCTAGTTTCATATTTCTATAAGCTCAACTGTCAAAAGTGTGCCTCAGTGTGCCACACATGTGGTATGGATTTAAAATCGAAATGCCGCTGTTAGGAAACATATTCGTCTAGTATGTAAGATATCGTGGCTGGCACACTGTTCCTATCGACGTACCCTTGGGATAAATAATATGCGTGTAAAATGATCTTTTTTTTATATCTTGCTGTTATTTCGAAATCACAAAAACAAATGATACTAACTAGAAACTTATTTCTAGTTACATGTATTCCACTAAACAGCTCAAACTCTCTAGGATTCAAACGATAGTAGTTTTAAACTGTTATCACCCGGCCTGCTGCGTTTGTCATTTTTTTCTCATTTTTGGTAATGACATTCAAACAGGGTTGTTTTTGCTTGCTGGTGGGTGAAGAACGAATGACCACAACGCTCTTGTGGCGAACAGCTTCGGACTATTGGAAGTTTCCTTACATGGCGTTGCTGAACAATAATTATCCCTCGTTTCTGACTGGCGTGGTTCAAAGTTCGGTAGGAGTGATCTGTTGATTTTCGGCAGGCTCAAATTTTACTGTAGATGATGTGTGTACTTCTGACATGTCTGTTCTTGGTGTACTTGTGACATGTGGATCTGGCCCACTGGTTGCAATAAGGAAGCTATCAGCAGCCATTTCATCTTGAAGATAGTTGGTTCTGATCTGTTCTAATGAATTATGGTAACCGCAACATCCATCTGATTTGCGTTGATGTTTTTGATTTGTCGACTTATCAATCCCAGTTACATTTACTCAAGGTCGAGTGACCCCACTTTTGACGAAAGGAGTCAAAAATGATTCAAAACTGATTTCAAATAGCTTGCCGCAAAGATTGATTTGGCGCACGTACTCTCAACAACACTCCTAATGCCGTAGCAAAATGGAAAGGCAAAACGATATTTGGTGGCCATGGTGATACTGAGGCCAAACGATAAGCACTGCAAATTATCTGCAAAATCGTTTGCCAACATCAGCTATCGAAATGGCTCCATACGAACATGGCATGGCGTAGTAAGAAGCCATGTTACGGTCATTTGAGATCCTTCGGTTCCGAATCTTACATTCTTGTGCCAAAGCAAAAGTGGCGAAAGCTAGACAAAAGGGCAGTGGAGCTGATGTTCGTTGGATATCGTTTGCTGGATACGAAGAACAACTAGATAGCAATTAGCAGGGATGCTGCGGCTGACACGATGGTCACTGGAATCGAATGGAAAACAGAGTCCATGGTTGGCACCAGGGGGTACGGACACCTAAATAGATCCAGAATCGGAAACCGGCGATGGCGAGGATGGCACTACGGAGTTAAACAACACTTTGTACGAGAATGCGTCGTCAGGTCGTTCGTAGGTTTCCCTATGGTCGAGCTTGCATGGTGTTCAACGAGGTCAAACCAAAGAAAAGATCGATCGAAGAGATCTTTGCAGTCGGTGATCTTATGTCCAAGGAGTTGGAACCAAGCAGCATTAAGAAAGCGGTCAGCTGCAAGCAACGTACCAAGTAGAAACGTGCTATGGAAGCTGAAATTGAATCCAATGCGACGAACGCAACGCGGGAACTTCTGATCAAATTACCTGCAGGTCGCAAGCCTGTTGAAAGCCGATGGTTGTATGAACTGAAGCGAAACACAACTGGCAAATGTAGTATATACACATAAAAAAATAATTAATTTTAACAAGCGTGTAAATATCCCTTCGTTTAAATCCAAGCTAAAGGAGGCGTAAACAACGAAATTGTTTGCAACTTTTCATATGCCATACAACAATATTGGCAATCTTTCATATACAGAAAAAAATACTGAATCCTAGAGGGTTTGAGCTGTTTAGTGGAATACCTGTAACTAGAAATTAGAAGAAGAATTAGTATCTTCCATTTAATTCCAACTACCTTTGCTTGTCTTCGACAGATACGCGTATTTCGTCTACAATGTGCAGACTTCTTCAGTGTCTCGTACTAATAACTCGACTGTCGAGTTATTAGTACGAGACACTGAAGAAGTCTGCACATTGTAGACGAAATACGCGTATCTGTCGAAGATAAGCAAAGGTAGTTGGAATTAAATGGAAGATACTAATTCTTCTTCTAATTTCTAGAAAAAAATAATTAATTTTAACAAGTGCGTAAAATTTCCTCTCGTGTAATTCCAAGCCAAAGGAGCGTAAACAACGATATTGTTTGCAATCTTTCATACAATAGGCTCGATTCAGGCGTTATCTGGTTTAAATTTACATGAAATATCCCATTATGTCCTGCCAAATCTAGCATTCCCTTTATGTGCATTAGATAACGCAGAAAATTCAGTGTTTCTTTTTATCTGTGTACAACAGGCTGGATTCAGGTGTTATCTGGCTTAAACTTACATGAAATATCCCATTATTATCTGGCAAATCTAGCGTTCCTTTTATGTGCATTAGGTAACGCAGAATATTCAATGTTTCATTTTATCTGTGTAGAATATATATGAAGTAAAGGTTAAGATGCTTTACATTTTCTTGCAACACTGCTTGTTTGTTGTTGTTTGTTTTTTTTTTCGAGTGCAATTTTAACTTTTATTTTTATTGTATTGCTTCCCGATCTAAATTGTAATCCATCGTTAAATACGTTGTTTATGATCCCTTCCTGACGTGGTGAGTGAATTATTTGCGAGTCCGGTGTTAAATACGTGAATTTTGTCAAGTGTTTTTCTGTGTCAGTGGTGATAAAAACATTCCTTCTACCAAATCCACGGTCATTTTTTTTTGTGCGGGGTGACATCTCACTGCATCTTTCAGAAGCTATACATTGCGTGCAATATTGCATCTAACCAAAAGCTTGTCACCGTCAAAGCCATCGCCACCAAGCTCTGTCGGCAGCCTACTGCTATTTGTTCTCGCACAGTATACATCATAGCCTACTGTAAGGTGTCTTCACCACCATTCAGCAGAATGGAGAAAAAATGCGCTAAATTCAGTCTGCTTATTGCCGGCATCGATTCTGTTGACTGCCGTGGTTACTGAGGTTACGTGTTTCACATAAACTGTTCTGGTGTGACACGTGCCCTTATGAACTACTTCACGACGCATATATGTTCTTTAGATTTTTTCCTTCAAGTTGATTAAACATTACTCCAACGGATCAGAATCGCATCAACGTGATTGAACGTGAATGAATACTGTATTTGTAAGAATGGTAATAAATTTATCCAAATAAAGCTTTTAATTTCATTATTTTTAAAATGTCACTTAAAATTACGCCACATACAAACAAAAAGCATTTGACAAACTTCAAACAACAAAAAACGCTGTCAAAGTACTGTGCTGACGACATCTGTTTTCTCGGTCCAGTTCATCTTACAACACAATTCTGCCTACTGAAACGGAAAAAAAAGAATCGAAAAGAAATTTCAGCAGCAGTATACACCTAAAAATAACCAAAAAATGGAATTTGTAAGGTTTCTACGCAAACTAGTGGAAGCTGTCACTTTTACTTTCGGAACAATATTCCGCTAGATTATTCGGTAAGTGAAGGTGACATTTCGTTCCATGCATATAAATTGTCAAAATTCTGCTAGGTAATATTAAACAAAATTCCGTAACCTCTCTACTTTTAAAGTCTATAAAGGCGTAAAATTATGATTAATGTAAATTTCAATGAATACCTTTTCATTTATAATTAAATCTCTAAAACTAAAATCAAATGGAGAGTCACGTCACTGCAGGTGACTTCTCTCCCTTCACCAAGTGACATACGTCACAACGACACTTGGAATAACCCCCAGTATTCCTATAGGGTAGATGCATAAAATTGCAATCGATATTAATGAACTGTCATATGCAAAAATCGCGTTGCATCATGTTTCGTATCCAACCGGGAGCCGCCTTCAAGCGAAAAGGTGACAATCAGAAGCAAACGCGTCCCATGAGAACTATCCGATCTCTTTAAATACAAAATACAGTGAATCCAGCTGGGCTCACCAGTCTACTTCTGGTGGGAAACAGTTCGCATCCTTTTTCGCATATCCAAAATATCGTCAAAAGACGATCAAGTTTAACAAGCCATCAGCTCCTTTAGCCCAAAGCAAAACAGCAAAACTAGAGCCACCGACCGGTACTGACAGGGGAAAACAGGTGAAAACAAATCATTTCTCACGGTGAGGTACTGCTTGCATCCGACCTACCTGCATAAATATGCCAATGTTTGTGTGGGAAACAGGCGCAAAGACAAAAACCCCGATGCTTTTTAAATTGCCCAAAAGCGGAACGCCGGCAAAGCGACGCAGAAAGGACGCATGGGAAAATTTTCGCTCAATCACCTTGCAGGCCGGTTTTGGTTTCCCTGGGAACGTCAGCGCAACCGCGGCGGGTGGATTGCTCCGCTCGATGATGACAGGATGAGTTGGTAAACAGAGTGGTTGTTTTTTTTTCCGGTTGTTGATTGTTGTGGATTGAGGGAACTGGCAGTTCCGTACTGTCTCCGTTAGCTTTGTGTTCATATATTGATGATGTTTTTTTGTTGTGGATAGGACATATTTGTTATAGTCACTAGATTCATAGTCTGGCGGATACAATGACGGGAGCCAATTTGAACTGTCACTTGGCGGAGCCAATCGAGCATATCTCGAGTAATTCATGTTAAGCGCCTAAAAGCCATTTGTAAACAATGACTTTCAATATCGATTTCTCTTGAATCTAAAATCACTCTCGTGAAATGAAAGCAGCATTTGGTAGAAGAAAGTTAGTTCTACCATATGGAGTAGCATGATATGGTGGGATTCTCGTAATTCATGAGAAATCAACGTTTAAAGTTATTGTTTACAAATGGCGTTTAGGCCCTTAACATAAATTACTCGAGATATGCTCGATTGGCTCCGCCAACTGACAGTTGAAATTGGCTCCCGTCGTTGTATCCGCCAGACTATGAATCTAGTGACTATAATATTTGTAACAAGTAGTAACTCCATAGTATGAAGATCATTCACGGTTTTAAGGCATCATGCAAATTTTAGAGACGTCTTGCGAGCAGTTTCCATGTTTATGGCCACTTAACATGACAATTATTGGAGAAAATATTGCGCGGATATGGCAGTTAGCCTCCCGACTATTTGACAAATCTTCGTCACTGGGCGTCACTTGGAGACTCAACACGGATAGCCCAACACGGTGATTGAAGCCATAGGCGGCAGATTCCACTTCCGGTTCAGACGAGATAATCTTTCGGGTCTGAAATTTTCACGAATTTTCCTGCATTGCTGTATGCAGATCTCAATTAAAAACTGAGGCAGTGCTGCTAGAATACTAAATTGAGAGCAAGTGAAAGCAGCATTGAAATAGGGCGTTGAAGTCAGTTAGAAGACGAACGCTACTGGACATCGAGTTGGATTTAGCCCTTCCATTTGTTCTGGAGCTATTCACTCTTAACTGATTTCTGAAATCGATCGGACTATTGACTCGTCTGAAGCCAGCGCAAGTACAACCCATTAATAGTCAATTTACGTAAATGTTTACAAACTCAATTTCCCCGCAAAAACATTACTGATTAAATTGTGAGATTACAGAGCCTTGATGATCGTTACGTCTCCCCATTAATTGCAGCTTATCTCTCAGTTCAGTCTGTTCATCACTCTTGAACCAATCGTATTGCAAAATGAACGCTTTAACGTTTTTGGCACTAACCACATACCTACTCGGCCTGTATACTACCCATGTAGCTTCCACTGAAGATTCGCCAGTGGATAACACCAATTTCGGATTCGGCGTGGAACTGATTATCGCCAAACTGGAGGCATTGGAGCATCGGTGAGTAATTAAGAAATTTAATTTTCGTCCAAATTATATCCACCCTGCTCATTTTCAGGATGATCATGTTGGAGCGTAGTCTGAACAGCTCATTGGAAACTAAGCTTAACTCGCATTGTTCACCGCAACAAGGAGGAATAGCTCCTATCGTCCCAACGCATGGCCACACTGTAGATCGGTATAGTTTCCCTGATAAACCTAGACCATACGACAATCATCATCCCGGTAGTTCCGGTTCGACCTATTCATATCACCGAAATGAATCCGTTAAATATGGACGTGAATATACACCGATGCCTGTGAAACAGCGGGAACAATTCCTCCGGCAGTTATTCGATCGACAACAAATTCATTCGTCAACACCCTCCAATGCACAGTGGCTCGATCCGGAAGGGAGGTTGTACAAACCCTCAAATTTACATTAGAACAGATCGTATACATGTATTATGATAGTTTATTGATGTTCTACGCAGTTCATGCAATTTTGAAGCATTAAATATACAAATATATAAATATACAATATTTAAAACTAATCGAAATAAAAATGTTTCTCTGAAGAATTGTATCTAACGTTTGCATTCAGAAAAATTGACTGTTTTCGGGTGGTGATAAAAAAAGCTAAGCCAGTTAATTGTTCTTGATAAATTTCCCATGGAAGGTATTGGATTCTTCTTTCTTCGTTTTCTTTATCACTTCCTCCTCAGTTTTCGCGACAAAACTGTTGGAGTAGATGTTCATGTTCTCCAGGTACCTTCAAACTGTTTGGCCGGTTGAACCGACCTCCCGACCAAGCGCACGCAGCGATGTAGCCACTTTTACCTCGGTCTTCCTCTTCACCATCCTTTGGAGCTTCTTGTCGCTCAGGGTCGTCGGCCGTCCAGAACCGGGCATTCTTTCGATGCTCTGATTGTTGTCTAAAGGGTGTCCACGATGAAATTGCCACACTATGAAATTGCTCTAACTTTTTAACCGCTGGGTAGAATTTAATGAAAATTTGGGTGGATTTAGTTCATAGTGTATTATTTACATCCCGCAAGTTTAAAGTCCTGTGATCAAAACTCGCGGAAATGGAGTCGAAAGAACAGCTCGTGCGTGATAAAATCTTGCGCATTCATCACGAGAACAAGGATATCTCGCATCGTTCCATCGCTAAAACTTTGGGAATCGCGAATTCCACGGTGTCGCGAGTGATTAAGCGGTTCGAGGAACGGTTGACCACCGACCGGAAGCCCAGAAGTGAAGGAAAAACTATTCCGTACAACACCAAAAATCACAACCGCGTAGTTGGGGCCTTCAACCGAAATCCGAACGCCTCCGTTCGGGATGTGGCTAAGAAGCTGCACCTAAGCCGAAGTTTTGTCCAGAAGGCCAAAACTAAGGCTGGGCTTCGAACGTTCAAGGTACAAAAGGCCCCTAATCGCGACGAGAAGCAGAACAAGTCCGCCAAAACCCGTGCCAGGAAGTTGTATCTCATCATGCTGACGAAAGTTGAATGCTGCATCATGGACGACGAAACATATGTGAAGGCCGACTTCAAATAGATCCCCGGCAACCTGTTTTTCACGGCCAAGGATAAGTTCAGCGTTCCGGAGCATGTCCGCACTCAGAAGATGTGTGACAATAAGGTCGATTTCGTGCCGAAAATGTTCAACCCTCCCAACACTCCGGAGCTCCGCCCCATCGAGAAGTACTGGGCGATTATGAAGCAGCACCTTCTTAAACGACCTAAGGTAGTGAAGACAGTCGAGGAACTGAAGAAAGTATGGGTTTACATGCAAAAAACGGTTGATTCACAGGTTGTGCAGAATCTTATGGCCGGGGTTAAGGCCAAGGTGCGGGCATTTGCGTATGGACTGTAAATAAAATACGAGTAAAATGGTAAAATGAAGTTTAATAGTTATTTCTCAATCCCTGAAAATTTGATGGCAATCGGATGAAAACTCGAATTTTGCGAATCTATTTTGTGTGTGGCAATTTCATCGTGGACACCCTTTAATAGTGCCAAGATGTTGTAGATGCCGGTACGGGCGTATCCGGCGTCCACAAAGTGCCGCACAATGTCCGTTTTCGACGCGGCGGGGTTTCGTTCTTTGAACGCGCATACCTTTGAAAGGAGTGGCTTCACTGTTTTTGCCATCACGGTTAGAGTTTGACTGATAGAGCTGTCAAATTTGGTCTTCTGACTCATGTTACTATGATTGATGCTGCATGTGTAGTTTTGTCAGTGCGGGTGAAGATAAACCCATGATATAGGGCATTTTTGCCCATTTTATTAATGCAAACGATATGCAATATCTTCTCTCCTTTCCTAAGTGATTTGGTTAATGGTTTGATGATTTTTGCAAAATCTTGAATAAAACGGTGGTAACAACCTAAGGTTCCAAGAAAAACTCCGAGTTCAGTTTCCGTTCTAGGAATAGGCCAGTTCTTAATAGCAATCACGTTGTCAGCATTGGATTCTACTCCTTCTGACGTGACTATGTGCCCCAAGAATGCCACTTGTTTGCGTAGAAATTTGAATTTTTCAATTGGATTTTTAAGTTGTATTTTTGCAAGGCATCGAATACCTTTTGAAAATTTACTATATGCTCTTGTAAGTATGTGGAGTATATGATGGTGTCATCCATATACACCAGGCATACTTTACCAATTAGGTCCCTTAGTACGTTATCCATCACCCTCTGAAAGGTGGATGGAGCGTTGTTTAGCCCGAAGGGCATTTTTACGAATTCATATTTTCCATGCTCTATTGTGAATGCGGTTTTGCAAATGTCTCTATCTAGTGAAAACCAGAAGCTAAATCCAGTGTCGTAGAGTAATAACATCTACCGAGTTTGTCTAAAACTTCGGTGATGTTCGGAATTGGATATTTTTCATCGATGGTTTTCTCATTTAGCTTGCGGTACAGGTATACCTCGATAGTACGTACATCAACGTTCGCACTTCAAATCGTAATTGCATAAAGACTACTGTTTGTATCTGAGTACTTATATAACCAAAAGAAAAAGAAATTTTTGTTCTGTCTTTTGTTTGTATTAGATTTTCGATATAACCATTTTTGCAATTTCGATTTGAAGTCGGAAGGTTGATGTACGTACTATCGAGGTAGACCTGTAGTCGATGACAAGCCTCCATTTATTTATTTTTTGACCTGATGCATCCATCTTTTTCGGTACTACCCAGATGGGTGACGACCAGGGTAAGCAAGATGGCCTTATGATTCCTTGTTGAAGAAGAGTACTGATTTGATTCCGAACTTCTTCTTTCAGACAATAATGCATTATCTATAGCTCTTAGTGAAAACAGGGATATCAACATTAGTAAATGATATTTTTTTGATTTGAGGTGAAAGATATGTTGATATTCCGAGATTCCGAGTTTAACTAGACCAACAAATCCTTCCTTTTTCAAATGATCGAGTCGTAATTGATTCATTGGGTTCATTCGTTTGTATCCTTATGTCAGGGACTGGTTCTGAGGGATATTCAGTTTCGAAATTGTTAGCTTCGATATCCCCTTTCACAATCTCAACGTCTATATTTTCATTCAACATATTGGAGAGAAGTAATTTAGTAGCTGAGAAGTTTTCAGCTTTATAGCGGCCCGAATGAACGAAAGCTTGATTGTTGAATAAGATATCTTTTGAAATCAGAAACTTGCCTTCTTTCTGGCATATTGACAGTTCAATTAGGTTTGTTTCGTTCGTGTTCAATTGGAATTTGGTGGTTTTCGGAACCTGTCAACAAAAGGTGAATGTAGCATATTAGAATTTGTAGAAATTGCCACATTTAGCAGACTCAAGGACTCGTATCCTATCAGTCCGTCAAAAAAATCGTGATATTCGAAGATTAGGAATATTAAATCCTTATTATTAGTTCCTGGAATTTCGTGAAACGGGTTCAAGTTCATGTAACGGTCTATCTGAAATATGCCCTTTACATTCTTAAAATTTTTTCGTTTTGGTGTTTGATGACATTTCCCAAATTGGTATGACGTGAGCTATTTATTAGCACCTGTGTCGATTAATAGTTTTAAAGGTCCATTAAGACTATCTACTACAATGCATAGAACGAAATCAGTTTTTAGGTTGGACTTTGCATATGTATAGCCGTTTGAAAATTTGCTTCATCGTCATGTTCACTTGCTTCTTGTGATTGCTCATTTTCGGGATTGTAAAGGGTTTCTTTCTCCTCATACTGATCCTAATAACTCCTGCTTCTTGATGTGATAATTCATTATTAGGTTTGTAGGTGTACTTTGGCAAGTGCATTCTGTTTGTGGACGGTCTATTGAGTCCTGACGTAAAATTCGGAAAATGTTTTGTCTGTTGCCTGTTGTCCACTGCCAGTTGATTGAAGTTATTATAATTATTAACGAGTCTATTTGAATTAGGTCGGTAATTGTTTGATCTGTTAGGGCCTGCTGATTGAGGGTGGGAGCCTCCGAATTATCTATTGCCTGATGATAAGAATGAAATTGATTATTCAGCGGTCTGTTTGAATTAGATTGATTATATGTTAGTCTATTAGGCCCTGCTGTAGGTTGTTGGTATATCTTCTGTTTATTAGTGTTCACTTCAAGTTCGCCATTTCTTCGAGCTATCTTGTTGGCTTTATCATTAGCGAATTGGTGAGCTTGACCAAGATCACTAGGTTGTAGTAATCCGACGTGGGATGAGTACGGCTCATCCAATTCATCATTGAACTTTTCTAAGCTATGTCCCATTTAGTATTGGAACAAACATTTTTGATTCTTACAGCGACCTTAGTGGTCAGATTTGTAAACTATGACATCTTGTGTGTTCCCATCAGAAGTTTTTTTTTTTTCGCGGTGCAGATGGAATACAAAATGGAAGCAGAGAGAAGCAAAATAATTGTGCGCAATCATTCGGAAAACCCTTCGTGGTTTGGGCCAAAACTGCCCCGAAATAGCGTGTGGCGTGTTTTGAAAAAGTACAGAGAATTTTTTTGGGTGGATCGCAAGCCTCAAAGCAAGCGTCGGGCGGGTACTGTCAACCGTCAACTGCGGAACAAAGTCATTAAGAACATTAAGGCAAACCCCAACATCTCAGATCGCGGATTTGGCTAAAAAGTTTCGCGCCGCACGCAGTACCGTGCAACGGACTCGTCTTCGGGAAGGCTTCAAGCTATACCGTGCCTGTAGACAACCAAATAGGGATCAAAAGCAGAACAATGTTGCCAGAATCCATGCCATAAAACTGTATGATCAGGTGTTGACAAAATTCAATGGCTGTCTCCTCATGGATGATGAAACCTCTGTTAAGGCCGATTTCAAACAGCTACCGGGACAAAAAAAATTATGTGGCTATGGCTCGGGGAGATGTTCTTGCCAAATTCAAGTTTGTGTTTGCAGATAAATTTGCTCGTAAATACAAGGCATCTGTAGCTGCGGTAGGAATACCAAGGTTTTAATCACTGATATGACATTCAATTCAGTGTACAGCTCCAAAAGAATGTCTCCAAAAGCGAATATTGCCATTCATTAATGGCCCTGTCATGTTCTGGCCTGATCTTGCAAGCTTTCATTACAGTAAAACAGTGCTATAGTGGTATGGAACCAAGGGGATTCAGTTTATACTGAAAGAACTCAACCCACAAAACTGTCCCCAGCTCAGACCGATAGAGAGATTTTGGGCTATTAGGAAGAGGAAGCTGAAGGTTAATGCAGTGTCGTCAAAAGTATCAATTGAGAACCAAGTGGAATAAGATTGCCAAAACGATGAATGAGAATAATACCTGGTACAGACATACAACGTACAGCGTTGTACGAACTGTCAAATACTTTATTCCAGTACCGAAAAACACGTACTAGACGAAAGGAGTACAACGCTGTACATTGTATGTCTGTCCCAGGCATAATGGGCGCCGGTTGATGAAACGTATTCCGGGAAAAGTCAATGTCTAAATGTGCAGACTTCTTCAGTGTCGTCTACTAATAACTCGACTGAAAAAAAAAACCTTCGCCACCTGCCGTATAAATACTATTTTCTAAATACAAAAACGTTAACCTACAGCGAACATTTTTCTGGGTATAGCGATCTGATTATCGCGATCTTGCAACATCCTGTTAAGGTTTTCATTTTGCTGTTGCAAATTCTCGAAATTTTCTTGAGACATGGTGCTTTTGGATTGCTAGTTTTGGAAACGAAAAGTTTAATTCTGTGTTTGAATCTAAACACAATTTGAACCACTTTTTGAAAATTACCCCAAAACTTTTTTAACGACTCATAAAAATGTTAAAATCACTCCAAAAATTTAATTTAATTCGTTATCACTTCAGAAACTGTCACTCTCGAAATTGTGGATTTTGAGTTTTCAGCCACTTTACGAACTTCGGTGTCACAATTGTGTGTTCCTCCCACCAAAAAACTCTAGATTTAATGAGAAAAAAATGTCTTCACACACTAATTATTATCTCAACTATCACGGTGTTCATTCGATTATACAAACGGATGTTGCTATGTGCTAATAACTGCTATGTGTGCTCCGCGCGACTTGACGGCTTCCCACAAATTCCTCAACTCCAGCAACGTCTTAGCAGCAAATCTCCACGTAAGCCTGTTCTCATGGTCTAGTAGAAATTCGATTGACGGCTGACTGTTGATTGAATGGAGATTCTGGACAGCTTCTCTTCCTCCGTTGTGCTGGAATTTTTTCACCGGGATGATCATTTTAACGATATTCAATAAACCAGGAACCAAACTTTTTCAGTTGACAGTTGGAACAGAAATCATGAAAATTGTATTTCTAGTTTCTAGGTACACAGTTCACAGCCTACTATAGAACTACTTCATGGCAGTATTTATTCACATTTTTTTTTATTCTGCCGTTTCTTGAAAAAGTAAACTTGCCTCTGAAAAATTGGTTTTATTGAGCCTGTTCAATTAAAATAATTTATTCAAACTGTGATCAAATTTTTAAGGTTTTCTAGATACGTGAATCATAATTGCAAAATGACTTCGCTCAGTTTCCAATGTAAATGAGCATTGCAGACTGCAGAACAAGTGACCGTCGGTGACGAACCAGGATAAAAGTATATCGCATAACTAAAAACCCCCCGACAGAACGCTATCGCTCTCGCAGTTGGCGAGAACATTTTACAGTGATTGGGACGTTTTTTTTTCTTATCGTCGTCGAAATTATGGCCATCTCAGGATGGTGGTGTTTCTTAATCATATTTACACTACCGGTTATACATTCCGATGACAACGTAGGCTTTGGACTGGAACTGATTTTGGCCAAATTGGAATCGTTGGAATTGGAGTGAGTACAACCAGTCGACCGAGATGCAGTTGATAACGCCTGCTTTGGTTATTTTCCAGGATGATGTCACTGAAGGAGCAAAATCGCAATCTGACCGATTTGCTTACCAAAGTCTTGATGGGACAGGCAAAATCTTGTTCGGGAGAAATTGTGAAAACGGAAATAAAGAAAGCATCGCCTACCGTGGTAAGTACACATTTGGCAAGCCAAGCTAATCAAAGTGAACCGGAAATTGATGAGCGCAGTGTGTACTCGTCATGTTTTGAAGTTCCCCCGGGAAAATCGGGCCAGTACTTGATCAGGCCAGAGAAAGGAATCAGACCCTTCTACGCTTATTGTGAAATGCAACTGCACGGAGGTGGCTGGACTTTGATTCAGCATCGTTTCAACGGATCGGAAAATTTCTACCGGAATTGGGCGGAGTATAAAAATGGGTTCGGCAGTTTGGACGGGGAGTTCTGGTTTGGATTGGAGCGAATTCATCTTTTGACCAGCACTAAGCCGCACGAACTGTTGTTCGTGCTGATGGACTTCAAAAGATATATACTGCATGCCAGATATAATCGATTCGCAATTGGAAACGAAACCGAAGGGTACTACATCAAAGAACTGGGAAGCTACACTGGGGCGGCTGGCGATGCTTTCGACTATCACAAAAATATGAAATTCACCACGTACGACGTCGATAACGATAAATTCTCGGCTAATTGTGCCAAAAAGTACTACGGCGCCTGGTGGTACAATGATTGCTTCAAAAGGTTTGTTTGATTAAACGAATTGGAATTTAGACTGGTTGGGGGGGAGATTTGTCGAGTCATAATAACGGGAACACCGCGAACCAGTCTACCGCAGGTTCTTTATCCGACAGCATTTAAAATTCTCCTTCTTTCTCCCTTCTCACCCCAGCAACCTCAACGGCAAGTACATCAACGCACGCAACGATCAGGCCATGTGCTGGAATACATTCAAGGGTGGCAACGACGGTCTGATGCGGTCCATGATCATGATCCGCGAAGTCTAGCAAAGAAGCAGTCATTAAAGGAGAGCTTCATCTCGAGCGTTTGCCTTGAACTTGCCGGATGCCATATAAGGTGCGAGACGCTGAAGTGGATACCTTCTTGACGACCAGACCAACTACCAGTCGTCCCCGGCGTGTTCTTAGCAACACTTGGAAGAAGAAATAAAACTTGCTGTCTTTTTATCGCATCCTTCTGTTCTGTTGTGTTTGAATGTACCAGCTACAAGCTGTGGCAGGCATAAATCGTTGAATCTTGTCTGTGCTCTCCCATGTATATACGCTTTTATTGAACACCTGAAGATTGTAATTCCTCTGTCAATGGATCCGGGGCAATATCACCTTTGGAGACCTTCCCGATTTCTTCTTTTATTTCTTATTTGCTCAGTCACGTCGGTGAGGTGAAATTCCTTTTAACACACTTACAACCGCCTTTTGGTTGTTCGTTAGTTATTCTCTATTTTAAATACTATATAAATTACCTTTAAAAAAATCAATTTAATGAAATCCCAGGAATCCGTGAAATTGAAAGCATGACGATTTTATGCCATTTGATTGCGGATTTTGAATGAATGTTTACAGTACTGGACACAAAAATGTGAAGACATGGAAAAATCGGGATTATGTCGGATACGGGACGGGTTTTTAGCAGTTCATTCAATACCTAGGACATTTGATGAAGCTGTATGTAATATATAATTAGAATTGTAAATATTTAGACATTAATCCCTCTGCTCACTTCTGATCTATCGAAACATACCTTCAAAAACGAGCATTAGACGCAGAAAATTGCATAGCCATGGAATAAAGTTCCGAATTGCAGGGAATTATTAAAAGCATGCCGAATGCTTTCCGATCAAGAAAATGTTTTCTTCAGCTCCGCAATATATACTTAAACTAACAATGTTGTATGAGTGCGATAGCGAGCATGTGTTCGAAGGCAAAATGAAATAGGCCACACGCTCATTCGGATTTACCCAAAATTGAGTAGCTTAAACCCATTTTCATAAAATAGGCGAAACGTCAAACTTGGGTAAAGCGATTGAAAGTGAGTAAATCTTACTCGGTTCTTCATAAATTTGGTTCAATCCATAATTAAGCTGTTTGACTATAGTGAAACCCCGGCAGCGTCAGTCGCCATTTTTCAAAGTGAGATGTTGAATTTGAAGAATTCAAATTTGAAAACGATTATTCAGCAGATGCAGCGGCAGTGGAAACGGAAATACACTGCAAATTGAAAGGTATTATAATTTGTGATCTATTTTCTAATAACTCCACGCAAAACAAAACCGCAGTAGAAACTACCATTTCGAGGGTTAAATTGAGCGTGAACACCAAGAATTTTCACCTGACTATAAGTGCGTTTGATTTTGCGTTGATTTCAATATGAGGTCCGTAAGATATACCACAAATGTTGAAGGTTGTATTTACCATAAACGTAGTAAATTTAACTGATTTCATGATAGTTCTTACAACAAGATTTTTTTTTCTGTGCAGTGACTTTGTGCAAATCAAATGGATAATCGTCTCACTTGGGGCGATTAAGGTAGGTTATATGCTAGTAATGGACGCCTTAGTAGAAGCTTTAAACAATTTTGAGGAATACCTCAAGAATTTTATTTACTTTTTGTGCAACGCTCCAACATTTGATGAAAATAACTAGTCATTTACACAGAATTATGGTAAACTCTATTTTTGAGCCTAGGTTTTCCTGGTAATCATCGATAATTCGCGCTTGTCATAATGTGCCTTTTTGGACCCATTTGCTTATTTTGGACCCGGGTCATAATACGCATATCAACTAATTTGATTAAAATGATTGACGCTTCTAAACCAATTTGTTATCTCGTAGACAAATAGGGTAACGCATATATTTTGGACATGTATATATTATGGCTGAAAACATTCTAAACGCATCCGATGTGTAACAACACCTGTGTAGATAT
>JASCZW010005385.1:0-231368 GCA_034211315.2 Aedes japonicus | reverse complement strand
GGATGACACACGTTCCAGTGTTGTTGTTTCCATATTGTATTCATGAAGAATAGGGTTATGGCATCGCCCGAAGGAAATGATTTTACATTTGTTGTTGTTACTCGCATTCCGTTGTTGCCACACCAGGGTCAACGTACATCAATATCTTCTTGCAGGGCTGCGCAGTCAGCAAGAGAAGCTATGACACGATACAATTTTAGGTCGTCAGCGAACGACAGCTTGAACGAACAAAAGCAGCGAATACAGGTCATTGATGAAAATGTTGAATAATAGTGGCCCCAGAACGCTTCCTTGTGGTACACCAGAAGTGATGCTGAAGGTGTGGGATCTAGCTGAGTTGATCACGACGTATGCAGTACGATCGCTTAGGTACGAAAAAATCCACCCGTGATCGAATCTGGAAAACCTATGTATCTCAGTTTTTCGACGACTAGAATATGAGGAACGGTGTCGAAGGCTTTCGCGAAATCAACGTACACCGCGTCAACTTGTCGCCTCTCGCTTCGACTTCGCGTGACGGTGAGGTGACGTAACACTATAAGATTCGTTGTTGTAGAACGACGTTTCGTAAAACCATGCTGGCCATCAAAGATAATTGGAGATGCCATGTTGTATAAAAACATTGTGCATCAGTCTTTCAAACACTTTGCTGAGACAGCACTGGTATAGATACGCCACGATAGTTCGATACTTGATTACTGCTGCCAGACTTGTGAATAGGCACGATGAAAGCTGTTTTCCAAGCTGCCGGAAACGTCCTTTCAAGCGATCGGTTGAACAAACAGGCAATTGGACTCGCTAGTTCTTTCGAACACTTTTTCCAGCATTAGGGGTGGAATACCGTCCGTTCCACATCCTTTATTGATGTCAAGGTTGTCAATAGCTTCTACAACTTCGTTTGGGGAAAACTGGATGACTGGTAGGTTGATATTGTGTGAAGGAATGTGAGCAAAACAGTGACGCCTTGGTACAGGTGCAACTCTGCTAAACACGCTCTCGAAGAACGAAGCAAATAGATTCGCGGCTTCCAAGTTTGTTTGAGCTTGGACATCCTTGAAATTAACGTTGCGTGGGATGCGGAGAAGATGCTTGCCGCGTTTTTACGAAATTCCAAAAACTTGACGGGTTCTGTTTTACGTTCACCTGGATTCTGGTTATGTAGCTATCATAGGTGGAAAAAGATCAGCATGCAGCGTTGGTAAAAGATCAGCATGCAGTAGTTGACTGGAAACGTGGGATTTTTCGGGTACAATATTGTTCGTATTGATTGTGTACTTGCCTGCGACGACGGTTTGGAAGACCCCTTCACCGCACTCAAACCCAGGACCGGGATGACTGTTGAACGCTGGCAGGAATGGCACGACTGAGATGAGGGGATTAGGGGCTTCCGTGTGACAAGCAGGCGTGCATCCCGGGTGCTGAACGAAGGATTCCGATGACGACGAAGCTTGATGTAGATGTTGAGTGAATGATGTGATGCAATTGCCGATAACATTCCTTGATCTGTTGGATTGGACATCATCAGAGCGAATAATGTTCTTAATTTGCTTGTACTTGCCTGAGAGCGCAGGTTGGAAGCCCCTTTCACCAGACCCAAACACAGGACCGGGATGACTGATGAGCGCAGGCTGGATGGACTGGACTGTGATGGGGGGCTCTGGGGCTTCCATAGTGCTGAGTTCTGTGCGTCCCGGGTGTGGAGAAGAAAGGTGATGTTTTACTGCGAGTTCGGAAGACGTACAGCTGATCCGTTTTTTTGGTTTGGCTCGAACAGTCGTACCGAAATCCCCTGAAGGCCAGTACCATGGGTCGCCAACCACACTCGATACAGTTTTGCATACGGTTATTTTGAACGACACGAACGAAAGATCTTCGATCTGCTTTCCGCGAGGAACGAGTTTAGTTACTTTAACCAGGGCTGGGTGTGCGTTAGAGATGTCCATAACATGCTTCTTAATTCCATCTTCATTTTGATCTGGCTCAAACGGAGTGACGTAGAAAGACTCAACGTCGTTAGAAGGCTGTGAACCGTTAGCTACTCTCAGTGGTGGACGTTCGGTTTCAGAGTTGATATTGGTGATACTGGTAACATTTCCATCGTTACGCGGTGACACCGCCCTAATGCCACTGTTCAGAGTGTTTGAGGGCGTGTAGGAACAGCTGGTGTCGAGATGTCGATTCGTGGTGTTGCTATTCTTGATCTTTCAGAGTCAGCTGAACGACTGGAGATGATATGCACACGTTTGTTGGATCCAACAACAAATTTGTCCGGAATATGGGCAATAGAACTGTTGATTTCGTCCAAGACTTCGAAAAAAGATCGGTTGATTGGATCGGTTGATTGGATCGTCCGCGGTATCGTTCAGAGTTAGCTCGTCGATTCTTTGATGAAAATTGGTTTGATCGGAAGGATTCGCTGACTTGGAATTCGGATGATATCCATAGAGTGTCTTATTGACCTTGCGAAGGTTTTCGCCATAGTTTCCAAGTCGAGTGTCCATTGAATCGGTACGAATAAGCAATTCGCGTAAGGCTTTCATCATCGTCTTTTCACGGTCGTAAACAGCTGGATCGAAATTCAAGCGACAAGATTCGCAGAACCAGAGCAGTCCAACTTTCGCCGTCCAAGCCGAGTAATGTGATTTGGTCATCCCTGTGCAGGTGAAATGAAAACTCAAACCACATGATCCACTACAGGCGACTGCTCTTCCAGAATCCACGGTGTTTGAACAAATTTTGCATGATTCCATAATATGTATTTTCTCGGTATTTTGCAAGTGTTGCAATGCGCCGCAATGTTACAGTTCAGAATATGATTTTTCAATCGCCTACGGGTATGCAACTTCGAAGTTTGAAAGCTCTGCAAAATAACGAGCAGCTTTACTTTTTGCTGGTGGGTGTAATTCGGAATCGAAACGAGCGTGTGTGAGGTTCGTACACAAGCAAAGGTAAACTAAGGCACAACAATGTCGATGTAAGCACCACACAACAATTTCACGCCACCTAAACAATGCTTCTAAACAAATTCACGCCACCAAACACTGAACGGATAACATTGAATCGAGATGAAGACACTGTTTACGATTCACATAAACCGACACGGATGATTTTTTGTCATAGGAACGGTATAGAATTCTCGGAAAAATAAAGAGCTTAAAAACAGATGTATTCTGTATACGACTGTGTTGCCAGAATGTTGCTTTTAAGTGGCTTATTGGGATGAACGAAGGTGGGATTAACCAAGGTTTCAGTCACTATTTTTCATAAATTCCTCTAGATTGGGGAACTGCTGAAAGCTTTCAACTTCCCTGCTGACAGAGGTTCGGATTGTTGACCGGGAAGGGGTCACACCAGGATTAATTGCTTTCGCTCGGTCGGTCTATGATCTCTCCAGGGCAGGCACGTCAACATTTGATAAACTAGGCGCCAACAGCCTCGCCAGTATCGCTAGGTAAACGGAGTGGAAAATTAAATTCGAAACGGGTACCGGAGATGGATAGCAAAAAAAAACCGGGTTCAAGCTTGACAGTCGATTCGGTGGTTTGACACTTTTGGGCTTGGCTTCGATTCAATTATGAAGGATGGAATGATCGTCGTAGGTTGTAGAGATGTACAAGGAGTTTAATAACACAGTTTTCACACATTATTAAGTCACAAATTAGATTCCTGAATGTAGCGCCATTTATTGATGCATTGTTCAGCTCGAATCCGTGATCAATACTCATTGTTTTTTCACAGTATGATGATCGAAGTAAGCACTGGCTTTCGACATGTTTTTTCTGACAGCGAATATTTTTAACCTTCATTTAGCTATTCAAGTTTATAACCTTACTGACCAACAATTATTTCATTGATTTGAAGAGAATCAAAAGTGTCCGTGCGAAGAGTGCTGCGATGAAACCCCGCCTTCTTACCGAACGTAGAGTTTCGTCGCGTTTACTAATTTGTGTAACATTCGAGAAGCTGTATTGGAATAAAAAACAATTTGAAGACAATGGCATTTCACCTAAAAAATGGTGAACAGGGTTATGGTATTATAGCCCCCTGGACCATGAAACAAATCCTCAGCGGGTGATTTTTGATATTCTTTCGGATTATTTCAGCGGTGGTTAAGCTCAATTTAGGTGAACTTTTTCCATTATGTCAACCTGTTGGTCATCTCCATTTTGTGAAGTCAAGGTACAAAGATAAAAAGAAACAGTAAATTTTCCGGGTTGCCTAATGCACATACACAGAAAAAAAAATTTAGCAAGCCCGTAAAATTTCCCCTCGTGTAATTCCAAGCCAAAGGAGCGTAAACAACGATATTGTTTGCAATCTTTCATACAACAGGCTAGATTTAAGCGTTGTCTGTCTTAAATTTACATGAAATATCCCATTATTTTCTGCCAAATCTAGCATTCCCTTTATGTGCACTAGATTGCAGAAAATTCAATGTTTATTTTTATCTGTGTAAAGGGAATGCTAGATTCTGCAGAAAATAATCTAGCGCCTGAATCTAGCCGATTGTATGAAAGATTGCAAATATTGTTGTATGGCGCAAGAAAGATTGCAAACAATTTCGTTGTTTACGCCTCCTTTGGCTCGGAATTAAACGAAGGGAAATTTTACGCGCTTTTTAAAAGTAATTATTTTTTTCTGTGTAACTAGAATGCAAAAATGGGCGCTACTGGAATTTTCGAAGCACGAATCAAAGAAATTGCGAAGATTTCACTAAATTTTGCTATGATTCTATCTGCACTGCCGCATATAAGCCATGGTGATTTGGAATGTGAAATCTTTGTAGTTTCTTCGATGGGTGCCTTGAAATATTCGAAGAAGCGATGTGAATCAGCAACGATATATTTCTGCAGCCTTCATACTAAAGCGATGATCGGCTTTACTGCTAGTTCTGTGCGTTGTGTGGGTGACGGAGGCTGTGATTGCTCAATGAGTCAATGTAAAGGCCTGATAGGCAAAATAAATTACCCACCTTATTCTTTTTTTTTTATCTCATTTATTTGGTTGACATTAAACTAAAAACACCATAGTTTTCGAATACACAAGGAAATGCTTTCGAAATCACAACGTTCTTCTATTTTTTTTTTTTTTGAATCAAACGCGTATCACGTGTACAAATGCGACAGGTCAAGCCGTTTGGTTCAAAACACGTCAAAATATCAAAACATAAACAATCGTGGTCTTTCGACGGAAACTTATCGAAATCATATCGACTTTTGAAGTAGGCCCTTTTTTGTCACCCTTTTTTTCAATACGTATTGAGTTTTGGATTCTTTAAGTCGAACTCTGTTTTTATTATTATTCCACAAGCGAAACTTGAAAAGAATATGAAAAATAAGATACCAAAAAAGACTACAGTGGGAGAGGGACAAATCGCTAGAACCAGTTCAAAAGCAATAGTAAGTATAAGAGCACGATCGATTGCATATTCTTTTACCAGTCAAGGGGGTATCCTCCCTTTTGCCTATCCTGCACTGGGTAGCTTGGTAGAAGAATAAGTGCCCGATCGGTACTACCGTTCAAATGCCCTCCGCTCGTTTTTAAACTTGTATCTTTTAATTTCAAAGCCTGCCGTTACGCTAAACGGAACTATTAATACTTTCACTTCATTTCTATTCGTTATAGCAATAAATTACTGTCCACTCCTAGAGCCTCTCATGTGGATGAGAAATTATCAGCTTCTGACGAATTTCATCATAGACTACAGTGTGTTTACTTTAATTTGCGGCAAATAAATGAGAGAAATTAAAAAAATGATTAGATGGACACTTTGTTTTGCCTATTAATGTACTCAAATGATTAAATTATGTTCGGCACATGAGTAAGAAGTGATGTTGACGTTCGGATGTTTGCACTCACTTCTTCTCTTTTCAGAAAGCGAGCAATGGCGCTATAACCATAAGCTTTCAAATGTTAGTTGTCGTGTCCCATCCGTCAGAGGATGTAGAGGCATCGCTTTCTCTTGCTCTCGACGACCTACCTAGGGTAAGGAACTAAAGGCAATATCATTTAAAAATGGGTCACTTTCAAATGCGTGTATATCTTAAACTTTTCTATCAATCGAAAATCTTTCTAAGAATGAACTGAAGGTTACATTATTTTATCTTGAAAAAATAACTGAAATAAATCGTCCATTAACTAGAAATGAGAAGAGAGATTAGTATTTTCCATTTAATTCAAACTGCCACTATTGCTTATTCTGACAGATACGCGTATTTTGTCTACAATGTGCAGACTTCTTCAGTGTTAAGTACTAATAACTCGACCAGTCGAGTCGAGTTATTAGTACACAATACTGAAGAAGTCTGCACAATGTAGACGAAATATGCGTATGCGTAGATAAGCAATAAAGGTAGTTCGAATTAAATGGAAAATACTAATCTTTCTTCTTATTTATAGTAAGAAGGTTTTCCACTAAACAACTCACATTTTCTAGCATAAATCATTCATCATTATTTCGAAGAAATTCTCGCGCTTTTCTGTTGATGACGCTCATCAACCGACAACACCTTCTTCAGTCATGGTTTTGGTTAGCTGCTGATTCTGCCAATTCTTCATCTGGCCAATGTCACTGCTCTGAACATATTTTTTCATTAATTTTGTCTTGTTCAGTTCGTAAAAATTATATTTGTAAATTTGTTACCGTTTATTGTATTAAACATTCGCATTGCATGTTTCTATGATTTTGTTTCGACTCTTGATTTATTTCAAATTTTACATTATTTTACATTCATATATGCTCCTGCTAAGTAATTAACATTTAAAACTCATGTGCTATGATTTATATCTTTTTGTGTTAATGTTATTTTGTTTGTATATTCTGATTTATTACAGCGTTTTTTTGGCCTGCGTGTAACACATCGGTCTATAAGTTCCAGGCCTAACTTCCAGATGGCGACACTAATAAAATATCCATATGATTTTTTCAAAAGAACCAACCTGCACAAAATTACTGTCAAAATTTTATGACGTTTGGTTTATTATTTATCGAGTTACAGTGGTCAGTTACTGGAGTTACTTGTCAGCTAAACGAGGCAGTTATTCTGGAAAATATTGAAAAAACCCTGAAAATCATCATTGGCAATCGCAAAGTGAAATTGCAAGAGATAGCTGACACTCTGAAGGTATGAAAAAGAACTGTTTACACCATCATACACGAGCATTTGTCTATGAAAAAGTTGTTTTCCAAATGGGTGCCGCGTTTGCTCACACCAGAGCAAAAACAACAACGAGTCGATGATTCAAAGAGCTGTTTAGAGATGTTCACGCGAAATACATGGTGCGGCAGAAAATAATGCGAAAATTTGTTCTATTTCTTTCAAATCCCATTTTCAACTAATTCAAGCAATAATATCAACATTTTCGAGTGCAGTTATCTTTAAAAAGTCCTTTTAAACAAATTTATTTAATGTGCCCTCCATTTTTATTGATAACATCCTCGAGCCGACACCGGAAGCCAGAGCATGCCTTTCGGACGTAGTCCTCCGCCATTGACTGCCATGGGCGTGTTAAGGGTTTTCACACTAGGGTATGATGTTTTGCAGGCTCGTGCTTCAGCATATACCCAACATCATAATAATCACAATGCGGATTAAGATCTGGACTGCTAGGGGGCCACAAATCCTTCGGCCAAAACTTCATGTTATCTTTCAACCATTGTTGGGTTCGATTGGACGTGTGACACGGCGCTCCATCCTGATGTAGGACAACGTTTTGGTCCTCGGAGAATTTGGCCTTCACCCAGGGAAGCACTTGGTCCTTTAAAATACCGATATACACTTCAGTATTGATTTTAACTCCAGCATCAATGAAAACAAGCGACATTTTCAAACCGTTGGACAACAACAAGCCAAACATCATGACACCAGCCGGATGTTTGGTTTGAAATTTGAATTTTCACTTTTTTCGGAACGTTCTCCATTTTCTACGGTGAAATGAACCGGCTATTTGGGTATTTAATAGTGTAATTGGCATTGCTCGGAGAGTTATTCCAGTAGCGATGTTTTGCATTGAAATCACTAATAATGAAGAATTCAGACCTAACCTGTCGGGTAAATTTCTGAAGGTCACCTTTGAGCCAGTTATTTTGCTGATCCGTGCAATGAAATGGCAAATAAGCTGCTAGGAAAGAAAATTCCAAATTTTGTTTCAACTGAAACCCCCAAAGTTTCAAAAACTTTGACTTCAAATGAAGAAAGAATGTAATATTTGATACACCCATGGACAACGAATTTTTTTTATAAATATTAAAGGTATTGATTTCAAATTACGGTAAGCTAGACGCGTATTGTCCGTATTCAGCCATTTTAATGTGAAAGAGACTAGATTTTCCAACAGAAATACTTATATAAGCAGTAGAATCGGTCTCAAAGGATAAATAAAGCTTAGGTAAATTTAATTAATTTGTAGTTCACATTGCTGAAGTTATCAGAAACTTAAGGGTTCAGATAAGATTATAGGGAACAAAATAGTACTAATTTATGCAATGAACGCTGCGAGTAAAATCTTAGCCTAACCCACTTCGTTCATATGGTACAGTGGTAAATACCCCGGTTTTAAAGAGGAGGGCTCGAGTTGGAGACTAGGTAGTAAGAACTTAGGAAAAAAATAATTTGGTTAGGAAAAAATCATCAAATTGAACTCAATTATCATTAAACAATACAGCACTTGAAAAATAAATTTGTGGCAGGATTAAAAAGGAACAAAAATGTGTAATACAAATGTCTTTCACTTTTTCGGTTTTATTGAGTTCTACAATCTCTTGAACCGGCCCATATCATGATACATATTTAAAGCTGACAAATTGGTTTCTAATCATGAAAATGTTTTCTTCGGCAATGCAATCCGTGCACTGAATCTGGTGAACACTTATTATTGGGTAAAATAGTGCCAACTTTGAACTTAACTAGGTTAGCTCATCAAATGAGTTGAATGTCTCATACGTCAAATAATTGGGCTACTTACAATCTTTTTTCTATTTAAATGTACAAAATCGTCATCCAGGAAAATTTCTAAAACCAGTGTTTTTTATGTGCTATCAATAGATTATTTGGGCAGGCAATAACAAAAAACAATAACACAAATTTATTTAAATATTCAACCGCGTAATAAGGATTCAAAATCAACAAAGCTACACTGCGGAATCTCTTAAATGTAGGCTTTGATAGAGCCCCTGCAAGATTAACATTGCTTTTTTCAGGGCACTTGGTCAGAACCTAGGCCATGACCGCCCGAGCAGGAGACAACAACATATTGGTATTAAAGAGCTCAGATTAAGAGGTAAAATACCTAATAATTACAGGCAAAATATCTCTCGAATAACAAAACTCGTTATTTCGGATACCTGGGAATACCTTAGAGGCACTTTTTTTTGTATTGTCTTACCTCAATTTGGTATTCGCATAACATTGTGCGAACAATTTTATGGTATTATCCTCAGGTATTTTAACTCTTTAATCTGAGTTCCACCAAGGCCAGTTATCAAGTTAATCGTTCTTGCTCGGGCGATGGAAAGATGGATGTCGGCATGTTCTTCAGCTCTTGGCGATCAGCAGCTCCACGGTGTTGGCCTCGAATTGATTGGGGTAGATCCTCCGTTGGAGGTAAGCTCAAAAATATAGCTATCGTACTCAGCTGGGGAACGTTGGGAAGGTCTTCCGTTTAACGTTTATCTTCATTCGATCCATCTCCTCCAGATATCTCTTGGCATTGTCTCACGGAAATAAAACTGAAGTTTCATACTAAAAAAAATGTCGACCCAATTTTTGAGCAAAAACATTTCAATGAAAATTTAGTTACATTTCCGCGGAAGAAAAAGAGATAGCATTACAAACAATTTAACTCATTCTCTGAATAAAGTAGAATTAGAGTGTAACAGAAGTCATCAACGCCAATTGCTCCAACACCGTCGACTGAACCCAAAAAAAAGTACGTCTTAGTAAACTGTAGATCATCACCCCGCGAGCTTCTAAATTTAATTTATAATTATTCCACCATAATCAAATAATACGTATATAATAGTTTTTACGATTTAAAACCAACCTACTCTATGGTAATTTGTCCTTTGTATTTACTTTGTAATATGGGCATTTGTAAAATTGGCATTGAATGAATATTTGGCGCTATTTATGATAATCGGAAACAAAAGAACAATAAACAGAACGAAAAATAACATACGCATTTAAAAAAGGAACAATTTTTCATGAAATTTGTCAGTAGCAGATAATTTCTCATGAACATGAGAGGCACTAGGAGTGGACATTAACTTATTGCTAGAACGAAGAAATGAAGACAAAGTATTGATAGTTCCGTTAGAGTACGGCAAGCTGTGCAATTGAAAGATGCAAGTTGAAAACGAGTGGAATGGGCGACTTTGAACGGCTGATTATGCGACTCGAGCACACATTCTGGTTCTAGCGCAATGCTAACCTCTCAGATGCAGGAGTAGATGTCATAGGTGTCAAGTCGACATATCTACCTTGACATGAGTCATAACGAAGTCAACTTCTTTGCTCGGGGAGCTTGCAGTACGAACAAACCATGAAAATCAACTGATAACACTGTTTTTTGTACACAGAAAATATTAACAATTATTTTTGTACACAACAGGGTTGCTACGATTGACAATGCATTGGATTCAGCACCACATTTTCATTGCATGAAAAATCGAAAAAATCAGTCCATCGTTTCAATGCATGCCTATTTCATATTTCCACCAAATCATGTCATGTTTAGTACAAAACATCGAAGATTCCCCGTTCCATGATGGTAAACATAACATTCACTAGAAGTTACCGGCTTTGATGAACATCCCTCGTTCACCTATTAAAGCAGCCAATACAAAAATGTATGAGTACAATCTCCCATCCCCACCCCATCTCGCAACCGTATCTCTCACGAACCGAACCATTTTCCACGGTAGGACCTCATCGATGTCAACGTTGACTACGACGACAATCATCCCAACGATAACCAACCGACTGGCAAGTGATGCGCAGCCCTTCGGTTATGTTTATGATTTATTCCGCGCCGGCATCGAGACGAACGAGTGAGAGCGCACATCCCATCCACCCCGCCCCCACCGAAATCGTGTAGCGTCAAGCAGCCAGCGTGAGCAAAATTATTTAAATCACTTGACATAATTTATTCCGAGCATGCTATCACTTTAACGAAACGATAGCAGTAGCAGCAGCAGTAGCAGCAGTAGCATATCTGGCTGAGCAGCAGTCAAGTTGATTTTAATGAGATGATGGCTCATCGCCGTTGAGCATTTTCCGTCGATTCCGCGTTGTTTGCTCTGGCAGGACTTTAAGGACTGCGCGGAGGCAATTGGTTTTCCATCAGGAAGTACGTTCAATTCTGTCGTCGGGTGTAGGCGAACAAAAGAAGCTCCATGACACAGGTAGACGCCGACCCGAATGGTGGATTAATTAGTCTCGTGTCTACCGGCTATCGGATGTCAACGAAAGAAGCGCCCCAAAAGTTTTTCCATTAACAGATCACGCTGGGGAAACAGTCAGCCGGTATCGTTTTTTTTTCTCGCAGGCTAAGAATACACGTGAGATGGATGGCACTGATGTCGATATCAGCGACGTAATCGAGTTCTATTTTTTTTACGTTAATTGGAGAGGTAAGGGATGATGATCAAATTTAGCTGAGTTGGTGATGAGGGTTTTGTTCTTTGTTGTGCGGTTCCTTGAAACGATATGGGATGGAGCTTCAGAGGTCGCAGGATGATTTATAACCTTATATTTGGAACATTCAAGTGAATTGTGATGGCTTCTAATGCTAAGGTCAAGGAAATCGTGCGTTGTTATTTCGTTCACTTTTCTAGTATTGTACCTTTAAAGGAGATTTCTCTATAGTTTTAACCATTTGCGATTTAATTATTTGCTTAATGAAGTCCACATTTAAAACGATCAAAGGTGATATTAGTAGTAGAAATGCATTCTGCATAAAATATTGAACAAGTTATTCTAAAAGCATTGAATTCTTTATATCTTCGTTATTTTTCTTGATGGCCTTGACTGTATGAGCTTTTTTTGACATGGGACTCTGTCTTTGTTTTCTATACTGGGGTAAAATTTAAAAAGAATCGCATTGCAACCGTCACGAAAAGTTTGAGTCATTTCTCATAAGATTTTTAAAATTTTGGCACCAATCGTTCGTAAATATTCTTACAAACATTGTTGATTGGGCCATTTAGTATTGAATAATTCATAAATGTTAAGCCTTGTCTTAAAAAGTATATTAACTCCTTCATATGACCCCAAAATGAAAATGGCTGTATAAATCATAGACAGAATAGAACTGTTCACTGAATACGGTAACTTTGTTCTTTATCAATTCTTCTATCTGAGAAACATACAAACATCTGAGTTTAAGTCCTAGTTGACGACCTAGAACATCCTCAGTACGAAGAAGTTCAGGGAGAAACAATATATGCCTTATTAATAATGTAAGGCGTTGTTTTAGAATATGGTACATAGGCATACGTATTAAAGGGTGTTTCGATTAAAATTTGTTTGAATTGACGCATTTTCTTTCATCGTGCATTAAAACATTTTGCACACCTCTAATTTTGAAGATGTGTGCGTGTAGCATCATGCCTCTATTTTGATTTTGAGATTAGCACTTCAGTTATCAAAATGTCGTCGAAGGAAGAGAAGCACGCAACAAAATGTTGCACGTGCATGGCGAAAATCCAAAATACTTACGTCAAGGCAGACTTTAAACAACTTCCTGGACAGGAATTTTATACGGCAACTGGATGGGGAAAGGTGGCGGATTTTTTCAAGCACATTAATCTGTAAAAGTTCGTGAAGAAATATCTGGTGTGGCAGGCCAACTGTACCTGTGGCTTGAAGAGCAACGTTTACATTGCGACCGGAACCGTCAACCAGGAAATTTATCTGAGCAAGTGCCTACAAAAACGGCTACTGCCTTTCCTGAACCGACACAATTGTTCCGTTCTATTTTGGCCGAATTTGGCATTTTGCCATTACGGAAAAAAGGCCATGGAGTGGTATGCTGCCAACAACGTTTAAGTGGTGCCCAAGGACAAGAACCCTCCCAACACGCCAGAGCTCCACCGAATCGAACAATATCTGGCCATCATCAAGAGGAAGTCGCAAAAATCTGTTTTATGCAAGAAACAGTTCAAGGCAAACTGCTGTTCTGCGGCAAATAAAGTGGACTAAATCTTATGGCAGGTGTTAAACGAAAGACCCGCCAATTTGCATTCGGTAAAAAGGAAGCTTTGCTGAATATTTCCCCTGTATAATGTATTAACTGAACTTTAAAAAGAAAAAAGAATGACTTATTAATAAAAATAAATATTTTTGTACATCCCAGAAGTTCTTGGTTATCCATAATGTACATGAGTTCAGAACTTCAGATCTACAGATGTGACAGTGGCTCTTAGGGCTATAAAAGGTTTCGATATTTGTTCAAACATTATTAATGAGCCTTTTTGAGCTTCATTTTTTGTAAAGTGTACGATGTTTTACGTTATCCTAACTGTCCTTAGGTTCAAAACATAAGATCTACAGTTGTTAAAATTGTTTGTTGGGCTATAAATGGTGACCATATGTATTCAAACATATTCAATGAATCTTTTAGAGAGCAAACAGTCATTATTTTAAAACTTAGTAATCCTCTAGGTAATCCAAACCGTCCTTGAGTTTAGAACTTGAGATCAACGGTAGTGACACTAACTGTTTGGGCTATACAAAGTTACATCACGTAATCAAGCATGTTCAGTGAATATTTTTGAGCGTAGAATTTCACAAGAAGGTAATTTTGAGATGGTTTAGGTCATCCAAACTGTCCTGGCGTTCAGAACTTAAGATTTACAGTTGTAACAGTAATTTTTAAGCTGTTCTAAGTGACAATCAATATTCAGGGCTCTGCAAAGCAACCATGTTTATTTGAACATATTCATTGAATATCACAGACATTATGAAATAACCTTCGGATGTTCTAGATAATCCAGACTTTCCTGGAATTCAAAAAATAAAATCTACAGTTGTAGCTGTAGCATTCTGGGCTAAACAAAGTGGCAATATATATTTGACTAAAATAAGTGAGTCTTCTGGAAGGCCCAATAATATAATGAGATATCTTGTGATATTCTTGGTCGCCGAAACTGTTCAGGGGCGACCTCGGCGTAGTGGTTAATATCCATACCCAAACGCCAAAGTCACGAGTTCGAATCCCCCCCACATGCAGTGAATGTTCTGTAAAGTCTGTAAGGTAAAAACTGACCATGAGTTCAGAACTTAAGATATATAGTAGAAATCGTAGCCTTTTGGGCTGTACAAAGCTACGATAAATATTCCAACATGTTCAATGACTATTCTGAAACGTCTAAAGACATCATTGGATAACCTTGCTAGTTTCAGGTCATTCAAACTATCTTTCAAACCGTGAGGCCTCCAATTGTTACAGTAGCTTTATGGACTATACAAAGTTAGGCTATACAAAGTTTTTTTGGCATAGAATTATCTCATAATGCCTGTTGGTCTCCAGGACATTCATTGAATATGTTTGAATTTATATTTTCTCCTTTTTTCAATCATTTCTATGTTTTTGAGCACCAAATCAATCAGAATACACAAAATTTCTTGAATAATAACGATTGGAAAAAATAAGGCCTGAAATGGGTTCATTCAAGAATGTTGCATTTTACAATCTAAAGGGCTAACATTTAGTTGCGTAGTCCTACATCATCAGTTCGAACAACCCAATGGGGCTGTACCTTGTAGTTGTTTTCAACTTGGGTGTGTCATCATTATTCAATATTCATAAGTCTCAGCTGTTGATTACTAGAAATAATCGTAAATATTGTTTATACTTCTACTATCCTAGCAGCACACTTGTTGTAAATCAGTAGAAATAACTTCAATGTGACTCAATTAAGTCACAATCAAGTGTGAAAAGTGTGGAAATAACTCTGCAGTCGATAAATAATCTTGATACTACATATTTACATTCTTGTTACATTCAGTGAAATGGCGTCGAATCAAGTGCCAGTGCGCAAACGCATTTTGTACGAACGGCAGTTAAATCCGAATTTATAGGTACGCGATCTTGACAAGAAATTAAAACAACCGTGTGTGTTCAAATTCCCGAAATATTATTTGATTTGGCAGGCCATATGTAAATGTGGTCGATAATCTAAAAGCTTCATCTCTACCGGCACTAACAATACGGATGTGTGAAGAAAGAATGTTTGCAAAAGCGGTTGCTACCGTTTATCCGACGGCACGACTCTCTAGCTTTTGGCCTGATTTGGCCTTCTGTCACTATGCGAAATTCGTCCTGGAATGATATAAGGTACGTGTCAGAAACAGCCAATCCACCAAACTGTCCAGAACTTCGCCCAATAGAAAAGAACTGGGCTCTAGTTAGGCGGAAACTAAGAAGAAAGCAAATGGTATCGATGATTTCAATCGTCACAGTGGGCGTATCTGAGGATACCGTAAGGAACCTGATGGCGGGAGTACCACAGAAAGTTCAAGAATTTTACAGAAAGAAGGATTAACATCTTAATTGAATATTTTTAATGTAGATATAACTCTATTATTGTGAAATAAACACTCTTTTTAATAGAATTATGTGTAAAGTTTTTTTGCTGGTATTATTTTGGTGTCCGAAATTTTACGTGGAGTACAATAGAAATCACATAAAACAACATAACAATTCGAAAGCAAAACTTAACAAACTATGCAAGGAAAGTGAAGAAAGACAACACAGAATCTAAGAAGTAACAAATTAAGAGAGAGACTTAATCGCATACCCCAGAACATGAAACTTCACCAAAAAAGAAAGGCGGCACACATGAACCCGAAAATAGTCTGTCTGTCTGTCTGAAATTGGCAGTTTTTTCTTTCAAAAGATAAGCTCGTAGTAGAATTCAAAGGAATTTGCTCGCGTTTACTAGCGAAAATTTGAAAAAGTGTTTCAATGTTTTATTTTTTATTTTTTTAAAAGTGATCAAATGAAGTGTTAATTTTAAATTCTCCTAGTTTCCCAATCACAATCGTTTTACTAATACGCTCAAAAAAGTTTATTTTTAAAATAGTGTTTAAAAAAAGTGAAAGTGAGTTTTTTGAAGGCAGAATTTTGTTTTCTATGGTGGTTTGAGACCCTTCCGCTCTTTAGAAGAGGGAGGGGGGCTTCCATACAAATGAAACTGAAATTTTAGCATAACTCGAGAACTAATAAAGTAAGTGGGACCAAATTTGGCATGTGGGGATTTTGAAGAAAAAAAATGTGGGAATTTTGAAGGAAAGAAAGAAAGTCCCCATTTTTCTCTGTAAAGGAGGGCTCCCATACAAATGAAACACAAATTTCTGCATAACTCAAGAACCAATCAAGCAAATGGAAACAAATTTGGCAGGTGGAGGTTTTTAAGGCAAAAAAAGTTTCTATGGTGGTTTGAGGCAAGAAATGTTTCTAAGGTGACTCGAGACCCCTCCCCTTTCTGAAAGGTGGGAGGCTCCCATACGGCTCCCATACGAATAAATCATAATCGTAAAGGGCGGCTTTCATACAAATGAAACACAAATATCAACCAAACATGACAACTATACAGGCAACTAAAACACAAAATGTGTATTTCTCGGGTAAGAAGCATGTTTGGATAGAAGCGTCCCTATTTTGTCGACTAAAATTACAAAATTCTTCCTCGAGCATTGTCGGCGTTTCGTGCCCGTAGATAATTACCGGTCTCATCAGCGTCGTGGTGAAGTTGGCCTGATCTTAGGGTCTTGTGAAGACCATAGTAGAAACGACTTACGGCTATAATGCGTCCGTAAATTTCTCTGTTGCAGTTGTTATCGGACGTCACCAATGATCCAAGGTACACACGCTTATCTACCACCTTACACTCATATCTGTCGATAATAACACTTTTGCCTGAGCGAGTACTTAGTCTTCGACATATTCATCCTAATTCCAAGCCTGGTGTACTGCTCAGTAACCGCCTGGAATGTTTTTCCGACAATGTTCACGTCATCCGTGAAGAAATGAATTGTCTCGATATTCCGAATTCAGGTGTTCAACGAAGTGCTGCTTCTACCTAACCTTACCGCTTCAGCTCGAGGCACAAAGCCTTTACGAGATGCGTTGAGTTTCTTGAAGAACTTTCCCGTTTCTTGAAAACGATACAACTGTTCTATGTTTCCGACCTCCAACTTTCCAAGGCGGCTCTTGGCGGTACACTTAGCGCTTTATTCTCATCCCGAAATCGATGAGTTTGTCTTCGCTTCTGTTGGTATCCTCCACATTTTGATGGATTTTTTGCTGCAGCATCATCGCCCTCGCTGTATTCTTCTCGTCTAAAACCGTCTGACACTCCTTGTCGTTCCGTCGACGGTACCTTCCAGTTTAAGAGGTAAACGGCTACTTCGAAACAACACTAGCAGTCCGCAAGAGGGGCTTTGGCCAGCTCTCCCTCATCTGTGAACGCTACTGCTAGGCTTTGCAAATAATCAATCGCGACTGCACACAACCAAACGACTTTAGGATAATCATAAGTTGAGCCTTATAGAACATATAAGAACGCTCAATTTTCAGTTCCATTAATTAACTTATGAAATTTGGATGAGCAAGTATAAAATATTTATTATTACGTAGTAAATCCGTGAAATCGGAAATCTAATAAGAATATCTGAGATATTCTCAGACATTCTTTTCATTTCAGAGAGCGAGTAATGGCGCTATAACCATAAGCCAATTGTGGCTAGGACTATAATTAATGCTTAAGTCACAACCGTTTGGAAAAAAAAGGAGCATCACTTAACCTTCTTAGGCTAGATGCTCTAAACGACTATTTTTAGATAAATTATTGTTCTGTACACCAAACAGGGCAACCTGTTTAACTATTCTGACATGGGTTCCCCATGTCTTTTTAAGGTAGATATCAAATCTTTCCTATCTCCAACGGTTGCATGGATGTGATCAGGTGAGCGATCGAGGAGTGTCTTCGTGATTATTGCGTGAAGAAATGTTTCAATAACTGGATCCGTTTCATGGTGACATGCAATGCCTTCAACGAATTATTCCTTATCGTAGCTCCATCCACGAGGTGTGCAATGTTAATTCTAATGCTAATGCAGTCACTAGCTAATTTTGATAGTTGAAAATTCCATATTCGAATTCTAAAGTAGTCCCTAGTAGCACACTTGTTCCATTCAGTTGAGCTAACATAAATATGACTTGCTAAGTCAGAATCAAGTTACTACAGATAATTATGATCGTAGTGTACCACTTGGGGTGGCTGAACTGTGTAAATGGCTAAAACGAAAGAAAACACTATTTTTCACTCCCATTAAACCTGTGAAAGCAAAGTTTGATTCATATAATAGAAATCACATAAATCAACTAAACAATTTCAAAGCAAACTTTAACAATCTATGCAAGGAAAGCGACGAAAGACAACAAAGAGAGTTCTTTGAGAATCTACGGTCAACATCTGAAGAACTATTGAAGGTATGGGACAAAAATGAACTTCCACTGAACTGGAAGTGGTCCCTGCTGGTTCCCATAGAAGATATACCTCACCCCAACAACCCCGGACTCTATCTCCGAATCTGACAAAGTAGCATCGGATACAAACCCTACGCATCTTTGATTCTTCAGGAGACCTTCTGGAAGAAAAATGGAACTCAGGAGATGACCAACATGTGATGACTCTTGTCTGTCTGTCTGTCTGTCTGTCAGAACCTTATAGTCTCAAAAACTAATAAACCAATCGCCGTGAAATTTTGTATAGAGGGGTTTTTGCGGCCGAGAAAGGTTCTTATGATAGTTAGAAGCCCCTTCCTTCTCTGGAAATTTCTGCATAACTCAAGAACTAATCAAGCAAATGGAAACAAATTTGGTATGTGAAGATATTGAAGGAAAGAAATGTTTCAACGGTGGTTGGCGATCCCCTCTCTCTAGCAGGGGGGGGGGGTCTCATACAAATGAAACTGTTATGGAAATGTGTGTGTGCAGGGGTTTTTGGAGCCGGAGAAGGTTCTTATGATGGTTCGAGACTGCTCCCCTGTCTGAAAGGGTGGCTTCCATACAAATGAAACACAAATTTCTCCACAACTCGAGAACTAATCAAGAAAATGGAACCAAATGTGGCAGGTGAAGGTTTTTTAATACAAAAAATGTTTCGATTCTCTTAAATAGGGAGGCTTCCATACAAATGAAACACACATTTCTGCATAACTCGAGAACTTATCAAGTAATCGGAATAAAATTTGGCACGTGGAGGTTTTTGAAGGTGACAAATGTTTTATGGTGGTTTGAGACTTCTTTGCCCTCTCAAAGAAAGGGGGGAGGGGGGCACCCATACAGATGAAACACAAGTTTCTGCATAATTAATTAAACAAATGGAACCAAATTTGGTATGTGGAGATTTTTGAAGGCCAAAAATGTTTTCATGATGGTTTGAGACCCCTCCTATCTCTGGAAGGGAGGGCTCTCATACAAATGAAACACACATTTCTGCATACCTCAAGAACTAATGAAGCAAATGGAATCAAATTTGGCATATGGGGGGGTTATAAAGGCAACCATTGTATGGTGATTGGAGACCCCTCCCCTCTCTGAAAAGGGTGGCTCTCATACAAATAAAACACAAATTTCAACCAAACATGACAACAATCCAGGCAACTAAAACACAAAATGTGTATTTCTCGGGTAAGAAGCATGTTTTGATAAAAGTGTGAACCCCTTTCTAGTCAAGAAAAAAACTCATGCCAAAGAACATACATAGGAGGGCCAGTTCTATTAAATTTTCAATCATTTCGTTGCAAATGTTGCAATAATTATATATGTTGCATACGTAGCAATAATAATAGATACGCATGAAGTAGTACTTTTCTCTTATATAATTATAAACATTATTATATAGATATTAAGTGCTAAGACAGGAAAATGAGAAGGACCATCAGGGCACCCGATAGAGCTAACAGTTTGTGAATAGGAACAGCCATAGCAGACTCTTCGCATCCGTCACTACCTTGAACCGAGTTCCTAGCTTCTTGCTGAAGTATCCGATGGCTGAAGTTGTCTGATGTTTGGACTCAATGGTGACGAAGTGTCGGTCTCAATGGCGACGGATTTGTGAAGTCTGTGTTCACTAAGATCGGTGCTGCTGTGTGCATCGATTTTAATTCATTCAGAGCCGCTTCCGCTTCCTCCGACCAAGTGAATTTAATGAACTTCTGGTAAAACCCAGCAAGGCCCATCAACCTTCACCTGTCTTTCACCGACTTGGGCCGGGTGTAGTCTAGAATTGGTTGGATTCTCGAATGGCCAATGGAAACACCTCGCTCGGTCAACAAGAATCCTAAGTACACTTGATTCTAACGAAATCTGATTTTTTACAGTGATATGGTTAATTTACCCTTCCACAAATGTTCTTCTACTCTTCCTACGAGTCAAAAATGTTCTTCAGAAGCCTCAGTACCGATCAAAATTTAATGTACGTAAACATATACAAGGGGTTGTAGGTCGAATCCAATGACCTTATCCATTAATCGACACATGGTAAAAGGTGCGTTTGTCAACCCAAACGGACACACCTTGAAATGGAACAGCCGTTTCGAAGTCAGAAACGCAATATAATTCCTGCTCTCCTTCATTAAAGGGATTTGGAAATAGGCATCTTTTAGGTCGATGAAGTTCAGAAGTTCAAGGAGGAGAGCTCATTGCTGTCGGACTTAGTTTCGGTGTTACAATCGGTGGTACACTGAGATAACTTTCCAAGTTTACTGGTTAGTAGTGGTCTTATTCATAGCAGCTTCCCTTGGCCTTTTTCGGCATTTAGGGTTTTTGGTTCCTGGGCAGTCTTTGTAGGCTTGGTGGCCTTTTGCTTAGAAGCAGCAGCCTTCTTCACATCACCAGCCTTTCTTTCACTGGCGGCTTTACTGCAAGCCTTGACAGTAGGCTTCTTGGCCTTGACATTTACGGACAATCCGTTTCTTCTCTGCTTGCAACGAGACTGACATAAAGTATTGCTTGCACAACTATTTACAAGCTTTCCCTCTGGCCTAAACACGATAGGTACTTAATAACGAAGTCTGTGTTCGCGTAGCACTCGCGAGATATCGATTGTAATCACCAATTTTCACATTCACATTTTGAATAATGCAATTCACTGCTGTAAGTATTTCTTATGGATTGATGCTAAAAAAATTGAATATTTAACGGGGCATGAATGTGTAATCGACTTAGAAGGGGATGTTCGCTCATCACCATGAGGCACCAAGAGTGGACAGTAATGTTTACTAGAATGAAAGATGTGAAGAAAAAGTGTTGAAACTCTGCGAGGTATGTCAAGGCACGGACGAATCCGCCACCTCAACAGGCAAAAGTAACGTGTTGGTACGCGCTCATGTACCACTGATAGCGGTAGTTTGTTCACACTCCGTTTTGATGCGTACATGGGAGAGGAACTCTCTCATTTTGGGTTTGTTTTTATACACAATGTCTGATGATTACTCAAAAAAAATTTCGTCATCTCTAACGTAGAGATCCCGGAGAGAAGGACTGTAAAGCATTGTGATACTGGTCCCCAACAGTATTGATTAATGGTTACCACCATTTATAAGTTTAACATACTCTAATTGCTATGTTTTGTATTCTCCGTGCGTGTAGTAACGATGTAGATTCATTTGCGTGTTATGATGTAAAAGGAGATGTTCGTTCTTCATCATGAGGCACCAAGCGTGGACCAGTATCACACTGTCTACATAAAATAATTTCTTAATTCTTAAAATGCATGATGGTGATGCTAGATAACATTATTAACGTAAGAGATCAAAGCAATTTCTCGTCTTTTCTTCAGTGATTCAATATCAATTATGCAACGAGACTCATACAAAGGAAATGAATTCCAGTCTAGTTTTCTAAGAGCAAACAACAAAAATTGTTTTGTATAGATTCTATACGACTAATGTATGTTTCTTGGTATGGAGTCCAAACAACAGTCAATATCAATATCAAGCAGACTTTTAACACACCATTCGTAGAAGACATCAATTTCACTCTGAAAATATTTCAAATCGAACCTACTACAGATTTCCATATACAGTTTCATATCATCAACATAAATAATAACGTTAAGATGATTTAACACAAGATTAACATCATCAACAAAAAGAATAAATAAAAGAGAACCTTAATAAGATCCTTGTGGAACTCTTGAGGTGACATTTACTGCTCTAGAGATCTTTTCTTTAAAACGTACCACCTGTGTTCTATCTTTCAAATATAATAAGATTCGATACATTTAATAGTGTCCTGATTCAAGTGCTTTACAAACATCTATGTATCTATCTAAATTTGGTAAACTTTTGACTAATGTGTATGCTTTGTGCGCTTTTTGTTTCCTGTTTTTGAGATTTTTTATTTCACCTTTATACCTTACCGGTTGTATATAGCTAGTTAGTATTCTCTTCATTCTCTTTGGAAGGTGATCTTGAATTCACGAAATTGCATATAGAGTGTTGCAAAATATGTCATCGACCTTGTTCACGTCTTTTTCATTTTTAAGAGATTCTGCCAATCGATATTTGTTAGTTTTCTGTTAATTTCAGCATAGTTTAGATTTTTAAAATGATAAACAAGTTCGTAATCAGTATCCTCTGGACGTTGGCTATTCGAATTTGAGAATAATGAATATTCGATAGCAGTATTAAATTTTTCATTCTTCCATAGTGGGTCTCCCTCGAGAATTGTGAAAATGTAGGGAAAACTAGCCCATGGCCTCCAGTAACAATAAATGTCGAGCCTAATATCGGCACTAGCTCTCCATCTCTCACACACACACACGCACACTCTCCATAATGGCATCTTCTATTGCTGAGTTTAGCCGCGGCCATACCTGGACGGATCCTCCTTACTAAATCTTGCAGTCCAATTACTTAACTATCGCTTATTGCTATTCCACCCACGCAGTCCTCCACTCCTGCTAAAGTATGCCAATTGCTTTCCCCTAGAGGCTTGCCCTTTCAAACACATCCGTCCCTTATTACCCCAGCATCTGAAATGCGAATCAATAAATCCTCCAGCGCGTGGGAGAAAGAAAGCCAAATTCCACAGAAAAATTTGCCCCCATTCCGCTTTCTTATCATTTAATAAGATCATTCAAATCGCACGTACATTCAAACAGACGAGGCAAAAAAAAAATATGGGTCACATTCAGCACTGACTGTGGAATCCCCCTCGTATGAACAAAAAATTACCCAGTTTGAGAGGTGACCAATTGGGACAATTGTTTTATCGCATCGCCCCGTCGTCGTCGTCGTCGAAACGGAAATTGCAATGTACCGTGAACTGCACTAACCTGTCGTCAATCTCCAAAGTTGGCAACGGGGGCAACGGTAGATCCATCCCGGCTGCAATCGACGGAATGGGATGATCTGCCAGCTCAGGCATCGGCGGAGGCACCGGTCCAATTTCCTCCATATCGTCGTCCAGATCTTCCGGATCTTCCGGAATGATGGCCGTTCCGGAGTGACTGGTACCGCAGGCCGACATGACCGTAACGTCCGGCAGGCTGGCCGTGGTGCTGCTGGCAGTGATGGGAGCCAGCGTGCTCGGAGTGGTAACGGTCTGCGGGTGGGAAGAAGCCCCCCCGGAGGCCTGCGTGACCACATCTTCGATGTCCGAATCGATGCCTTGGGCAAAGTCCATGTAGAACGAATCGCGCGAGTCGCTCGATCCGCGGCGAAGTTTCAGCGACAGATCCGGCGAGCTGTCCATTTTCTACTCTTGTTGGGATTTCACACTGCACTGCAGAACGAGAAACTCTGCACTTTCACTCGGGTCGGGTGTCCGTGTTCGTCGTTTGTGAATGGTTTCGTTTTACGCTCGGACGGTAAGGATCAACTATCTGGTGCAGCTGGAAGGAAACTGTGCACGAATGGGGCGGTGCGATTGAAGTGAGATGTTGTGGGATTTTTTTTTTTGTTGTGCTGTTTGGAATTTGTATTAATTCAGGAAGGAATTCTGCCGGAAATCAGTTCATGTGTGGAGATATTTAAAATAGATCTAAAAGAAGACTACATTAAGGACACACAAAAATGGAAGAATTTTCTTCAAGATTTGAAGTTCTTATGTAAATTTTCTTACTAGTCTTCTAGTTGCTTCCAGGATCAAATAAATTGTAGATTTTTGGACAAAACCAAATTAGAGAGGAAGGGGCTGCGAGATTTACTAATTTCTTAAAGAAACTTTTCAACGATCAATTCTCTAGCAGCTCTTTTCATCAGATTCATGGCAGACTACGTTTGAAGGATTCAGAAAAAAATCTTTCTAGGATTTTTAAGTTAATGAAATATTCATATGAAAGGGTGATACAACTCTCAAACAACTAAAATAATATAGAAGGATTAATCCGAAATTTACTTCCGGAAAAAATATCTTCAGAGATTCTAAAAAAAGTCCTCCCAGAATACATTCCCATCATTCCTTCCGGAACAAATTTTCTTCGTCGCAAAATTCGCAGCGAAGCAAAAAACCTCACAACATCATACTTCGTACTTGGCGTGCCAAAATCCCGCAAACACTTGTGTGAGTTTTTTCAACACTTTTCCTCTTATCACTGACGTCACAAATACATCTCTCTCTCGTGCTCCTTTCACTTCCTAGTGTGCGCGCTGCTATTTTACTACGTCGGACTGTTATCCTGTTCCCTCGAATTCAGAGCGCATTCATATCGTCATCGAACGCCGATTGTACTCCGAGGACGACGAATTTGCCAGAGATGAAATTACTACACTACTATTTCAGGGGCCACCGCCCTCTCCCTCGCTCTCTCACCCACCTCCGTTCAGCTTCCACTGCTCTCTTCACTTTCACTTCCAAGCTGGTGCTGCACTTAGTGTATTCCAGCAGGATCGAAAATTTTCCTCCGCTCCGGCCAGTAGAATTCAATTTCCGGACTCGGAACTCACTAGCGCTTCGACGACACACATTCCGTCACACAATTTTTTCCACTCATCCGGGTGCCGGAGAAAAAACTCAATTATGCACCCGACAATTGCATTTTCCACAGAACAACATCCTGCAATCCAGCGCTCGAAGGCTTTTTTTGCTGCTGCATACACACACCCACTCACGGCAACTTCCCTCCAAACCAAACGACAGTCAATCAGTCTTTTCCGCCCGCTCTAACTAGGATCTCCACTATAACAGCAAATCAGTAAATTACTCCAAGTCCGAGGGGGGTGGGGAAACAAACGACGCAAACGGCTTCTGGCTTCTGATATGTGTCCACACACTTGCTGCTCGGAGCAGAACCACGGCGATACTGAGGCGGCGACGATTGACCCGTTTTCCAGCCTCTGATCAACAAAACCAATTCTCTCGTCATTCCAGGCTGGGAATATGTGAATCGCACTCTCTCTCTCGTTCTCACTTTCGACCTCTTCTCCGTTGGGAAGGATTTTTCCCCAAAAGTGGGGTTTCAAGCTGCGAATATTATTTTCGCAAAGTACGATGTCCTTTTTGGCGAAGGAGAGCGAGAACGGGAGCACCGTCGCTCTCGAAACTCCGCTCAAAAACTGTCCACGGACCGATTGGGGAGAGCGATTATGTTAAGACACTACGGAGAAAGTGACAGAAGCGGGGAATGGAATGGATATTTATGTTGGTGTTTCTACTACTGCCATGCCTACTATGAAGTGTGGTTCTATGCTCGATGATGACGATGACAGTTTTGTGTGAATGAACGAGGGTTGGTGCCACGAAGCGAGAGAGCGAATGAGCAGGAGAATGCGTAATTTTTATTACGCCTAAGTGTTACCCGTTTGGAAGGAGATGATGAAGATGGGACAATACTTGTTTCAGGTAGAGTGACTCACGTTGGTTGGTGGAGTGATGGGGACAGGTACTGAAATAACATAGAGTGTTCTCGTATATCGCCGCAGAATCAACTGTTCACAATTTAAGGATGTTAAACAACTCTTATAAATTTCGTGGTCAAGGATCGTGGTCAATGTTCCACCTTAACAACACTTGTAAACACAACTGAAGTTCTCTTTAAACGCTGACCAGACTGAGCAGTTGGAACATGTTGTTATCCCATCTTGTTGACATTTCTCTAGTCGATAATTATTATTATACGTTATAACTCTGTAGTCTGAACAAGGTGTTCATTTCTCTAAAGTGTGCTAAATAGTTTTATCAGAGCATTTGTGAAATTTTGAACACCTATTTTCAAACTCATTATTTAAAATTGAATCATTTCTAATCAATTGTTTTGGTTCAATCTCTGATGCTAATTAGGTAGCTTCTCAACCTTGAATGTTATATTAACACATACTTGCGTCTATTTACGTTATTCTTACGTTAGCAGTCCAATATATGAGACACATTTTGTTTCAACAAGTTTTTTTCCCTTGTTGGGGTCGTATTGCCACTGATTTGATTTATTGTTTGATTTATTATGACGTGTCCTCCTTTTTATTTATGCCATATTATCGCAATAGTAAGTAACTATTTGGAGTAACTACTACTACGGCAGTAGGCAATTTTCCCAAGCAGGTACTACATTTCTTATGAAGTGTACTACTTGATTGGGAGCAGCTTTCCAGACCTCACAGGGTTCAATGAGCCCCTTGTCAAAAAAATATGCATCGTTTATTCATAGTCAATCAGTCACCGTTCTACCGGACGGTCGTATTTTTATTTTACTCGCGCCGCTTTATTGTAGACACGTATTAACTTTTTACAAGCTTTTCAAGCTCTTTGTGACTATATAAACAATCCTTTAAACTAAATTCATTTAAGCCTGCTCTGTGCGTGTGTTTTAGTATTTTAAATTATCACCATAAAATGAACCTGAATGTCGTACATCAAGCTCTCTTCATCTTTGGAAGTGCAATGGTACATGTGGGCGGAGTTTCCATGCTGCATGCATTGGCGCCAAACGAGACTGGGAAGACAACCTCCGTAACTATGTGCTCCCACTTTGCCAACAGTGTGCTACTAATCTACTCGAAGTGGTAGATTTACGTAAAATTCTAGACAAGCAGATGGAGTGTCAACATAAAATAATAAATCAACTAAAAGGCATCACCATCATGCATGAAGCGGTGGACACAATTGAAAAACGGTTGACATCGCTGGAACAGCACTGGCTCGAAGGTGCAAAACAAAATAAAAAAATGTTCAACACCTTGGCTGAGGCGCCAAACCATGCATCGTCAGCTGAGACTGCTGACCTAGTGCGTGAAGTTGCTCGTGATTCCGGTAGTGTTATTGCCAAGTCAATCAATGCTAAAATTGAAGACACGCTAAACCGTTTATCGGACAAAATGGACAATGATCGTGAAAATATATTGGCAATCGCTTCTGCGTCTGGTGATTTTCCATCGGATGTAATTATGGGAATTATGGACGAGGTGAAACTGCTGTCGTCTTTATGTTCGAGAATGACCACTTCAGTGGAAGCAGGTCACACTTTGAATGCTGCTGATCAACCTCTAGGTCTATCCGTAGAGCTGGCCCAAGATCTAGCATTTGCCAGATCAAAACCGACGATTGATGTCAAGGAGGGTTGGTGCACTCTTGGTTCGAAGAGAATTTGGAGAAATGACTGGACCGATTATGATTCACGGAAACATGTTCGGGAACTACAGCAAAAAGCTAAAAAGAAGGCCAACAAGCGGAAAAAAAACTCTTAAACGTCGCATGAACAGCCATAATATCTATCATGGTATTGGCGGTGATGTAAGCGATAACAGCCGCAACGCCCATAATAATCATAATGACAATGGAATTCTGGATATCAACAACGTTCAGCGTGCCGTTTGCAGCTCTCTTCCGTTGGACAAGGACCTCCTAGCAGCAGCTAAAGAAAGATTCTCAGGGGCTCCTGCGCATCAGCGTATTAGGTTTCAACGTGGAGAAATTATTAACCCATACCCAGCTGAACAGCATTTACGTCAAGAATGCCCAACTTCATCTTCAAATTGGACCTTTCGGCCGGTGTTAAGGACATCATTTTCAAACCATTCCTCGCCGTGTTCGTGCCAACGTACGGGTTTTCTACAGAACTGACGCACTCTGAAGAGGTAGAATGTTTAGAATTAAGTAATTCTAATTGTATTGACAAGTTCTCAAACCTTTCTTCACACTCTAATGTAACTGAAGTGCTGATATATTGTCAGAACTTTAATCGTGTGAAAAGCTCATCTAAGATGAAAACAATTTACAGAAATTTAATGAGTTCATCTTTTTCTATCATATTGGGCACAGAAACTAGTTGGAATGAGAGCATTAAAAGTGAAGAAATGTTTGGGAATGATTTTTGCGTATTCAGAGACGACCAAAGAATGGCACAAAAGAGGTCTGGAGGTGGTGTCCTCATTGCGATTTCATCTAAATTTAATGCTGAACTAATTCCCTCTACCAAATTTAAGGAGTTTGAACATGTCTGGGTTAAAGCGCAAATAGCTGGTGAAATTCATGTGTTTGTATCTGTGTATTTCCCACCTGATCATGCTAACAAAAACTCATACGAAGCATTTTTTCAAAATGCTGAAGAGATCCTCTCAGATCTTTCCCCTGAGATTAAAGTTCACGTATACGACGACTTCAATCAACGCAATGCGGACTTCATTTTTGATGTTGAAAATGAAGGTATTCTTCTTCCAGTCGTTGGGGACAATGTGACATTACAGTTAATTTTTGACAAAATTGCCAGCCTTGGTTTGAATCAAATTAATCATGTAAAAAATCAGCAAAATTGTTATTCAGATTTTTTGCTGACAAACATTCATGAGGATTTTTGTGTTAATGAATGCCTGACGCCCTTATGGAAAAACGAACAATTTCATACTGCAATTGAATATTCTTTATTTGTTCATTACAATCCACGGTCCAACGACTATGATTATGAGGAAATCTTTGAATACAACAAAGCTAATTACGAGAACATAAAAATTAAGCTAAATTCAATCAACTGGCAATCAATCATACGAAATGAAGTACACATCGAAAACGCTGTTGATGTCTTCTACAGGTTTTTATTTGAAACTAGCTGATCCCGGTGCGAGCGTTGCTACGCCTGCAACTAAATGAATGAACATTACAAAGAACTGACGCTTTTTTTTAATGAGTTTTTTTTTTTTGAGTAATAAGGAGTTCAAACTTCTATCAGAACATTCTTCTTACCCAGACAATAAACAGTTTGTGGCTTATTTACCTGGATAATTCTCAGGATTGATTGAAATTTGTGTTTAAATACAACATAGAAACATTTCTTGCATTCAAAAAACCCCGCATACCATTTTTGATTCCATTTGCTTGATTAGTTCTCAAGCTATGCAGAAATTTGTGATTCATTTGTATGCGAGCCGGAAGGAGGAAGCGGTCTCAAACAATCATAAGAACCTTCCCCAGCCCCAAAAATACCTGCATACATATTTTCACTCCGATCGGTCAGACAGAAATCCATTTTAATATAAATAAAAATCCTGTTTCCAATAACCCCCATATGCCAAATGTGGTTTCATTTACTTGAATAGTTCTCGAGTTATGCAGAAAATTGCGTTTCATTTGTATTAGAGCCCCCCCCCCCCTTTTAAGAGGGCAAAGGGGTCTCAAACCACCATAGAAATATGTCTCTCCTTTAAAAAATTCCACATGCCAAATTTGATTCTATTTGCTTTATTAGTTCTCGAGTTATGCAGAAATTTGTGTTTCATTTGTTTGAGAGCCCCCCTCACCCCCTCCCTCCTTCAGAAGGCGGAAGAGTCTCAATGACCATAAAAACATTTCTCTCCCTCAAAAACCTCCATATGCCAAGTTTGGTTCCATTTGCTGGATTAGTTCTCGAGTTATGCATAAATTTGTGTTTCATTTGTATGGGAGCCCCCCCCCCCCCATTCAGAAAAAGGAGGGTTCTCAAATTAGCACTGAAACAGTATTCATCTACAAAAACCTCCACATGCCATATTTGGTTTCATTTGTTTGATTAGTTCTTGAGTTATGCCGAAAATAGTTTTTCATTTGCATGGGAGCCCCCCTTTCTAAAGGCGGGAGGGGTGTCGAACTATAATAAGATCCTTTCCCGGACCCAAAAACCCCTGCATACAAATTTGGTTCCATTTGCTTGATTAGTTCTCGAGTTATGCAGGAATTTGTATTTCATTTGCATGGGATCCCACCCTTTCTAGAAGCGGGAGGGCTCTCGAACTATCATAAGATGCTTTCCCGGACCCAAAAACCACTGAATACAAATTTGCAAAGCAGTAGGTATAGTTCTCATGTTTGGTTGATATTTGGAAATTTGTATGAGAGCCCCCCTTTTTAGAGGGAAGCCCTCCTTTGAACCACCATAAAAACATTTCATGCCTTAAAAACTCGTCCATTCCAAATTTGGTTCCATTTGCTTGATTATTTCTCAAGTTATGCAGAAATTTGGGTTCCATTTGTTTGACAGCACCCCCTCCCCCCCCCCCCCCCTCTTCCTCCTCATATGACGGAAGAGTCCCAAATCACCATAGAAACATTTCCCTCCTTCAAAAACTTCCACATGCGAAATTTGGTTCCATTTCTCTTATTAGTTCTCGAGTTATGCAAGGATTTGCATTTCATTTGAATAGGTTCCCCCCCTTTCAGAAAGTGGAGGGGTCTCAAATCAACATAGAACAAATTTATGTCTTCAAAAACCACCACATACTAAATTTGGTTCCATTTGCTTGATTAGTTCTCGAGTCATTCAGAATAGTGTATTTCATTTGTATCGGAGACCTCCCCCCCTCCGTTTAGGATGAGAGGGGTCTCAAACCAAAATAGAAACATTTTTTGTCTTAAAAAACCACCACATGCTAAATTTCGTTCCGTTTGCTTGATTAGTTCCCGAGCTATGCAGAATATTGTGTTTTATTTGTATGGGAGCCCCCCCTTTTATGACGGGGAGGGTTCTCAAGCTACCATAAAAACCTTTTTTGCCTTCAAAAACTCACACATGCTAAATTTGGTTTCTTTTGCTTGATTAGTTCTCGAGTTGTGTAGAAATTTGTGTTTCATTTGTATGGGAGCCCCCCTTTCCAGTAAAGGGAGGGGTCTCAAACCATCATAAGATTATTCTCCGGCCCCAAAAATCTATGCATACAAAATTTCACGCCGATCGGTTTTTCCGATCGCGAGTTAAATCGTGACAAAGGAAACCCCAACTCATTTTTATTATATAGATTAACGAGAACGTACCTCTTAAAAGAAAAAGACGCAGATATAACTCCAAATATCCAATATGGTTCAACCGGAATATTATTAATTTGAAAAATCAGAAGCAAAAGGCCCACAAAATTTACAAGAAAAGCAACTCTAATGTCAATCTGCAAAATTATCTGAATATCTGTGATCAGCTTAATTCAGCAATCAATTCCAAATTGGAAGAGTATAATTTCAGAACAGAGAGTGAAATCAAATCATGTCCTAAACAGTTTTTCAAGTATGTCAGAACAAAATTAAAATCAAACAACTTTCCTTCAAAAATGCATCTCGCTGACAAAAACGCTGGAGACCCTGGTGAGATTTGTGACATGTTTGCAAAGTTTTTCCAAGAAATTTACACGACATTTTCGGATGATGATCGCGATCTAGATTATTTTTCATTCTTTCCTGCATCCTCAAATGACATTAGAGTTAGTCAGGTACATGTTCAAGACATTCTTGCTGGTTTGAACAATCTTGATGCTGCGAAAGGTGCGGGACCTGATGGAATCCCTCCAGCATTTATGAAAAATCTTGCATTTGAACTAACTTCGCCTTTATTTTGGCTCTTCAATTTGTCACTTGATTCAGGTCAGTTCCCAAAAATTTGGAAAAACTCATACCTAATACCCATATATAAGTCAGGAAAAAAATCCGATATTCGCAATTACCGTGGAATTGCTATTATGTCTAGCATCCCAAAGCTCTTTGAAGCTATCGTTAATAGAAAACTGTTCAGCCAAGTACAAAATGTTATAACAAATTCGCAGCATGGATTTTTCAAAGGACGCTCAACTTCCACAAACTTGTTAGAATTCGTAAATTATTCATTAAACGCAATGGACAACGGCAACCATGTCGAAGCGCTGTACACTGATTTTAGCAAGGCCTTTGACCGTATTGACATTCCTCTGTTACTCTACAAGTTAGGAAAAATAGGATTTGAGGATAAATTTCTTAAATGGATACAATCGTATTTAATAAATCGGCAACAAGTAGTCAGTTTTAATGGTAAAAAGTCACACCCTGTTCATGTATTATCTGGAGTTCCCCAAGGCTCGCATCTAGGCCCTTTGCTTTTTATTTTGTTTGTCAATGATATTTCTTACATTCTTAAGCAGGTCAGAATTCTCATCTATGCAGACGACATGAAAATATTTATGGAAATTAAGAATGACCAAGATAATGTAACTTATATAAACGAAATATTATTATTTGATATATGGTACAAAAAAAGCTTACTAGAAATAAACGTTAAGAAATGTAACTTAATTACTCTCAGTATAACACGATATACACCACAAATTACTGTTTCTTTAGGCACTGAAATTGTAGAAAAATGCGAGAGAGTCAGAGACTCAGGTGTTATTGTAGATTCTAAGCTTAATTTTATCGACCATTACAACACAATTATCCATAAAGCAACCAATATGCTAGGTTTTATTAAACGGTTTGGTCAAAACTTTCATGACCCATATACGATCAAAACATTGTACGTTGCATATGTCAGGTCTATTCTAGAGTATTGTAGTGTCATATGGTCTTCTTTTAAGAAAACACATGAAGAACGAATAGAATCAGTCCAAAAACAATTTCTTTTGTATGCTCTCCGTAAATTAGGCTGGACAACATTTCCACTTCCGTCTTATGAAGCACGGTGTATGCTTATTGACATTCAAACTCTAAAAGAACGAAGGGAATTTGCCATGATCTCTTTTGTAAACGATATTGTATCGCATCGCATTTCCTCCCCTAACTTATTATGGAGTCTAAATTTCTACACCCCCTCGCGGCATTTGAGGAATCGGAACTTATTTGCGTTAAATATCAATCGGACAAACTATGCGAAATTCGGACCAATTAACCGAATGATGTCTCTCTATAATCTGCATTGTGAATCAATTGACCTAACAATGTCACGTAGTAACCTAAGACAGTATTTTGTTTCTAGACGATCTTTAAGAAGATAGAATTAAGTGTAAATATGTAGTCTACGATCGATTGACGAAATAAATAAATAAATTATTAAATAATGCAACACAGTCGCACATTCAATGCTAGAGCTTTCACTATCTAATCCACAAGAGCGGCATTTATCTTCACGAAGTCTACCGATGATTTTCAGGTGATATGTACTCGGACAATGTCCTGTTATCAAACCAGTGTATGTGCTCAAGTCGTGTTTCGAAAGTTTATGTAAGTTGTGCGTACGAGAAGCGTAAGGTTTAATGAACTGTTTGGATTGCCGGGCATTGGAGGTACTATTCCAGTTAGCCTGTACTTTTTCCTTTTCCCAGTTCTTTAGTTCCACTTTTGAGGCGCAAGAAGATAAACCAACAAATGGTTCGGGCCTTATGAATTGCATAGATGACCCTATTTATTCCAACTGATCAGCGTTTTCGTTTCCTTCAATCCCGCAATGACCAGGAACCCAATAGCGGTTAACCATGTTGCGACAGGACAATTGCTGTAAAAATTGTGCGCATTCCCACACCAGTTTAGATGTGAATGTTTTTGACTTTAAAGAATTCAGAGCTGCTTGTCTATCTGAAAAAATGCATATGTTTGCATTTTTATAATTTCTTTTCATACAGATTGATGCACACTCCAGTACTATGGGATATTTTCCCACTGCCACATAAAAGTTTATCCCAGAACCAGTTATACCAGGTCCTACCAAATCATTTGAACCATCTGTATAGAAGACTGTTGAGCCCGGACGAAAACCCGGTTCTCTTTTATCCCAATCAGCACGGGTAGCTGCATGGACTGTGAATTTATGATTGAAGTAGTTTCTCCTAAGCAAACAATCTTCACTTATCAATATTAAAGGATTTATCGAAAACTCTTTTAGGATACTCAAGTGTCCAATAAGATCTCCATCGAAGAAATTCATGGATCGTTTGAGCCTTAGAGCATTTTTTTCCGCATCCTGTTTATAGTACAGGATCTAAAGGAAGAATGTTGAGTAGAGCATCTAGTGCTTTTGAAGGAGTACTATGAATTGCCCCAGTTATAGAGATAGCAGCAAGCCTTTGCAGCTTGTTCAGTTTCTCTTGAGCCTCTATCTGTTAAATTTTTGGTTCCCTGATAAGCGAGGCAAACGTGATTCTAGGCTTGACTATAGTTGAATATATCCAGTGAATTGTGTTAGGCTTAAGGCCCCATTTCTTTCCAAAAGTTCTTTTACAGATCCAGAAGGCATGCCTTTCCTATTTGTTGTTAAATATGACTGTACCAGCAAAGATGCTTATCTAGAGTTACGCCTAAATATTTAAACTCTGAAGATAAAGACAGTTTAACGCTTCCTAGTTTAAGTTCAGTGAAGGAGATTTTCCGTTTTTTAGTAAAGCGCAATATTGTCGTTATTTTGGAATTGATATTTAATCCCTCGGTTTTGCACCACAATAGTGTGTATGATAATGCTATTTGCATTCTCTCAAACATGATAGTATCGTATTTACCACGGACTGTAATGGCAATGTCGTCCGCAAAGCCAATTATTTCAAATCCTTTAAACTTTAGTTTTACAAGGAGATCATCAACAACAAGAGACCATGAGAGGGCAAACAAGACGCTCCCTTGAGAACAGCCCTTTACAGCGGTTACTTTTACCTCTGAGCCTCCAAGAATTGCTGATATTTCTCTTTTGGATAGCATTTCAACAATCCAATTAATTATTTTATTATTGAAGCCACGATTTCTCAAAGCTCTTGTCATCGAGTGGAAGGAGGCATTATCAAAAGCACCTTCAATGTCAAGAAACGCTGCCAATAGAATTTCCTTAGCAGTGAAGGACTTTTCTATTTTTTCAACTAGAATATGATGGGCTGTTACAGTTGATTTACCTGTCTGATAAGCGAATTTTGCTTTTGATAATGGATTATTGGTTGGTATATTAGATTGAACATATTCATCAATTAGTTTTTCCAATAATTTCATCTATATTGATGATTAACTTATAGGCCGAATAGTACGTTCGCACTACTGCTTATATTACGTGATACTCTATAGCTTGATATCAGCAACTATACATCTAGTTTTCACTGAAAATAATGTACATGTCATTTGATATCAAGATACTCTATATCACGTAATATAAGCTGTAGTGTGAACGTACTATAAATGACTTTGGTGGAGACTTGTCTTTTTTATTTGCCTTCGGTATAAATGCTACTCTGACTTGCCTCCACTTTTTTGGGATATATCCCAGTATGAAGCTGGCTTTGAATAGTCTGTTTAAGTCAGGAATTATTACTGATTTACATTTTTGGACATGTGCCGGAATAATTCCGTCGGGACAAGAAGATTTTAAGGGACTAAATGAGTTAATGGCCTATTCAATTTTTGAGTAAGTAAAAATCTTATTTACTAAATTTGCAGACACTTCGTTGAGGATTTAAGAGCCATTGCCATGTTTATTTTGTTAAATAGGTATTAGATAGGGATTGATTTATAAGAGGAGAAGAATAATTCAATCACTGTCACGTTAATATGGAGCTGCACGAGAAATTCGCCAAAACCAGCCAGTGTTCGGAATCCTCTTAGAATTTAGAAATGGGTAACAACATGTTAGAGAAAGCGGCGCTCCAAGTGGTCGAATATGCAAGTTTTTCACAGCGTTTTGTTTTTTATAAACAGTTCTGCTCAGTTTATTTTATTCACAGTTTAAAACTAACGTGGTACGAAGATATTCATCATGCAGGAACAGAAAAGAAAAATAGTTGTGTACAGTTACCTGCAAAATCCATCTGCGCAAATTCGGGTAATAAGTACTATAGCGCGAATGATTAAAAAGTACGAGGAAAGTTTAACAACTGCCCGCAACGTGCAAATCAAGCGTCGGAGTGAAGCCGTATGTCGTCAACTGCGGGTGAAGGTCATGCTGAAAATCAAGGTTGATCCCAACATCTTAGTTTATGATTTGGCGAAAATCTGAATGCCGACCGTTGTACTGTGCGGCGAATCCATCTCGGAGAAGGTTATAAATGTTACCGAGCAAGTAAACAACCCAAAGCAAAGTCTCAACCAACAAAAAGTGGCCAGAGCTCGAGCCCGTAAGTTTTACGATCAAGTTCTGATGAAAATCGATGGATTCCTCTTGATCGATTATGAAACATATGCTAAAGCAGATTTCAAACATTTAAAATGCCGAGGCTCTACAACCCAAGCTACAATTACAGTTATATTACCAGCCGTATAGCACTCTCCCCGGCTTTGTTGATAAAACTACACTCAAAACTGCTTTGACTACCTACACCTTCTCTATGCATCTTTAGAGGTGAATTTTATACAAAGTGGCCCAATCTATTGACGGTTGTGAAAACAATTTAATAAAACCTTTACAAGACCATAACGATATCGAAAGTTTTTAGTGAAAAATGTTATGACCACTTGAGAACCTTCATAAAACCAATTCGCTGCCATGAAATCCAGAATACGACCAAATGGCCACAGCTGTCAAACTTCTGTGTAATATCGTAATTGGTTATGGATGGTCTGCGATTCTCTACTCTTCTGATTCATTTTGCAGAGTCGAGTTATTAGTACACGACACTGTAGAATTTTGCACACTGTAGACCAAATACGCGTATCTGTCAAGATAAGCAATAAAAATAGTTGGAATTAAATGGAAAATACAAATCTTTCCTCTCAGTTCTAGTTTTAAGTAAATAATATCTAAGAAAAAAGTTCTAGAGTTGCAGAAATTTTGTTTGATAGCAAAATATTCAATACAAATTGAGTTTTTTACACCGTATCATGCTCCAAATCATATGCGCATTTAATTTTATGATAGATATTGGCACGATAAGAGACGACAATTAAAGCTTCTAATGCTTGTAAATTTTGCGAGTTTACAACTAAATTTAAAATTTAAATTTAAAATGTATATTCGAAAAATTAATCATGAATTTCCTGAAAATTGATGGTATTCGATAAGGTTAGCTAAAAGGATGCCAAAATTGGTCTCCGATCTTCAAATCATTTGTATGACATTTAACATTTGGGACATTTGATTTGCCGCATTTCAATTATTTCTTATAACTCAATATGGCGATTGAGAAAAAAAACAGCATCGCCAAAAAGCGAATGTATCTTCATAATAACCACTATAAAGCTATTTGGTCATGTATTTTTGCCCTTTTAAATCCACATGGCTTTCCTCAATGCTAATTTGCCGTTTCATGCGTATAGCAGAGGCAAAACGGTTTAAAAATGCTTTTTCAACTTACCATAACAAGATAATATGAATCAGTCCTAAAGTGGCATCTTAAAACAGCATTTCACGAGTTCATAATGTCGAAATAAAAGCTTTTATAGAAGTAAAGGGAATGTGTGAAAATAAGGTGACCCATCTTAGCAACCGCAATATGATTGCTAACGATTTATTTTGTTAATTTTCCGTTAAGTTAAAGATTCGTTCTGTTTATATAATAGTTCATAAGTGAGTTCGACGCATCCAGAATAAGCTAAAAGAAAATTTGTGAAAACCAATCCAAGTTTTTGTCGAATACCTGTTTTGATGTGCTGCAAAACGTTCACTGGATCCTTGACAATTATCATCGTAACTTGGTGAGGACGTTCTTCTTACAATTATTTGAACTTTAAAAACTTTGTAAAAAAAATTATTGGTTCAAATTCTATCAGATTTTCGAATATTCGAATATTTAATTTAGAATTTGGCCGCCAAAATAAGTAATTTCTCCGAGAGGAAATAACGTAAGAAAAATCCAGGGGCTTAATTTTGAAGTTTTTTTTAATTTTTTTTTCAAGGAAAAAATACAATAACAATTACTTGTCAGCGTTCGCACTACAACCGATATTACTTGATATAGAGTATCTTGATAGCAAATGCCATGCTAGTTATTTCCAGTGAAAACTGGATGTATAGATGCTGTTATCAAGATACTCTATATCACGTAATATAGCTTGTAGTGCGAACGGATGACATATTTAGAATTTTTTTTTTCACCTTATCTGCCGCAAAACGCAGTGTGCTTTGGCCACGATCAGACGTGTTCTTTTACCTGTCACTTTTTTCACGCGGAGTATTGAAGTAAATTAATCAGTTAACATAATTATTAATATGGTTTTGCTAGTTAAATTATCTGTGATCTGACTGAAAACGTGGGAAAGAGAAGAAAGCGTGTGAAATAAAATCCATCCAAAAACCAAACAAAGCGCGTGTGTGAAAACAAAAAAGCGAATAGAGGCGTGATTTCGGAGGACGGTCTTGGGGATCCGGACGTGTGTTGCGAAAAGATCCAGAATCTACATTGTTTGGCACTAGCTTATGCCTTGAGTACGACTAAGAAACGACCAGGTGCAACGGTGGATGTGGCAATGATACAGCGTCCCAACATTGGGGATTATTGATAAAGATCGAGATCATTCAGCTAAGTAACGTAATCCAAAATATTTTTTTTGTATCTCTATCTAAAAACTCACCTCACGTAACACGAGAGAAGGGCTTGTCTACTAATGAGGTAACCTCATAGGGTTATTTTTTTTCTCCTGAGAAGTGGTGGACCCACGTTTAATCAAAATAATACCTGGAAAAACAAACATCTTCAACTTGCTAGTTGCTAGTGGGTTGTTCGTACACGCATAGAAGAGTAAATCAAAACATTTGAATTCACCCCGTCCACTCGACCACTGCCATGTATATTAAAGTTTAAAGTTTATATATATATACGGTTAATGCCTACATTATTTGAAAAAAAATTATCATAAAATTCTTTTAAAAAAAGCTGAACTTAACTTTTTCGGTTTATCAATATAAACATTTATCAAGTACTTCGTATACGTTTAAGTTTTCCAGCTATGTATTTATAATAAGTGTTTACAAACCTTGGCTGGTAGTTTAAGGCTGACCAAATCAGCCCTCGGTCGTATGAAGTAAGCCATCACTTATACTTTGTAAATGGCCCCAGTAGCATCCTTAGCATGGGTTTAAATCGGTTCTAATGTATAAATGAATATCTGTGCATCTTCTTAAAACCAACAAGATGCTGATAAGTTCCATTAAACCACCCGTACTTTAAAATCTTAGGCATTTTTATCTTTTAAGAGAGCGAGTATTGGCGCTTTAACCATGAGTCATATGGTACTAGGAATATATTTAATACTCAGGTAACAGAAACAAGAAATAAAAAATGATTCAAAAAGTTGTTTGTTAAAGTAACGCATTGTTGTTGCTGCTATCCAAGAAATCTGACAAATTCTCCAGTTGTTGTTATATTTTCAAACATTCTTCTCTTTTCAGAGAGCGAGTAATGGCGCTATAACCATAAGCCATAGGAAGCTAGGATTATAGTCTACTTGATATCTACTGCAGGCTACGTGGGTTCTCCGGGTCTTCTTAAGGTAGATACAAAATCCTCCCTATCGCCAACGGTTGCATGGACGTGGCCAGGTGAGCGACCGAGAAGTGTCTTCGTGGAGATTATTACGTGAAGAAACGTATCAGTAACTGGTCTCGTTTCGAGGTGGCATGCAATGTATTCAACCAATTTTTCCTCATCGTAGCTCCATCTACGAGGTGTGCAAACGTCAATGCTAATGCTAATGCTAAAAGGAATTTGAGAAAATAAGGTTTACAGCTGTAAACAAGCTGTGTTTGTTCTCATAAACCTGACTAAAATATAAAAGCTATTCTCAGAAATCAATTTGATTTTTAATGGCACCAAGAGTAAAAATCAAATTGATTTCTAGTGGTTTCTATAAAACTAAATTTAAACTCAATAAAACAGAATCGTTTTGAATCCTAGAAAGTTTGAGCTGTTTGAGCTGTAAATATGAAAATTTGAGCAATACATTGTTTAACAAAACTGAAGGTGAAACCAAGCACTAAAAGATTTTGATGTTCACCTTCAGAAATTAGCTATTAGCAAATGAGCTTTACTGAGCCTAAGCGATTGGCAGCAAACCACATACAGCAATATTATGCTGGAGATGAACGATTTCCGGTTAGATCTAAGGATTTTTGAAAAACTTCTCGACATGCCTGTCAAGTACGATTCTTCTTTTGGTTAAAAGTAGGCACAATTGCCAGTCAAAATGCGCTTATATCTTTCTACTTATGTCATTATCGGCGGTCATCAATACCCGAACTCGTTTACTTACTCGATTTCATCACCGTATTGTCGAGCTCGTGGTAGGAAGCTAACATTGTTATCTCATGAGCCTCTTCCCCTTATGTATTCTGTCTTCGATGCTTTATTGACAAGCTGAGTTCTACTGGCATGAGCCTTAAGTCTGATGCACGCGTCCGTTGTCGTCTCAAAGTTGCGAGAACGTCGTTGGCGAAGCCAATAAGGCCTTTCGAAAGATCGTACCACAATTGACCATCAAGAACGAATCACACCGCTCAATGCAATGTTAAATAACTAACATGACAATCCATCACCTAGCCGTATTCAAAAGGACTCGGGAGTATCCCGGAGACTCGGACGAAACATGTCACTCGATCTACCGTGGCCTTGGTCAGTTCTTCTGGAAATTCATATTCGTGCATAATCTGCATAATAGCTGGTGTCGAGCAATTGTGTCGTAAACTGATTTGAAGTCGATGAAAAGATGATATGTGGGCACGTTATATTCGCGACACTTCTGCAGCACTTGCCCAAAAAAATCTGATCCGTTAGTGCGGACACCCAGGAATCTCACTTGGTATTGCCCCACGAACTCCTTTGCAATTGGTGACAGACGGTAGTATAGAACTCGTGAGAGCAACTTATAGGTGGCGCTCAGTACCGTGATTGCACGATAGTTGCAGCACTCCAGCTTGTCACTCTTTTTACACACGATACCTTCCATCTAATCCTCCGGTAAATACTCTTTTTCCTCAGTCTAGGTAATTACCCTGTGCAGTGCCCTAACCAGTGCACTACCGCTATTAAATAGCTCGCTTTGGAATTTTCCATCGTAAAAGTCGTATCTGCAATTGGCACACCCAACCGGTGTAGATTTAAGATCCCGCCGGTGTTCTGGGAAGCTCTTTCACGTACGTTTCGTCGTCCATCAAAACACACTGGGAAGGGTTGTCAAAAAATCGGTTATACAGTTTTCACGCCCTCATTTCCGCACGACACTTATGCTCCGGAGGTTGCATTGGTACTTTCTGCGTCCGGACTTCCAATCATGCATTTGCTCAATCCGTGGAATCATCCCAATGATGGCCTTGTATTTTGTGGCCAGATCACGAGTAGAGGCTGATTTGTTCTGCTGAATATAATTGACGATTTTTTGGTCCAATTCAGGATTGCCATCAACTGTGGGGGGCTATCACAACACATGCATTTGGGCTAAAATCCACGTCACATGCTAACGTTTGCATTAAAAAAATGAACTTTTTTCGGATGGTGGTAAAAAAAAGTTAGGACAGATAATTTTTTTGGATGAATTTTCCAAGGAAGGTAATTATTTAAGCTTACTTGCAAAAAAATGCTACGCCCTTGCGAGCGGTCTCCAAGCAGGTATTTCTTGACGAACGACGCAACTTCCGGCAGACATTTCGTACGATAAATTTCCGCATTCACGGCCAGTCCGGAGCGAAAGAAGAGCGGCTTTGACATCCCCTTCTCGCTGATTGTCAGCCACAGCAGCACCTTCTTGGGGAACTTTGTGTGTGAAATGAACTTCACCTCGGAGCTCACTTCCTTCGTGGGGGAAGTAAAATACGAAATGCCCTGCCAGTCGTTGCCATCCAGGGTGAGATAGGCCTCGTCGTCCAACACCACCGCCACGTCGCGATTCGCCGGGAAAATCGATTTTACCATTTTATTCAGCCGCTGCCGCTGCGTCATTGCCTGCAGCTCCGAAACCAGTGGACGCGACTTCCGCTTCCTGACATGTATTTTCGTGTTCGTCAGGTACTTTTTCACTATTTGGCCGGTTGAACCGACCTCCCGGCCAAGCGCACGCAGCGATGTAGACACTTTTCCCTCGGTCTTCCTCTTCAGCATCCTTTGGAGCTTCTTGCCACTCAGGGTCGTCGGCCATCCGGAACCGGGCTTTCTTTCGATGCTCTGTTTGTTGTAGAAGAGTGTCAAGATGTTGTAGATGCCGGAACGGGCGTATCCGGCGTCCACAAAGTGCCGCACGATGTCCGTTTTCGACGCGACGGGGTGCCGTTCTTTGAACGCGCACACTTCTGAACGGAGTTGCTTCACTGTTTTTGCCATCACGGTTAAAGTTCGACTGATAGAGCTGTCAAATTTTGTTAGCTGACTCATGGGTTACTATGATTGATGCTACATGGGTAGTTTCGTCAGTGCGGGATAAGGTAAACCCACGAAAAATCGGCAGTTTTTGTCATTTTTTTTAAATGCGAATGTGTTGTGTGTTAATAATCATAATAGGTAGAAATGAAAGACAGACAACGAAAAGGGCATCCCAACTCAATTTATATTCTTCACTTTAAAATTCTCTAATAACTATGGGAAGTGCATCTCACATTCAATATTAGTAATGTTTGGTTTGCGTGTTCCATAAACCCGAAATGAAACCCCCGTAGATTCCAGCATTGAAACCCCGAATCTATTCACTCGTCTAGCATATACATCTGCACCTGCATAGAAATAGTTGTCCCATTCACTATCCTTGCTCTATGCGTTACTATAACAAACCGAAACCTTCGAGCGTGTAATGTCGCCTTCTTTAGTATCTGTTTCTGCATTAGTCCGAAAAGCATTGTTCCTTACAAAAAAACACGCTTTCATCATTAATTTTCCAGTTCTTGCATGAAAGCACTACAGTAGTGCTGGATGCTTGCACTTATTTGTCACCGAGGGAACCTGGGGGTCGTGTCTTGTCGTCATCTTCACTATGCCACTGATATCAGAGGCAACAGCCTCAGCTAAATCAACACATGCCTGATGCATAGGGAAAACAGGACGAGGTGCCACCGAGGGAAGGAGAATATCCTTTGTTTTGACCGATGACTAAACATACGTCTGTCGCACCAACAACGGGGCAAAACGAGGAGGAGGGTGCGGCATTCAGGTGCTTCCAGGCGTCATAACAAAAACAGTGGCAGCGTTTTCGTTAGTTACACTGCTACTGTTCTCGGTTCGCTTATCCTTCTGGCGTCATCCAGGCAAAGCTGTAATCAAGGTTGGTTTTGTTGTGGCTGGGTGGCGATGGGTGGGACACAGTGTTGAACTACAGCTTCTGAAGCGCAACTTCAGTGGCAAACTTTTTGGGGAAGTCAACCCTGCTTCTATGCGAGTCCAGCCCCCCGTTCCCGTCGATTGCTCGGGCTCACCTGCTGCGGGCCAAAACTCACTCATTCGAATGCAAATTGCAGTCCATCCGTGCAGGTGAATGCGTTTTTCCGCCGTCTCTCCCAATATCATACACATGAATAACGAAGAAACAACCATATCTTGTGAAGATCTCCCGAAAGAAGAGGATGCGTCCCACTTGGTTTCGATTTCATCCCTCTTCATATGAAGAACCCTACTGCTGGCTGGTGAACAGTTCAAGTGGCGCGTGACTAAGTGAGCTCAGACTGCAGCAGTGGGATGACGACATGATCTGATAAACAACTTCTCTGGCTCTGGATGAAGGCGATGACGATAAAAGTGCCAGGAAACACACCCAATTTGAGCATGAAAAAACACCAAAGAGAAAACCCGAGTGGCGAGAGAACGCGCGGAAAAGTGTAAACAAAACGTAAAAATACTTTTCAAATGATTCGTCGTCATCGGCGACGACGACGACGACGACGACGACGACTTGGATGATGTGGCGGAAGAAATTCCATCATTCGACGACGGGTCTTTTGTTCGATTTTTTCTCTTGTTTTCCAAAACAATGAGAGACTCTCTCTCTCACAATGACTGTTCCTTATGTGGAGTGCGCCATCAAAGGAGTCCCTGCGAGATGAGAATGGTTGACTCTTTTTTTTTTCTTTGTCACTGGGAGAGTGCAAATCTCCCGGGAAATCGAGATGGCAATAAAACATATACACTGTGAGTGTTGTTCAGTTCAAGGCGTAGTAATCTGTCCCGAGTGATAAGAAATAACTTCTTTGCCCGTATACGGAATCCAGTTTTAACATTCAGTGCTTTAGAATAGAAAAGTTTTCTGCGCGATGAAATGCAAGTTAACTTTGTTAGGATTCAATGCGTAAAAAACACATATTCAACCTGAATTTGAATTTTTTTGGGAAGTTGTCGTGCACAAACTGAGTCCCAGTTGTGAGCCATTTCTTTTGATATATACTACACCGGATGTCATCAGCCAGTTCAAAGCGATTAATAAACACCCATGTTGATTAAATGTGGAATTATAGGTTCCAGAGTTGAATGAAGCTGCTGTCGATTTGTTTTCATGAATAACAGTTTTTGAAACTGCACAAAAAGGCTTTCAAATGATTTTTTTTGCATTTGGTTTAAAAACATATTTTATAAGGTGTAGTATATGTTTTATTAATATACAGTTCAGTCATCAGGGAGAAGCTAAAATCATGGAATACTATAAAAGTATGTAACTTCGAAATCGTTGTCGTTATGTAATTATTTATTATTTGAAAAATATAATTATTTAAAAACGTGACAACAACCTAGAACCTTAGAAGAAATATAATCAACATTATATGGATGAATTATAATAAAAGTAATTGACGCATTAGAGCCGTGGTACAAGCTTCAGTTACACATTTATTCGGCAATTGTTAATCAGTTATGAAAAGCTATCGTTCTTAAATGTGTTATGAAACTTTTATGGAGCAATTATAAAATTCTATTAACTCATACCCTGTGTCTGCGTATGTGACTTTTAACTAACGATCCCTTAGTAACAATTTCAGTTCTATTCCAGCCGTATAGCACTCCTCCCGGCTTTGTTGATGAAACTACATTCAAAACTGTTTTGTCCACGAACACCTCCTCTATGCATCTTTAAAGCCGAAATGTGTACAAAGTGGCCCACTCTATAGACGGTTGTGAAAACAAATTAATAAAACCTTTCTAAGACCATAGATATTTTGAAAATGTGCTAGTGGAAGATGTTATGACCAATTGAGAACCATCATAAAACCTATTGGCTGCCATCCAAACCAGCATAGGGCCAAATGGCCACTGCTGTCAAACTTCACGGCGATTTCGTGGTTGGTTTTTGTTGTTTTGCTTTGTTCGATTCTTTGCTCTTCTGATTCGTTGAACAGTAAATAATGGCTAAGAAAAAAGTTCAAAATCATTTGCGCATTTAATTTTATGGTGAATATTGGCACGAAAAGAGCCGAAAATTAATGCGCCTCGGAATTTATGCGAGTTTAGAACAACAAAAACAAAATTGAATGAAATATATTCGATAAATTCATCATCAAACTTCTGAAAATTGATGGAATTCAATAAGGTTATTTAAAAGAATACCGATATTGGTATTTGATCTACAGTTCAAGTGTATTACATTTAAAATTTGGTGTATTTATTTTTCCAGATTTAAATTTTTTCATATATTTCAATATGGCGATTGCAAGACATCACGGTTTTGGCAAAAAGCCAATTTATCTTCTCAATGGCTACTATAAAACTATCTGGTCATTTGGTAGCTTTCCGCAATGCCAACAAGCCGTTTAATGCATTTACTGGAGGCAAAATGGTTTTAAAATGCTTTTTCAACTGATCATGAAAAGATAATATGAATGAGTCCTAAAACGGCATTTCAAAACAGCATTTCATGAGTTTATAAAGTCAAAATAAAACCTTTGATAGGAATAAAAGGAATTTTAAAAGTCAAGGTTTTAAGATCGTTGTAAAGATTCTGTGTAGGTTCTCATAAACCTGATTAAAATGTGTACCCTGTTGGCACCTCTTGCTGCCATAATAAAACCGAATTGATTTCTAGTGGCTTTCATAAAACTTTAATCAAACTTAATAAAGCTGGATGGTTTTGGCAATGTTACTTGGGATTGTTAAACAATGTCACGTAAAATAGATACTAAAGATTTAAATTTTTGATTGATTCAAATGCATTGCCAAGGATGGAGAAGATGGAGAATAAGGCAGCCTTTAATTCAGGATCACGAGTTCAAGTATGGGATCAAGCAAAGTCAAATTTTTGGGTACTGTATTTAAAAAAAATACATTTTTGGTGTTGCGAAGCCTAGTCAACTATCCCCTGGTATTTTAAGTAAGGTTTAAGTACTTGAATTGGGAGTGGTAACTAGGAGTTATATTCCCTTATACGTCAATAAAATGAATTGAAATGCAGTATTAAAGTAGCACAATGTTGTTGCAGCAATCCAAGAAATCAGATACTATACGTATTCTTTCATCACCTGTTCGTCTACTTTCAGGCATTCATCTCTTTTCGGAGAGCGTTAATGCTTAAGTCACAACCGTTAGAAAAGAAATGGAGCATCACTTAACTTTCTTAGACTAAATGCTCCCATCGCATTTTGTTTAACAATTCTCTACGGGTATTCGTTTCCCTTTAACTTTGATATCTGCTGAAGACCCAAGCATCCCCGTGTCTTCGGTTGCATGGAAGTGGCCAGGTGAGAAATCGAGGAGTATATTCGTGGAGCTTATTGTGTGAAGAAACATTTCAGTTATTGGATCCGTTTTATGGTAACATGCAATATCTTCAACGAACTATTACTCATCGTAGCTCCATCCACGAGGTGTGCAAACGTCAATGCTAATGTTGGTGCTAATGCTAAAGGGTGTTCCGATAAAAAATTGTGAGTACTGTGCGTGAGACGGTTTTTATTAATAACTAGCTGATCCCAGTGCGAGCGTTGCTACGCCTGCAACTGAATGAATGAAAAATTAATAGAATTCTTCTGAATGTATCTGGTTAAAATATTTTTGTTTGTTTGTGTGTTTTATTTGTGAAAAAAAAGGATTGTGTTATTAATTTAACCCTTGCACCGGTAGTTTCTACCGGTTTTGCATTCTGCGTAGAAGCATTTCAAAGACAAACGAAGCCGTATCCTATCAGTTTGTACGTAATTTTATCTTGCAATTCTTGACTAAAAAGAGGTTCAAACTTCTATCAGAATATACTTCTTACCCGAGAAATACACGTTTTGTTTTTTAGTTACATGGATAATACTCATGTTTGGTACAAATGTCTATTTCATTGGTTTTAGAAACCCTTCTTCACCCTCTCCAGAGGGACGGTGTCTTGAACCACCTAAGAAAAAAATCCTGCCCAAAAACCTCCACATGCCAAAGTTGATTCCATTTAAAGAACGCCAATTCCAAGAACTCGAGCATTGCGGAAATTTGTGTTTCATTTGTATGGAAGTCCTCCCCTTCCAGGCGGGGAAGGAGCTTCGAACCATCATAAGAACATGCTCTGGCCTCAACAACCCCTACATATAAGTTTTCATAATAGTAGGTATGATTCTCATGTTTGGTTGACATTTGTGTCTAATTTTCATGAGAGCCCACCCCTTCTAGAGAGGGGAGGAATCTCAAACCTCCATAGAAACATTTCTTGGTTCTGAAAACCCCCACATCCAAAATTTGGTTCCACTTGTTTGAGTTATGCAGGAATTCGTGTTTCATTGGTGTGGGAGCACCCCTTCCAGATGCGGGAGGGGTCTCGAACCATCATAAAAACCTTTCTCGACTCCAAAAATCCCTGCATAAAAATAGTCATACCTGTTGGGATAATTCTCATGTTTGGCTCAAATTCGTGGTTCATTTGTATGAGAGCCCCTTCTTCCAAAGAGGAGGGGGGTCTCAAACCACCGTAGAAACATTTCTTGCCTACAAAACCTCCACATGCCATATTTGGTTCCGTTTGTTTGATTAGTTCTTGAGTTATGCAGAAAATAGTTTTTCATTTGCATGGGAGCCCCCCTTTCTAGAGGCGGGAGGGGTGTCGAACTATCATAAGATCCTTTCCCGGACCCAAAAACCCCTGCATACAAATCTGCATAGCGGTAGGGATAGTTCTGATGTTTGGTTTAAACTTGTGTTTCGTATGAATGGTAGCGTCCCGTTTCAGAGTGAGGAGAGGTCTCAAATTACCATAAAAACATTTCTTGCCTTCAAAAACTCACCCATACCAATTTTGGTTCCATTTGCTTGATTAGTTCTCGAGTTATGCAGGAATTTGTTTTTCATTTGCATGGGATCCCACCCTTTCTAGAGGCGGGAGGGCTCTCGAACTATCATTAGATGCTTTCCCGGACCCAAAAAAACTGAATACAAATTTGCAAAGCAGTAGGTATAGTTCTCATGTTTGGTTAAAGTTTGTGTTTCATTTGTATGAGAGCCCCCTTTTAAGAGGGAGGAGGGGCTTTGAACCACCAGAAAAACATTTCATGCCTTAAAAAACTCGTCCATTCCAAATTTGGTTCCATTTGCTTTATTAGTTCTCGAGTTATGCAGAAATTTGGGTTCCATTTGTTTGAGAGCACCCCCTCCCTTCCTCCTCCTCATATGACGGAAGAGTCTCAAATCACCATAGAAACATTTCTCTCCTTCAAAAACTTCCACATGCGAAATTTGGTTCCATTTCTCTTATTAGTTCTCGAGTTATGCAAGGATTTGCGTTTCATTTGAATAGGTTCCCCCTTTCAGAAAGGGAGGGGTCTCAAATCAACATAGAAACATTTCTTGTCTTCAAAAACCACCACATACTAAATTTGGTTCCATTTGCTTGATTAGTTCTCGAGTCATGCAGAATAGTGTATTTCATTTGTAACGGATTGATTTCATTCATTTGTATTGTATATGTTGATGCGTAAATAAATACAAATTAGAGTTAAAGAGTAAACATTTTTATTCAAATGTTCGTAAGCTGAGTTATTGAATAGATTATCCCATTTTGAGTAAAGAAAGGTTGAAAATCAGTTTTGATTCAAAAACAAATGACGGTTGATAAGCATTAAGCTCAACAGTGTATTAAGAAATGCTTTTACATGCTAAAATTGTTACTTGGGACTGAACCCTTCTTACACTTTAATAAATAATTCATACATATTCTGTCTACAGAATGGACTATTAGACGATACAAATCGTTAATTTTGATTTCATCGATATAAATTCAAGTTGCTAAATCAGTGCATTTTGCTTAAAATGTTGCAGTTATACTTTGTGTAATTTTTGAATATATCATTCAAAACCGGGCAAGACCACTTGCGCCAATCGATCCTGCTCTAATTCTATAGAGTCGCATAGTGTCGTATCTAATGCGCTGAATAGGGCATTTGTTGCGACATACAACACACCAGATGCGACACTATAGAACGAATGTAGAATCGATTGATGTAAGTGTTCTAGTCCGGTTTTGAACTGCAACGAGTATATTTTCATCTCACAATGTATGTGCTATCAGGTATTGTTTGGGTCATATTTTCCTGAGAAATTATCCAATGCTAATGAAATTTGGACAGGTTTTTTAAAGATTTAGTAGCTTGCATTTGACACCAACAAAACTAAAATCGCTTCCTAAATTCAGTATGTAATCAGAGACTGAACTGTTTGGTACTATTATAATACGCGTTCATATCTCTGTAACGAATGTCCGAATTACTAAAAAAGTAACATCCTTCAATGGGATTGTTGTAGCTTTCATTGTATAGAAACATGTTCAACTATTTTCAACATACAGTACCATAGTATAAAGTGTGATAAGGGATTCAATACGTTGAAAACATCACCAAATCGTTTGATAGATAAGCTATTAACCAAAAAGAAAGTCGACACAGAGAATCTCTCATTGTTAGTTAAGCACCTAATGCATTGATTTGCTTGAGTTGTCTTGTGCAGCCAAACGACCTGTCAAAAATGCAGCCAAACGGACTGTCAACTTTGATTCACTTTAAAGCGAGCAAGTATTGTGATCAAGTATTGTTTTGACAGAAGCCAATTATGAATAAATAAGGGATTTTCTACTTCCATATTCAGTAAATGTAATTCTTTAAAATGCAACTGGATATATTAATTATAATTAGTAATGGAGAAAACAAAGTATAGTGTTTGACATTTACACTGCACAGCCTATGGCTTCCTAGAATCTGAAAATCTGCCGAAAGACCGCAGAATGATGTAAAAATAAGTAATGGTGTCTGTTTTCCGGCTATCTTTACTTCAATCATAGTAAGTTCAAAGCGCACAATCTCAGACCGATATTACCGAAAATATTCTAAGTCCACGTAAACAAGCTCCCTGAACTGTCAAAACTGCATTTATCTACATGGGTAAAAATCCACACATATTTAATGGCAAAAATCCATGTAAAATTCCCACATAATATCTACATTTGTTCACACATAAACAGAACCCTTGAGAAACACACTTTCATGAGGATTATGTAGGCAAATAAAAAGTATGTGTGGCAACAAATAGAATCATTTGTTGAACTAATAGCAAAAATTCATGTGTGGCACACATGAGATATTATCAAGTTACTTTTTATCAGTGTATAGTCATAGAAGCAATGGTGAGGTTGATTTGTTCATCGCCCTCTATTTTGACATCTGAGATCTTCAAAATAAATAAAATTCTTCTACACTGACTCGAAAGGCTTTTTCATTGCGTATGATAGTAAGTGATAAAAAATACAAATACACTAAAGTTTTTTTGCACGGGGATACGTTCCACTTTTAGTATAGAACCGTGTAAAAAAAGACTAAATAGAGTTGATAAATTCACATGCTTGAACATTTTATATTGCTTCGATTTTGTTTGAATGTGTTACCTTTTCATGCAATGATCAAAATACAGTTTTTAAATTTTTAAGTATTTACACCAAAATTGGGAATTTTTTTGAAAATGCATATGAATCTTTTGCCCAAAACGTAAAATTGATTCGAATTAGGTCGAAAACTTGTTCCGTTCTGGAGTTATCGCCGAAAACAACCGTGTAAAAAAAAACCGTGCAAAAAAACCTTAGTGTAACGACTGTATTGAATATAAAATTTGTGCAATGATAACTTACTTTTAACCACAATTTCTTACTTACTTTTAACCACAATTTCTTTAGTTCAAGTTCATTTTCTATCAGTTTTGGAGTTTTAACGAGCTTTGCCTTCATGATTGCCCAAAATTTTTCAATTGGGCGAAGTTCAGGTGTTTGGAGGGTTGACGTCTTTTGGTACAAAAACTACATTATTATCTTTGTACCAGTCTAAGACGGGCCGGGCATAGTGGCAAGATGCCAAATCCGGCCAAAACAGTGTCGGGCCATCGTGAGATCTCAAGAAGGGCAGAAGTCGTTTTGGAGGCATTCGTCCTTGTAGATTTGTCCGTTGACGGTTCCAGAGGCGATGAAGGGCTGACTCATTTTGCCACATCCGCAGATCGCTTGCCAGACAAGGAATTTTTTGGCGAATTTCGACAGTTTCTTCTTCCTTGCATTCTCCGGAACGGCCAACTTAGAGGTGGCGACGTAGTGTTCCTGTCCTGGCATTTGTTTGGTGTCGGCTTAATGTAGGTCTCATCGTCCATCACAATGCAGAACGGTTTTGTGAGCCACTCCCTGTACAGTTTTCTTGCACGAGTTTTGGCCACCGAGTTCTGTTTATCGCTCCGGTTCGGTGCCTTCTGGACCTTGTACACATGTAATCCAGAACGTTTCATTGTTTTCTGCACAAAACAAACTGAAACTTTCGCCTTTTTCGCAACATCCCTGATCGAAATGTTGGGATAACGCTTAAATTGGTTCAATACCTTTCTGGCCTTCTCCGGATTTGATGTGCCACGTTTTATGCCACTACCATTTTTCCGCTTGGTTGTCTTACGGTCCTTGAACGTTTTGATCACATGAGATACAGTTGAATGTGCGATTCCGAGCTGTTTTCCAATCCATCGATGAGAAGCGTTTGGGTTTTCGAAGTGAGTGCCCAACATTTGTTGGCGCACTATTTCTTCATTCGAAGCCATCACTGAAATCACTCGACCGATTTTCACGAAACTCATTACACAATTGACACAACACAATGAAATACATTCAGTTAAAATATCAATAATTTTTACCCACACGCTAAAAAGTTACGAACAATTGCGTGTGTCCAAATTTCATCGAATACAGTCTTTACTATTTTCCCATAACTGATACTGACGTGATTGTACCGTTGAGCAATAATGTATCGATATTTTAAATTATAAATTTGATCGATTGCCTCTCCTCCGTACTCCGACTGCTGCAACAAAACGAAAATCAGAAGAACTTCAGCTAAAGCTGGAAAAACAAAATCCCAACAATCAAAGCCACAGTAGGCCTCCAACCACCAATCAGCGCACAAGTCACATGTGAAGAACGAGATTTCCTCGTTTAGCATCTTTGCCCACAATGAATGTCTCCGCGTCGTGTCGAGTCGCAGCGCTGTTCCTCTCGAGGAGGATCGGTGTCTCCGTGCACAAGAATAACCTATTCAACGCACGTTCTGTAAAACACACCGCACCGTCGCGACGTCTCACCATATGATGGTACGCAATTTTCCGCCAATATGGTTGAGGGGTGCCGAACGCTCGGCACTCCTCCGGCCTATAAGGGAACCGGTAGGGATTCTGATGCACATTTCATGGGGCAGCGGAATTTAGAACAACGCAGTCAGTCGCGGTGGCGGTGAAATCGGTTGGGTTTTCTGGAAAAAAAGGGGGCCAGCGATGATGGCGATGATGATGACGACGAAGAACGGCGAAGGTCCGGAACGAAAGGGAAGAGATTCCGTTGAATCGCAATTACGCAATAGTCCCCACTTGGCATGGAACGGAGTGCAATAAACGATTAAATGCCACGGTAAGGGGAGAGCTTTGTTTACGTTTCATTCGTGCGATTGATGCCAATCTGCAGAGTGCAGAGAGATGGGAGGCTTGTTTGGAGAGCGTCGGAAGACTTTAAACTCATTTCAGGAAATCCGACAGCAGTTTCTTTGTTTAGATAATTTTTAGCTTCCGATGCTCAGAAATCTTTAATCCTAAACGACCAACGTCTCATTGCTTTAAATATTTTTTATCTTCACGGGCATTGCGTCGCAAGGAAGAATTTCAACTTTTGAGGCTCCCCCACCTGCACGTGTGACTTCATCTGAAGAAAACTGCATGGGCGCGAGTATGGAGAAAGTATTTGACTTAAACTTTTCGATTTCTGGTGTCTGAGAGTCTGAGGGAAATATGTCGAGCATCCAGCATTATCTCATCGTCGGCCGGGGTAACTCGTGAGGCAATAAGTCACTTCGCAGTCGTGCATTTTTCATATATTCAAACATCTGGGAGCTGAGGATGATGAGAGTAATGCCCGTGTTGAGATGACATTTATTTTGGATTATGGGGAGAGAAATTGTCTGGATGAAGTGGAACAGATTGAAATGAGAACTGAAGAAGTGAACCGTGTCTATGAACTCAACAGACGAACGATGGTGATGAACAATCTGCAGACAGGCAGATTCAAAGAAAAGTTTCAATTTTATGCATCTTAACGTTTGCATTAAAAAAAAGGACTTTTTCGAATGGTGATAAAAATAAGCAAAGACAGATAAAAAAAAGTTCTACGCTCATGCGAGCGGCCTGAAGAGAGCGATAGTTCTTGAAGCCAGTCACTTTTGGTGTGGCGCTAGTGACGATTTGAACATTTTAAGCTTGGTTCACAATGGATTATATTGCTTTACCATATTTCTTCTACCAAACTACTAGTAACAGTAATTAAGCAAACCATTATAATACCTGGCTGGTAAACAATAAAAAAATACTGTCGTTTTAATAACCACTGCACCAACTATAATTTAGAAGAAAACAACAGCTACAGTCATCAGTCATATAAATGACAATGAAGTAATGGTATCTTTCGACGTCACGGCCCTTTCTAAGCGTACCGATCAAGGACGCAATTAACTCCTTCTAGAAGATTGGCTTTGAAACAGGGGATGACACAACATGGAAGCAAAAGGTGCGGATGTACCTTAAGCTGACTCGACTTTGCATGGAAGAGAACTACTTCACTTTCAGAGGATCATTCTATAAACAATTAAAAGGAGACCCCATGGGAAATCCTCTATCCCCATTCTCTGTGAACTCTTTATGGCGAATTTGAAACAATTTAAAAGCGAAAGGATTACCCCAACTCGCTGGTGGAGATACGTCGACGACATCTTCGAAATAGTGAAAAAGACGATCTCTCCCTTTCTAATTCTTCAAGAAATCAACAAATCTCCACAAAGACATAAAGTTCACCCATGAAGTAAGAAAAGGATGGAAAACTTGCATTCCTCAGACCTTTCTAGTAAAGAGAAGAGAACATTGTCGCCATCTCCTTTACAGTTTACAATCTTCAGAAAACCCACAAACACCCAAAGAGTCATCACATATGCACTCTCAAACCACTCTTTTCAGCACAAAATGGTCACTTTCCACCACATGATCCACCGATGTTGACCTTCTCTCAATAAAACTGGAAAGGCCAAAGAATTAACATATATCTTCTGAAACTGCCAGACTCAATGGAAATGAAAAGAGGGACAATTCAGCGATCATCAACAAAAAGAAAAAACATCTTCATAGGAAATCACTAACAACCTCTCAGACTCACCTGAACCCCTAAAACGTGTATCCGTCCCCTTCGATAAAGACATTACACAAAAGCTTAAACCACGACTCAGGGAATTTGGCTTAGACTTAGTTTTTCTAGTAGGCACAACCAATTAGCATCGATGTAGGCTCCACCAAAGACTCAACTAGACACATTAGGCAGAGCAGGGTATACAGAATCAAGTGTAAACACTGCAGCAAAATATATGTAGGTCAACAAAGAGAACCTTGGCAATACATGTTCAAGGAGCATCTAGCGGAGGTGACTAAGGCTGTCAAACAGAACGAGAAAGGAATTTCACATAACTTCAAATCAACAGTCGCTAGAACACATCTTCACGGAAAATCACGACATAACGACGAATGACATCACAATATTACGGACTACATCTACACCCTGAAATTAATGTCGCAGAAAGCTTAGAAATAAACAAACAACAGAACACAAATCTACTAAACAAAGACCAAGGCAACGGTCACACTGGCTCTTCAACTTACTACCCAAACGACACTCAAACTCCGACGAAGCGGAGCACCCGCTGCTACACAATAAGTATGTTAGGTATAGATGAGAAGGAAGCGAGGTAGATATTAAGTACACTTGTTTTTGACTCAGATAGGTATAAACAAACTAATAATAAGATAGGTATAAACAACATAATGATAGGTAAACGATTTGTATTTAGAAAATAGTATACATACGGCAGGTGGCGAAGGTTTTCATTCAATATTATTAGTACGAGACACTGAAGAAGTCTGCACATTGTAGATCGAAATACGCATATCTGTCAGAAGATAAGCAAAGTGTAGTTGAAATTAAATGGAGATTACTAATTTTTCTTCTAAATTATAGTTACAAGTATTCCACTAAACAGCTCAAACCCTCTAGGATTCACTGCACTAAGTACAACACGGAATTTGTTTCTCTCGAATCAAAGTAACGACAAAACACGACAACTTCTGCCGCGCATATTATGTTTGCTGCATAAAGCCTTCAAGAAAATCGAGCTGCCAAATCAGCGCCACACGCAGCACCAAGTTTTCGGCTTCACGATTGTTGTTCGTAGATGACAGCCGCTTCAGTCCTGTGCTGCCATTGCGTCATTTCCTGCAGCTCCGAAAGCAATGGATGCGACTTCCTCTTCCTGACATGTATGTTCATGTTCGCCAGGTAGTTTTTCACGGTTTGGTCGGTTGAACCGGCCAAGCGCACGCAGCGATGTCGCCACTTTTTCATCGGTCTTCCTCTTCAGCATCCTTTGGAGCTTCTTGTCGCTCATGGTCATCGGCCGTGCGGAACCGGGCTTTCTTTCGATGCTCTGAATGTTGTCTAATAGTGCCAAGATGTTGTAGATGCCGGAACGGGCGTATCCGGTGTCCACAAAGTGACACACGATGTCCGTTTTCAACGCAGTTCGACTGATTGAGCTGTCAAATTTTGTCTGCTGACTCATGGGTTACTATGATTGATGCTGCATGGGTAGTTTCGTCAGTGCATGTGAAGGTAAACCCATGAAAAATCGACAATTTGTGTCCATTTTTTAGTGCAAACATTAAGCGGCACAGTATCTCTGGCGAGTTACACCCAGGAGGAGCTTCAGGCAGCGGAAGCGGTGATCATGAAGCAGGTGCAGTGAAAAATGTTTCCTGAAGCGAGATGCCGATTCTCATGAAGAAACAAATCTGGCGGAAAATGTTGCTCAAACGATTCTGAAAAAGCAGTTCTTTATATCAATTGAGGTACCGAATTGCTGGAAGAAGGCTTGGGTTTGTGCGTCAAAACGGGCGCATCGGAAACAGCGCGACATGCCATCGCAACAATCTGCGATATCCAGTGATTCTACCTAGAAGGAGTGAAGGTACCACGCTGATGGTAAGTCTGTACCACCGGAAGAAGAAGCATGCAAACCCAGAGACAGTAGTCAACGAGATCTGTCAACACTTCGAAATTCTTCGGCTGCGAACAATGGTGCGAAGATGCAGTCGTGAGTGTTAGTACTGCAAATTTCGCAGAACTCAGCCGTGCATTCCTCCGATGGCTGCACTTCCAGCAGCCCGTCCTGCTGCACAAAGTCGTCCGTTCTGTTTCGTCGGGGACTATTTCGGTCCATTGATGGTGAAGCAAGGTAGAGAAAACATCAAGAGATGGATCTCCCTTTTTACTTGTGCGCACTGTGCGCACGGTACATCTGGAAGTCGTGCACAGCTTGACTACTTCATCATGCAGTTCTGCCGTACGAAGGTTCACCGGCCATCGAGGAGCTCCAGTTGAGGTGTACAGCGATAAGGGGACCAACTTTCAAGTTGCTGAGCGACTTCTACTGGATCAAATCGAGCATGGGCTCTTCGCAACGGTCACCATCTCCAAGTATAAATGGGTACCACCAGATGTCCCACACATGGGCGGCGCCTGGGAAAGGATAGTCCAGTTAATGTAAGCCGCCATGGGTGAAGCCTACGGGGATGGGAAGCTCGACGAGGAAGGACTTGGGACTTTGTGGGTTGCGGAGGCTGAGAGCGTAGTTAACTCTACGTCTTTGACGTACTTGCCGTAAGACTCAGATAAGTCCGAACCACTTTTTGCTCGGGAGTTCAGGTGGTGCCAACAAAATCCAGAGTGGACATTCACTACCAGCAGCGGAATGTGCAGAGAACGTGGGTGGATACCCAACAAACAATCACTCATTAAATAAACATCATTATGGCGATTTAATTCAGCAGTGTGTTGAATAATCTCTTAACTATTTTCAATCACAGCTTTTGTTCAGGCACTATTCACACAAATTTGGAGAAGTTATTAAGCTGTCGCGAAGGGCTTTTGGACACTGCCAATTGTAATGTTAAAGAAGCAAGTTATCAGCAATAGAGCTCAGCTGATAATTGAATAACTGCTGTTTAAGTGCTGCACAGACCTGGAGGACAATTTCGAAAGTCAAAGTGACCTTTGTTGAGCTAATCGAGTTTTTTTAAGTTTTTCTCGACTGACGAGTTATTAGTACGAGGCACTGAAGAAGTCTGCATATTGTAGACGAAATACGCGTATCTGTCAAGATAAGCAAAGATAGTTGGAATTAAATGAAAAATACTAATTTTTCTTCTGATTTCTAGTTAGCCTTAAAAATTACCTTAAATTGAATAGAAACACTAAATTGCAAGTCTTCAATTCACTATACTAATTCATATAATCCTAAATTATAGCTTTCAAGCTTTGAAATAAACTGCTATTGAAAATTAGTGCTAAGGGTTCCATTCCGGCAACAACTAGGTTAGTCAAAAAGTTTCGAAAGCGACATCTATGGGGCAGTAGAAAAACCAAAATTTCTACGCCATTTGAATATTTCATGTTTCATAAAAACGCACTTCAAATTTTCTTTCACTCTGTCAATTTATTCTTTGTTTACAAGACATTTGAAGTTGGCGTTTCAGTATATTTTTTTAAAGATGGAAAAATCAGAATATCGTGCATTGATTAAATGCTTTGTTTTGGAAGGTTTATCGACTACTGAGATCCAAAGATGATGAAAGTATTAAAGGAGTCTTCTCCTTTATTTCCAGCCGTACACCGATGGGTTTTGGCCGTACAAGCGTTGAAGACGAGCCAGGCTCAGGACGTCCGAAATGTGCATCAACACCAGTACTCATAACGAAAATACAGGATACGGTTATGGAAGATCCTCGATCGGCTATGGATGTGACAGCTGACACCAGCTGAGCCTGACACCAGGCATCTCACAAGGAACAACACGGCATATTTTGGCTGAAGTTTTGGGTTCAAAAAACTGTATAAACAATGGGAGTCGCATTCGCTAACAATGCAACAAAAACACGTTCGAAATGCGACTTTCTGAGCAACAGTTGAAGCAATTTCGAAAGAATAAAAAGGATTTTCTGCGTCGAGTCATCACTATGGATGAGACTTGGGTCTACCACCATGATCCTGAATCAAAATAAGAGGCTAAGGAGTGTTGTGAACCAGGCACTTCGGCTCCAAAGTGAGTTGCCAGAGATCGGCAAAGAAGATTTTAGCGTCAGATTTTTGTAATGGAAAAGGCCCCCTTTAAGTTTTGATTTTTGTTTTAGAATTTTATTGTTTGTTTGAATGTTTGATTATTAACTTTTTCATACCTAGCAGGTCGCAAGGTAACTAATTGCAATAGAGTTAATATTATGCAACGTGCGGTGTGTTTCACCGGTTGGTTGTGGCTACGCAATTCTTTTCCTTACCCAGACACTCTGGGTTGCCCACCAACGAATGCGGGAAGACAAAAGGAAAGAAACACGTGTCCACTGATTTTGCACGTGCACGAAATGAATAACAGGAACGGCTTTTACACAAAGGTGACACCAAGACCTTTAAGAATCAATGTTTCAGTGCAGAGGACGAGGCCTGATGGTTCCTTTATGAATCCGAACAAAGCGGAAAACAACACTTAGCAACTGGAACCTTATTGAACCAGGGACGCGTTTTTGAAAATAGTTGTAATCACCTGATTTTTAACTTAACATATTTGTAAATTTAATCAACTTCTTAATGTTCTAACATAATCTGGCGTAGACGTGAATTATGTAAAGGGGTACTTGCGGTACAGGCATTATCTCGCCCAGGATCCGGATCCAGATGAGGACTCATCGGACGACGGCTCTTCGTCGGTGAACGTTGTTGGTGGTGGCATAGAAGACGGACCCGGGCGCTCGCTGGTTGAACGGACAGCTCCCGGCCGCTGGTTGTAGTTGGCCAATCGGCCGACGTACTGTCGCCAACAATGGCATAATCTTCACCGTAGGAGTTACACCCCTGGCAGCTGGGAGTATATCAATAAATGACGGACGTCCTGTCGGCAATAATCGCGTAATCCTCCACGTCGGTGGTTATGGTGGTGATGTAATATAACGGAATTTCGTCTTGGCGTGAGCCTTTCAAAAGTGCCGGATAAAAATGCCTGATGCTTCGCTGAACAAAGAAGGCTTTCCGGACAATGGCTTCGCAATGGCTACGTCCCGACAATGGATGATTTGGCTTCCTTCTGTCTCGATATGGGTCTTGATCCGTACACAGTAGCTTCGCGAGGTGGGCCGTAGACTTTTCAAGTTGAACCTTTGGCGTAGAAGAAGAGTTAGACGGTGAAAATGCGCTGATTGGCCCCCTTTCTGTCGGCTGAAGCTTCCTGCTGGAGTAGACACAAAAGAAAAAGGTGTTTGTTGGAACTGGCACGTAGCATTCGTACCCCTCATAGTGACGTCAATCCCCCGCTTACTCAAAGCATTATAATTTCGTTTTCTTATCTTTTTTTTTAAGACCTTTTTCTTAGAAACACTAGCAACTACCGGTTTTAATGCTTAAACAGTCGTTTTTCTGTTTAATATAATACAAACTACAATGAAAAACACACTCAGTTTTTCAGATTATAATTTCCCAATTCACACAACTAACCGACTTCTTTTTTAACTTTTAACGACATACAAATTCTAGAGTTTTCCTTGACCGCCTACTTCTGGTTTAATGCGGGTTTTTTTTCCACTGAAACTATAATCTAAAGACACAAAGGACCAATAAGGTTTTTAATGTTTAACTTCCACACCGCGTTGCTACCTCTTAACTAATAATAAATAAGGGAAGGTCCATTAATTATGTCACGCAGCAAGGGGGAGGAGGAACGTTCCCTAATCCATCGCGCACTACAATTTCTTCTGAGGTTACAACCGAAAAGAACAATTCAAGCCAAACATTGCATTAGGTTCTATGTAACATTTGTGTCAAATCGAGAAAAATAGGATTGAAAATGTTGATTTGTTTTTTAAATCGTAATTGTAAATTAATCATGTAATCTTTAATTACGTTGCATTGATTATCGTCAGGACCTTAGAGACCATTTGGTTTTGAAGCTTACTATGACTCTAGTTGTGTACTTAGGATACATTTGTTACTTAGGACCTATTGCATTTACATTTTTAGATTGGACCTGTGAGATTGGTCTTCTCTTAAGTTAGAATGTAAATTGGACTTTTTTGATTGCGATAAGGATCAATAATAAAATGTTCACATTAGCTTCCCTCTAACTTTGTTTTTGTACTCTTGTACCGCCACATCTTTGCAATTAGCAAAAAGTCAAATAAAAATTAGTCTATTATATTTGAAAACCCCAACAACTGGCTATATATTTATTCAATCGGATTATTGTAGCAAATGCACTTATCACCTCAAATACTTAAGCGTAAATGGCAAAGGTTAGTGTACAAACTGTATGAAGTTATGGTTGTTTTAGACCCACATATATAATATTAAAACTCCTAAAACTCCAACGCACCTAATTTTGTTATTCTTGTGCCTGCTACAACGCAACAAAGCTCACATTAGAAAATAGGATGCATTGGTCCTTTATTGATTGAGGTTCAGTGTGCGATTTTCAATTGAATAAATATGTAGCCGATGTTGGGGTTTTCAAATATGATGGGCTACTGTTTGCTAAATGCAAGAAATAGGAAGTTTGAGAGTTCAACAATAAAGCTTATACAGAATTAATGTGAAAATTATTTTACTAGAGCATGCCGCAATCACAATAGTCCAATGTACATTCTAACTTGGCCAAGACCAATCTAACAGGTCCAATCTACAAATGCAAACGCAATAAGTCCTAAGTAACAAATGTATCAATTACACGCCTAGAATCACCCAAAACACCAAAGGCAACATTTTCTTCATAATCCTGATCACGTTTTACGTTGAAAATCTTACAAATATTAAAGATCACACAAGTGAGTTGCAATTACGATTTGAATAAAGAATATTAAAATTTTCGATCCTTTTTCTTCGATTTGAGACAAATGTTGCTTGAAGTAGTTTAATATTATCCATCCAAACGAAGAATTTTTTGCTTGTTTTCATTCTTCGAACAATCAAAACACGCGCTTTGAGAAGAAAACATGTAGGTCCTATGTACATCTGTCAAAATTTTAGACAAACATTGTACATTGGACAAGCGATAACAAAAGTCCAATGTACAGAGCTGTGTGATATCAGACGACAGGTACGATTGTTATCGCTGGACGATTTGTTATCGCTTGTATTTTCAATTTTTTTAAATCTTAGAGCATAATTTCAAAATGATTCATAGAAAAGTAATGGATTTCTGTCCGAATCGATATTCAACTCGATTTTGTTCATATTGTTACTTTGGACCTTATGCAATGTTTGGCTTGAATTCTTGATTCAGGCCGAGTAATATATATATATATATATATATATATATATATATATATATATATATATATATATATATATATATATATATATACATATATATATATATATATAATGTAATGCTGTCCGTTCGTGACGGCATAACTCACGAACGACTCGATGGATTTATTTGATATCTTTTTTATTTGATTCGTGTTGGTTTCCAACAGGTTTATATGAAGAAAAAATTGGAAAATTTTACTAGAAAATGAGAAAAAATCATAAAAATCAAATTGTAATATTGTTTGGGAATATCATAATATGCTAGACAGCAAGACCATCTTTCGATTTGTAAGGACAAACCGGTGGAAACTATTATAATGGCATAAACTATTATAATATAATAAACAAAAAAAAAACACGAGAGAGGGGCGACTCACTGATTGTTGCTTAGAAACTTTTGAAAAGATATACAAAAAATGATTATACACTAGAGTCGCTTATTTCGCAACTTTTACGAGGTTGTCGAAATTTGACGTGGTTTGCAGAAAAAACGCGGTTTTCGTTATTCACGCGAGTAGATATCGTTTGTTTAGATTTGGTCAAAAATGCGTCTCAAACGTAACGTTTCTCGCTTTTTACGATTTTTTTTTTTGTAAATTACGGGTTTTTACGCGGATTCAGGAATTTATTCGGTTTTTTAAGTAGTTTTTTTTTCCATCGCACTCATTCCTGTGAAAAATTTACTTCAGTGTAAACGATTTATAGCGTGTAGATGCACGTATAAACTGGAACGTTTGTATTGGTGACACCTCGCAGCGATCAGCAATAGAATAGGGCCCATCAACATTTGTAAACAAACATTTATGAACCCTGTTTCTCTTAAACCATAGGCCACCCACGCATACCAATACCATAATCATGTAGGGGAAAGTTTCTCTACACGATGATGCTATAGATTTGCGTATGTAGCCTATGGCTTGCGAGAAAAAAGGCTCAGAAGTGTATGTTTACAAATGTTGATAGGACCTATTCTATTGTTGGTCAAGAATTGGAATGAAGGCCAATGGAAAGTGAAAGTATAAGTTTATGCTTCTGTTTCATTGTACTCAATATTTGAGTACAATTGTATACCATCTCTTTTGCTCTCACGCAAATGTTACTAAATTTTCGTAAAAAGTGGATCTACTCAAAAATTGAGCTACACTTTTTAACGAACTTTCCGTGTGAGAAAAAGAGATAGCATACAATTTTACTAAAAAATTGAGTAAAATGAAACGGGAGTGTATTCCTTCTGTGTTGAACTGACAGATGTATAATTACGTTTTTTGTTACATTAGTATCGTTCGCCGTGTGATTAATAGTGCATCAGGAAGGTGAACACGACGATATTACTAAAAATTAAAAAGACACTAACTAAGTTGTCCTGAGGCTGAAAATCTCCCTAATAAGGATACAAAAATAACTAAGTTGCGATTTCAGTTAATTTCAATTAGTATTGTTGTACAATGCCTCCAACTAGACAGAATAATATCGGTCGGTTGCTAGCACAGCAATCTCTCGAATGAGACAAAGGGACGATCAGCGTGCAACTCAAACTGAATTGGATTGACAACGGATTTCACAGGCTCGAATGATGTTGAGTAAAGAAAAAAGAGCAGCTCAAAATACAAGCGATGGAGTTAGAGAGAAGCGTAATCGGCAAGTATCAGAATGATCTGGTAACAATCGTGCCCAACATAACCTTATAGATCGATTACGAAGGCAAGCCTCCATTCTACAAAATCTTCAACTTGCTGCCTTGGATTTATGACAGTGCGAATATATCAGTCGCCATTAGAGCAATGAGTGTAGTTTGTTATCATAGTAATGCATTGATGTTGCCAAACGAAACACCAAAGCTTTTGCGCTCATTGGTGTCTGGATCAGAAAGTGGTTCTTAAAATTTTCTGCAGAACATCCAAAGTTATAATGGTTGTTTTCAAATGACTTCGTTTGGCGCAACGCACATAATAAGTTTTCTTGACAATGGAACTTTAGAATTTAAAGAGTTTAAAAATTATTAAATTATTAAATTGTGAAAGCGTCTACTACAGCGGAAGCGTCTACATGTCAAAATGACCAAAGAGCGAATTAAATGTTGCCACCGACGGACGCAGAGCATAAATTTCTACAGATTTATTTCAAGGGAGATTCACTCAACCACATTATTCCACCATGAAGCGGGACATTGTACAACAATTGCAGGCGATGCTTCATGAGCCCAATGGATTGATTCAAATGTTCAAGACTACTCCAGATCGAATGCCATCTTACAACCATAAGCTTTGCGATTCGAGCTAATACCTTCTCAAATTTTACAATAAGTAGTTTAATTGTAAGCAGGACCACGTCTGTTGGGTCAGCTAGTATATATATATATATATATATATATATATATATATATATATATATATATATATATATATATATATATTATATATATATATATATAAAATATATATATATATATATATATATATATATATATATATATATATATATATATATATATATATATATATATATATATATATATATATATCGCACAGTGTAAAATCGGAGGACAAACATCGTGCCGAATCACGAAGTTTGACGTTTGAAAACCTCCATTCATGTCCATCCTTTTGCAGTGCCATCTATGATAGCGTTAGACTGACTGTTCAAACCACGCCAGTGAACAACCCTGAGGTTGGGAGATTGAGACCGGTAGTACTCATTATAGACACTCAAGTAATAGACCGGACATTGTATCCAAAACGAACATTTCCCATACGATTTGACAGTTGTTTTGGATACATCCATTGTGCCAGAATCACGTTGTCCGGTCTATTACTTGAGTGTCTATAGTACTCATGGGTGTTCGGGTGTAGAGTGTGGATAATGTTGTATAGTGTTGGTAGTTTGGCGAATTGGCTTATGGCGGAGCCAACAAGTGTCACTTGGTTACAATTACCAATGATTCTCAATTAAGTCACAACCAAGTCACTGTAACCAAATATGACAGTTTTGTGTTGCTTAGGATGGGACGTTTCACATGTGGATTTGCTGGTAGAATTTTGTACAGGATGCCCTTTAGAAATATTTTTCACTAGTAAATACGTGCAAAGCGGTAACATTTTCCAAGCGAATGATACGTTGAACTCAAAAACCGGCCTTAAAATGGCCGAGATATGGCCATTTTCCTGGAACAGGTTCCTTTGAAAGGTTCTGCATGCAGCCGGATCTTTCTTTCATCCAGCTATGCCGAGTGACACCTCTTTCTTCTTCTTTTTTCATCACAAAGCTTTCCTTAACCTTAAAGTGGACATTTGGACACATTGGCCATTAAGCTCTCTATAGGTAATTCTAGTGATCAATAATATCATCATGCTTAAATTGGGCGACATTTTATGTTTAGTCTATTCAACAGGAGTTGAAAAATGCACAGCTCATTTTTTGAAATCGTTAATTCGTTAATAAAAAAAAATGTCTGATGCATTTGGTGTCTTTGTTATTGCTGTATGGTGACTGGCACAATAGGTTTCTGTCCACTGCAGTGACAAATATTTCAAGCAAAACAATGCTTTCTCTTTGCGTTCCTAAAGGGTGATACGGTCAAAATTTGGTCAAGGGAAAACGCGTGTAAATCGGTGAAATCGTTTATTTAAAAAATCAAATTAAATTTCTTTTTCAAGTTCAATTAGTATAAAATTCAGGAAAAATATTCAGTTAAGCTTCCGCTTTTCCAAATCCGAATTGCCGGGCCTTACGCTTGACCCCTGCCTTCGGTTTTTGTACAGCCACCTTGTCCACCTTCTTCGCCACAGAAAGCCAGTTTGCCTTGAACTGCTGCTCGTCCTTAGCAGTTTTTTGGTCTTCTTTAGGTTCCGCTTGACAATAGCCCAGTATTTCTCAATTGGGCGGAGCTCTGGCGCGTTGGGAGGGTTCTTGTCCTTGGGAACCACCTGCACGTTGTTGGCGGCGTACCACTCCATGGTCTTTTTACCGTAATGGCAAGATGCCAAATCCGGCCAAAACAGTACGGAACAACCGTGTTTCTTCAGGAAAGGCAGCAGACGTTTATTCAATCACTCTTTCACGTAAATTTCTTGGTTGACAGTCCCGGAAGCTATGAAAATGCTGCTTTTCAAGCCACAGGTACAGATGGCTTGCCAAACCAGATATTTCTTTGCGAACTTTGACAGTTTCGTGTGCTTGAAAATATCTGCTACCTTTCCCCTTCCTTTTGCCGTACACTGGCGTAAAAAACCTATCGAAATTCATAAAATTTGCCTTATGAAACTTCATGCACCCACTAAATTTTGATTTCATAAGGCCCTTATGACGTCCATGTGAGTAACTTTGATTCCCTCAGTTGATTGTTATGATTTTCTCAAGTCAATCTTATCAATTTCATTAACCGCCTTATGACTTTCATGGCTGATTTCATTTGGGTACAATAATCATAAGGTAGATGTATGAAATGGTAAAAAGCGCGCCTAGAATTATTATTTTGTTTACTCTTGTAGATTCTCAGTCCTGAAGATTCCGGTTTACTCGATACTGTACTTCTCTCAAATGTGTAGACTAAACCAGGACGAAGGAAATTAACCCCTGGAAACTAGAAATATGTTAGAGTTTCTGTTACAGATGCATATCATCATCCTGTTTAGGCAAACAAGTGCATTACCTTTAGTTGTTGTTCCGCTTTATACTATATTAGTATGGGGTTTATCGTGTTGAAGTTTTTCGTTTTTATGTTTAATGAGGATTAGTGCAAATCCGTATGTAACATCTCGTCAGAACATAATACATTAATAAACCTCAATTGCCCGCACTTACTATAAAATGACTTGCATTGTTATTTTTTTTTCATAACCACAAATTTTGTATAAGTAGAATTCATATTTCATTAGAATTTAATAAAAAAAAATATAACAAAACACATTTATTACATTAACAATTAGTAGAATCAATGCATACGACGTCCATAGCCTCAACAAATAAATTTCATAAGGCTGTTCAATGAAACTTGTACGGTTGCCATAAACAAACCATTGGAAGTGGTTGTGACAAAAATCGTGGCATTTCATAAGGTATTGTTATGGAATGCAATCCTTTTCCTTGTGGCTAATTTTCATAAGGTTATTTAATGGGTTTTACAAGGTTTTTTGCACTAGTGTAACTGGATGCTTTTTAACTGGACGGTCGCTAACTATAGCACAGTTAAAAACCAAATTAACTTCAAAGATCAAAATACGACATTTTGGGTTTCATAAGGTTCGTGGAGGAGTGAAAAAGTGTTAAATTGTACGAAATTGGATCGAAAACCCATACAAACTGAGTCAAATAATCTTCACAATAAGTAACATCGCAATACCGTATAAAGTATAAAAACATTAGGTGGAGTAGAGAACGGTTTAAGCACCCCAAGACCCTATTCCAAGCACGGGGTAAACGTTAACCTACAATGCTCATTTTTTTGCAGTATGGTGAAGCACGATACTGGAAAAAATGAGCGTTGTAGGTTAACGTTTACCCCGTGCTTGGAATAGGGTCTTGAGGTGCTTAAGCCGTTTCCTACCCTACTTAATTTATTTATTGCGCAATAAAATATTCCAACCGAAATCTGACCGAAAGCCCCGTCGAAATTTATTTATTGCTGAAATGTCAGCCCACACTGAGGCAAAAGAACTTAAGAATTTCATAAGACATGACTTATGAAACAGAATGATTTTTATTTCATAAGCCACTTATGAATTTCTTATCCATCAATTATGTATTACATATGCGCGACTTATGATTTCCAGAGCGTCGTTGAAGTCATCATTTTTAGTCAACAAGTTTGGCAAAATGACGGACCTTGTAAACTTTGTATTAAACGAACAGCAGCTAATCGCAGATATGAAATCGTAGTCGACTTGCTAACGCTGAATAAAAGTTCTTTTGTGCACTGTATTCGAATAATTTGCTTCCGTTTGACACGAACCAAATTTGGGGCTGGGTGCGGCAGAGAAATGTAAGTATTTTTCATCTAGTTTTTATTGCTTCACGCCTCTATATGCTATTTTAATTGATTGCCTTCAAAGCGCCTTCAAAGCCCAATTAGCAAACGGTTGCTATATTTAAAAAAGGTTTAAGTATGGTTCCTTCTTTGACAAATGACCTTCTATGACAAAAATTCCCGATGGATTTTGAAATTCTCGACTTTTCCCCGCATATTTCCCGATGATTGTGAATTCCCACATTTTTCCCGCATTTGCCGATTTTCCCGAGTCTGTTCCACCCTGGTATTTACGTAGTGGTTCCCTTTGCCTGCCGTTGCTGTTATGATTCAATTACAGCTGTTCATCGTGCCATACTCTCACAGCTTGCTTCAGGCTGCTCAAGTTCCCGTTGCACCATGAAGGAGAAACGCTTAAACTTACTATGACATACATTACCACATCGCCATTTGGAAAGCTCAAATCACTCCAAGAAAGCTTTAAACAATCAGGACTTGTTGTTTTAGTTGAATATGAGTTACAACGGTACAATATTTATTGAGAATTGTGTTTTTGAAAACACGAGCTAAGGTCTACACCTTGGATTACTTCATATGTTATGCAAAGCATACCTCACACTATCCACTATCCCGCACTTGCAGACAGTCGGCAGCCCATCAACAGATTTTTGCTCCACTTCCCATCGAAAGCGAAAGAATGAAAACATTGTCGACGCGTCTCGAGTGGCCTCTTCACTGCAACATTTTGCTTCATCTTCATCCGCTTTTCACTTTTAATATGCCGTGACCAATCTCAAATGGGAAAAAAAACGACGACTTCCTCCAAGGGAAACGCTCTCGAGATGATAATGACGCTAATCTCCACTTGTTTTTAGTTTCCACTGGGGGGGTTTAGGATTTCTTTCACTTTAAAATTGAAAATTGCCTGTTTGAAGAAGTCTATAAGTGATAACGATTCGTAGTATTAGGATATCATTCTATGCTAGCGATTAAATATAACCGTGTGAAACAAGGCTACAAAGAAGATCGGGAACTGCTTCGAGTTCGAGTTGCGGGATTAAGATACTTTCTGTTCCAAGTGTAAAAAGTTGTAATAGGAAGGATCTGTCCAATGTAACAAACGAAAATTCTTTTGATTTAATTCCGACAAATTTTGTGACAATACTTTCCTACTTAAAAAGGGGGGGTCCACCATTCACCATCCACAATTAATTCAAGTCTTTTTTTTCCAATTGCATCATCAAAGTAGAACAACAGTCCATCGCGAACCTAAACGTCGTTCAATCCCGGTGGGGGTGGCGTGACGGGGGCCGCATTACTGCCACTGTGTATGCAACTGGACCAAAGTAGACCCCCACAGGACATGCTGATGACGATGTAGACTACAAATATCAGGATAGCCGCAATCAGGCAATACATCCGAACCGAGCGCCAGAACATGGTCCGTGCCAAATTACGGGACGTCTGGCGGAATGTTACCGACTGGAAGGAAAAATCAAATTCAATTCGGATTGAGCTTTGTTGAACAGTGTGAAAAGTACTCACATTATTTCGCAAATTCTCCGTCTGGTTGACGAGCAGCTCCAGCCGCTCGCCCCGGTTGGTGATGTTTTCGATATTTTTCACCATGATGTCCTTGACCTCGTCGATCTCGCCGCGCACCTGGCTGATTTTGTCCACGTCCCGCAGCTCGCTGTAGTGTTGCATTTCCTGGGCCAGGGTCCGGGAGAACTCGCTGTTCATGGCGAATGCGATCGCCGTCGCCACCGTGAGGCCATAGCTTTGGATGAACTTCTTCTTGATGTCGGTCAGGAAGAGGAAGGCGCGCGCTCGTTCGAAGCTCTGTGGGGGGAGGGGTGATGATGGGGGAGAAATGTCAGTTCGAGGAAAGTGTTATGTGAATGGCAGTTCATGGAATTAAGATTTTTTTTGAAGAATTTAGTGCGTTTATTGGGGAGGCTCAGACGTGTGTGACGCTTTGCGGAGCCGATATTCAATTTTTTTTATCTACAATGCTTTGCTCTATGATGTTAGTTAGTGGACCACCAATTATTCGAGCCACTAAAAGGATCACATTATCGTTTGGAAAGTACTAGGCAGGTTACTTATTTAAACTATTATTTGCGGCTGCAAATTTGCAATTTGCATTTGCTCATACAGTGACGGATAATCCAATAAGATCAAATACCGATTATCATAGAAATTGATTATGGTAGGGGGTCTATCTTTGATATTTCCGTGAACCAATTGAGTTGAAATTTCGGCTGTTATCTAGAAGTAATCTTAGTTATCATCTACATGAAATCCGTAATCTTTCATTAAATTTTTGTTTGTTACTTTATTATAGTGACTTTCAGCCATGAGCTGGTTCGTCCCTTTAGCAGAGGAATGGCTCCAGGGGGGGAACCGAAAGAAAGAGGTTACAGAGTTTTTAATCACAGTTTCAGGATTTCATGTCGCTGGTTGATCTATGTACATTGGAAGTAGCCGGTGTCTTTGAGTTGAGGTATTCGAGTAATCTTTTTTTTCCTCTCGGGATCGTTAGATAGCGCATCTTTGATGCTAAGACCGATACCATATTGGTCTCGGAGGTTTTGAAATGCGGGACAGTTTATAAAGAGATGTTCAACCGACATCTTGGTTGCGCATACTACACATAGTTTGTGGAATCCATCACGGGATCCGAGATCATGCGAGAATCTGGTGTAGCCGCAGCGTAGTCTGGAGAGCACCCTTTGGTTCTTCCAGTTTTTGTTGTCAGACCAGCGGTGGGTTTCGCCTTTTAGTTTGCGTAGTAAAGCGTCTCTGGTGTTGCTATTCCATTCGATGCCCCATGCCAAAGTTATGATCGCTTTGAGCCATATTTTAAAGTCCGCCGCGGGTATTTTCTGGTCCACTGGGGTTTTCGATCGACCATACGCTGCCAGCTTATCCGCTGACTCGTTTCCGCAGACTAGGAACCAACACATAAACGGTGTTTTTATTCAAAGCCAACCGAATTGCTTGTACCAGTGGGTGCCGATTCTTCGGACTCTCAAGGGCCTTCAGAACACTTGCCGAGTCCGTAACGATGGCTTTCCAGCTAGAGCTAGAGCTGGACTCCGTGCCGGCCGAGAGAATGGCAGTTGCCTCAGCCATGAAAATCGAGGTTTGGTTGGGAAGACCTCCGCTAATAGTGAAATTGGAGCCGTACACGCCGAAACCGACTTTACTGGAGGTTTTCGAGCCATCGGTATAGATGAGTTCGTATCCATTGAGTGTTGTCCTAATAAGTTCGTTAAAGCGTGGGACTACGGTATAAGCTTTGATTGGTTTGTTTAGGGTCCATATAATCCTGGGTGGAGAGGAGTCCCACGCTTCGTCTCCGACCCAGTGGATCCTGTACACTGGAGGGAGGATCTGGTGGGCAAGTTCTAGAAGGATTTTGTTTGCCTCTTTTAGGAGGAACACTCCTTCGTCGTCTCCGGTCGTCTTCTCTAGAAAACTGGAGGCTTTCAGGGTGGCCACAGACTCGGAAAAATCGGGAGATGCGGGAAAAAGTCGGGAATATCACAATCCATCGGGAATTTATGTCATATGGAACCGGAACCGGTCCAGCGATCTAATTAACGGAATGGAACTGTGTTTTTCTGAAAATCCAGCATTGCCGAGGAAGATAGCTCAGTCCTCTATAGATGGCCGGTTGTCAACTGGAAAGCGTTCAAAAAATTGAGGGGGAAATCAGGGATCTGCGAGCCAGTCCTGGCTTTCACGTCCTGATCATCGTGAGCTGTGGCTTGCACGTTGTACAAAATTCTTTCAAGAAGGGGCGAATACAAACAGATTGGCGTACCGCTTAGATCTGACTGACGGCTGTGACAGGTGAGGTTACGCACATAACGTACATTTGGTTTTATTTTACTTGACTGGAAATCCTTGGCTGATCCTTATGACTTAAGCATCGCCATTGTGTGCATTACTGTAAATTAAAGAAATCTTTTGTATCAGTCACCTTAAAGTCAACCGATTTTCAAACGGAGAATTCTATCGGTATTCCGTTTAAAATTGTTCGTTGCTATGGATCATGCGGTAGACGATAAGACGCTGGTTCCAAAGCTGAATTTTGTGATCAAGTCTGCAGCATTGATCGAGTTGTTTTTCAAGGGAATACCAGATCTAATTTCCTATAGCTCCGTTTCTTTTCGACGCTTTGACGGGACTCCTTATCACATCTCGGCTGTCGAAAATCTTCTTCATCTTCTTGCTGTCGAACTTCACTGCAGCCAACGGAGATGCACGCTTCAGACTGCCTGTCCCAAAACCATTTCGCTTCTCTTTCGGCACATGTACCATGACCTTGGCTCCAAATATTCGTAAGTGCGAACATCCGGCCGCTTTTTGGAGAACTTCTCCTCGGGGGTCACCGACAGTCCCTTTGTCGGCGATCGGTTGACAACGTAGGATGCGACTGCAACTGCTTCTGCCCAAAAACGGTTGTCCAGGTTAGCATCGAACAGCATGCTCTTCGCTCTTTCGGTCAACGTTCGATTAATCCTTTCTGCCAATCCATTTTGCTTTTGGTTGTAAGGAGCGGACTTCTTGGCTGAATTCCCTCCTTCCACAGGAAGCTTGGGAAATTTCGATTCACATACTCTTTTCCATTGTCGGTGCGGATTCGCTCGAACTTATCACCAGTCTGCTTTTCCGCAAAGATGCTCGACTTCAAGAAATTTACGACGGTTGCAACGTCGATGAAGGGCCGCACAAGTCCGAGTGAATAAGCTCTAGCACGCATTCTTTTCGGTGCATTTTCGACTTAAATGGTTGACGGAAATGCTTACCTTCAATGCACGGTATGTACTTCGCCTGATTCTAGATTTCGAAGTCCAGGCTGGTTACCATCGTCTTGAGTTGCTTCATCCCACCGGCAGCGAGGTGTTCCATGCGCCTGGGCGGCGAAAAAAGCTGTATTTCCTTTCGGGGTACTTCGCTAATCCGTCTTCTCGCCGCTCGCTTCCTTCTGACATTCTGATGTAAAGAGGCCAAGCTGCTTCCATCGGAAACACATTACACCAGCCTTATCAACTTGCTTCTTTGGTACATTTTGCTTGCTAATGAATGCACCTCACTTTCGGACGATTTCGATCCACCCTTCATCTTGACTTCCTGCATGATCTTCGCCTTGACTCTGTCCGCCGTCAAAGGCACTCGGATGAGTTCCAAGCCCATGATCATCGGATCGTACTTCTTTGGCAGATCTTTCAGCAGCAAACTGCACATCCAATTATCGTCCACCTTGAAGCCGTCCTCCATCAGCTGGTCGTCGTCCCTCTCGGTCCGATCAATCGGATGCCTATCAGCCTCCGAAGAAGTCCAATCTTCTGGGTAGAGCCACCGTCTTCGAACGTGAACCACAAGTTGTCCCATGCATCTTTTGCGGTTTCGCATTCCGCACCAAGCCGTAGATGCTCCGATCGATGTTGAGACAAATAGTTGCCAGATATTGATGAGTACCATCTTGGTGGAAAACGCCCAGAAGTTGTAATTTTCCGATCCACGAAGAACTTCTCTCGCCTGCAGTGACTCCATGCCTCCAGGTAGTCCCGTTCCGCCAGCATGCGTTCCAGCCACCCTGCCATCACCGCCGACATGCGCTCCAGAACTTCTTCGATCTCTATCGTTCGGATCCGTTATCTTATTTCCAGGAATTTCTTGAGTCTTGACAGTGAAAAAGATTCTTCCTTCAAACAGAGGCGTTGCTATGGCAGTTATCTGGGCGAAGCAACGAATGAACAAAAGTATATTTATAATAATTCATGGCTTACTACAATGTGCAATAATAATTCAACTTAGTTTCTATCAATTTCCAATAAATGAAAAGTGTCTGGTGGTGAACCAAACTGAAAAGAGTTTGGTAGCTCAGAGAATTGTCTACGAACTGTCAACGACGTTGAAATCATAAAGTCCTTTAGGCAATATGCACGTAACGCACGTGCATCATTTTGTACTCGAAAACCTCGAATGCTTTACTATTTTTCTTCGATGTTTATGCTTCTATAAACTTAAAAATCAATGACTTATATAGAGCGATCTTTGTTCTCGTTTGCAAAATGAGAGATCAAAGCAAGTTACGCAACAATGAAGAAGCCCGAAACAAGTCAGAGTTTCAGATTGAACAATTTTCTCAGAAACTTCAAACATATCTTTTAATCCAATTTATATTAACTAAACGGGAAAATATCCCAGTCGGGAAAATTAGGCTAAAATACGGGAAAAATTCTGAAAAAATGCGAGAACTTTTAAAATAAGATTGTGTGGCCACCCTGGGCTTTGCAGCTTATGGCTATTGCGAAAATGTGTCGGAAGGGAAGGATTCCAGCTTCAATGCACATGGAAGCGGCAGGGGTACATGGGAGAAGGCCAGAGAAGGTGATCCACAATCCTACATCGCGGTTGTTTCTGGTGTGTTTGCTGGAGACGAATCGTAGTAGGCTCAATCGGCTTTCGCACTGCTTCTTTGTTTGATCACAGTGGGGCTGAAAACTCAGGTGGCCGGCCTATGTACACTCCGAGGACTCGGATCGTAGACTTGAAAGGGATTTCTTCTTCACCGATCTTGTGAGGATTCTTTTTCGAGCGGTGTTTTTCTGAGCATGCGTTCTAAAATTGGCTCTTTTGTGGTGACAGTTCGAATCCAACTGATGCTGGCCACGCATGTACTGATTCGATGGCGCTTTGGAGTTTTCTGCGGATCAAGGTAGGCTTATGTCCTGCGACGACAATAACTATGCCATCCGCAAACACGAAAATGAAGACGCCTTTTGGTAAACATGCAAAGACTCCATTCGAGGAAAAGGGTAACCACCAACACAGAGCCTTGGGGAACGCCGGTTAACTCTGGGAAAGGGTTTGACTTTCTATTTCGGATACATACCTGAAAGGTTCTGTTCGTGAGAAAGTTTCGGATAAAAGTAAAGGTGTTACCACCGAAGCCCCAGCTGGCCAGGGTGGCCAGTACTCCAGGAGTCCAAGTGCGGATGTACGCCTTCGAAAGATCCACGTTGAGACCATTATCGAGGGTATTGTTGTCCAAGAGTTGCGAAGTAAGTGCTTGTGCCGCATCCTTGGTGAAAGGCATGTTGGCGGTGGTCGAGCAGTTCATTGTCCCGGATGAATCGGGTTAATCTTCGATTCACCATTCGTTTCACGGTTTTGCTGGTCAGGGAGATAGAACGGTGTCCACTCGGTTCAGTCCACGCTGAATTCTTCTTAGGGATGGGGATGACGAGGCTGTGTCTTCACTGAGTGGGAAAGGTTCCATTTGCCCAAATTCGGTTGTAATTTATCAGCAAGATCCTTCTTCCGATGGGTGGCAGGTGACGAAGGAGTAGATACCCAATATCGTCAGGTCCAGCTCTTTTCCCGTTAGCTAGCGCGAAGGCCAATTCGGCAGGAGAGAAAGGTTTGTTTAATGGATCACCAAGCATAGTATCCGGGGGTTGGATGGAATCAATGGTGACCGAGAAAGCATTGAACCGAGTAAACTCGCTGTTGTAACCGTTGCGAGCGCTGAGTTTCGCAAAGGAGTCACCAAGGATGTTAGAAATATCCTTTGGGTCCCTAGTGATGCCGTATTCAGTATTGAAGGTGATTACGTTGGTCCTGCGTTTCCCTTGTAATGCATTTACACTTTTCTACAGTTTGGAAGTTGTACTATCGCTGCCCATTCCGTTCAGAAAGTCGTCCCATGTTTTACGCTTTGCGGAACGGATTGTGTCCTGGCAGGCATTAAGTTTTAACCGACATCCAGCAGCTACGGCATCGGCTTCACAGTGCCATTTTGGGGTTCGTTTCAATTTCCTGAGGGCTTTTCTGCTCAACTTGATAGCGGCCTTTGTTTCTGGAGACCACCACCTTAGCGCTCGACGTCCACCGGTTGGAAATGTTCTGGGAATAGCTTCTGAGGCTGCAGCAAAGATGGTGCTGATGAAATCTTCGAATTGCATATCGTCTTCCACTGGGCTTCTTTCGATGATGTTTTCAAAAAGTTTCCAGTCAGCTCATACTGCCATCGGGGACGTCTGGTTGTTTCTAGTGCGGTAAAACTACAGTAGGAATACAGTCATGTTCCATTGCATTGCTAGCGTTGAATGCTTAGTATTGAGCGTCCTAGTGGCCGTTGTGGGAGGACTGTTTGGACTTTCAGCACCTTGCGGAGTCGTCTTAACTCACGTATTGTTCTTGGGAGTGGACCCCAGCAGAACTCCGCCGAGAGAAGTAGACAGCAGGGACCCCGCTGTCGGCAGAGGTTCGGGAGCCTCTGGGCATAAGGATGAACGCTGCGAAGGGCCGGCCTCTGGCGGGAAGGGATAGCCGGTCCCAGCCCTCTACAGGTCATACTGTCTAGCATACATGGCATTTCACCCAAGTGCGCCTCTCACATGCATATTGCTTGCCTCCTCTGGGGATGAACCAGTTGCCACACTGGCGAGTAAATCACCACGCTTACGAAGAGTGCAAAACAAGTCAAGTGTGCAGGCTAGCCGTTTCAACTCAGCTTTGAGTCGTTTTGACTCACTTTCGTCATTAGTGAGTCACTCAAATTTGAGTAAATGTCACTGGCATTGGTAGTCGACAAATCAAAAACATCGACTCAAATCAGATGGATGTTTTTGATTTGTCGACTTGTCAATGCCAGTAACATTTACTCAAATTTGAGTGACTCCACTAATGACGAAAGTGAGTCAAAAACGACTCAAAACTGAGTTGAAACGGCTGGCCGTGTGAGAAGGAGTCTCTTGAGAGCATTTGTGGTGAAAATTTGAGAGCACGCTCTCGAGTGAAATGAACGAATTGTGCTCTCGAGCGCACCCACCTAGTTCTCGCTGGTGTCCTCTTGAGAGACCGCTCTGCAGAGCCAAATCTTTAGAAAATCTTCAGTGCCCTTTTTATGCATGTTTCCAAACTTATGAGTCCAAAGTTGTGAGGATTTTTTCAATTCCTTTGTGAATGACTTAGATGTATAACTACTCCACCTAAGTTGTTAACCGATATACAAGGAAAAAACGTGATAATAAGATAATAATGGAGAAACAAAAGGCTTATTTCTTTAGTAGTTATTCGTTTCGGGTGTTGATGGGGCACATTCGAAACTGTTCAATGCCTTACCACATGTTTCGTCTTGGGGTTTTTTTTGGGAATGGAGAATGTTCTTATGATAGGTAAGAGACCCCTCCCTTCTCTGAAAGGAGAACTCCCATACAAATGAAACACAAATTTCTGCATAATTCAAGAACGAATCAAGTTATTGAAACCAAATTGGGCATGTGGGGTTTTCTGGAGGCGAATTTTTTTTTTCTATGGTGATTTGAGACCCCTCTCTTCTCTAGAAGGGGGAAGGAGGCTCTCATACAAATTGAACTAAATTTGGCATGTGGGGGTTTTTGAAGGCAAGATTTTTTTTCTATGGTGGTTCGAGACCCCTTCTTTGACTGGGGGGAGGTGCTCTCATACAAATGAAACAAAAATTTCAACCAAACATGAGAACTATCCAGGCAACCGAAACACAAATTTGTATTATTCCAATAGGCAGCAGGTTCTGATAGAAGATAGAACTCCTTCTTATTCAAGAATGGGGGCTGTTTCAGTTATTCTTAGTGCTACATTATGCACAAGAAGTTAATATCAGATTATGAACGAGAAAACTACGTTCAAACTGACAGGACACGGTGTAGTTTGAAGATAAATGTTTTGTCTATGACATGCTTCAACACAAAAAAAGCCATGGTAGACACTGACGATCCGAGGATTAAATTTAAAACACACACCTACGTTTTATTTTGCAGAAATAACACACATTAGCAAACGAAAATATAACAAAAATTATAAAAAAAAGCGCCAGTTCTATTAAATTTTCATTCATTTGGTTCAGCTTGCATGAAATAGAATGATAAACTCTAGATTTAAATTTTAAATGGGCGTTATTGCAAAATCATCATATCTAGAAACCGCTGAAGAAAGTATCAATAACTACATCTCATTCAGCGGAAGAAAATGTTTACATGTTTAAACTCAATCTGTTATAATAATAGATTTATTAAGATATAAATGAAGAATGGCAACTGGCGTTCCCTTTGTTTTGATTTGAAATTCTGTCGAGTATAGATCTGTCAAATTCCATAGCTTTTGCTCGCTTTGACAGTTGCATCCCAACAAGACGCCAGAAAAAGATGTCCAGACTCGGTTTCGTTCTTATTGCCCCATTTATTCGTATTCTCGCTCAGTTATCTTTGTTCTATGTGGCTTACTATTTATAAATAATACGGAAAGATCTATCCTTGTGCTTCTTGGTGTTCTGCAGCCATGTAGTACATCTCGATGCTGATGATGCTGTCAGTGGCCGAATTCGGGATGGATCCGGTAATTGGTGACCGGTATGCACACCTCGGAAGAGTGGCGACTTCCGATGGCCCGTGATGCGCTGGGGAATATCACTTACCCGCAGACGAGACATAGCTACAAGCTGGCGAGTCTTTGGCGGCGTACGCGATCTCCTACATCTACCTGGACGTAACACCTTCGCTTAAAGGATATTAGGTCATTCAAGTAAAAAGAACGCACCATATTACAATCTCGTTTTTTCACTTTGGTCTTTCATGTGACGAATAGTTACCAGAACCTCAAACAGAGTTATTGTGTGTTTTTATTGTGTTATTGGTTTTTGTTAGCAAACATTTAAACCTATTCAGCTAAGAACTAATTTTTTTTTGTGGTTAGGTTTCATTCCATACAATTTACAGAAAAATCTCACTGGGCTCAACCACCATGGATTTCTTTAGACAATTTCACGATACTGGAATACAAATTTAGTCGGTTGGATTAGGCTTACTTATAACAACGGTTTTCTTGATAAAAGAGGACTCACTAAAACTTTTCAATTGGCTAGCAACTGCAAACTAATAACTTTCCACTAGATTTCGGAACTACGTCCAACCAATGCGTCAATCAAATCTAGAAAGAACTGTTATTAAAGATGGCCTACATCTTAACATATTACGCAACGGAGGAATTCCTACTTATATTAGGGTAACGGGATGTAATGTTAGCTCAGCTCCTTCATTTGTACAAAATGTGTCATTAATTTAGCAATAATCAACAAAATCATGTTGCTTTTAGGATGACCGATGTAATCCAAAGCAATTGAGACAATATTAATCAACTTATAGTTGTTCACTTCCGTGTAATTTTCGAAGTTGCATCCAAGAATAGACCCAATTAGGTGCCTGTAGACCGACATTAAATCCATATCCCTTGAAAGTTTCTGACTTTATAAAAAGAGTTTTCGTGATACATACTACCAAATGTCTTATCAAACTTATCTTAGCAAGTGTAGAGCTAGTTGAATCTCAGCTTGAAAACTTTAAGAGTTATAATCAAAAATGTAATCGATGGTTGCATAATAGGCTGAGTCAAGGGACACATACCCTATTACTTCAAAATTTTGCAGATCATTTTTTGGTCTTGCTATACAATCTGCGGTCATATCAGAGAAATGTGTCTTGCTTCGCGATCAGATTCAAATGGGTATTTATAATTCTTGCCATCCGTTGCACTGCGATATTAAAAGAGAGTAGATTCAACATTTTCTCACCCAAACAGTTTCAAAACAAACTATTTGAGGAGTAAATAGTTCTTCTTTTATGCAATTTTTCCAAACCTCTGATTACGACGTTTCAAATGACGCCAAAATGGCTAACCGGTTTATATATGAAGATTAATAATTTTCTAACCGGCAAGCAAATTCATTTGAATCGGGTATTTTTTGCATGGTTATCGTTCCGCTTCGGGTCCCTTGCGTTCGGAGCTTAACACTAGTGTTCGCCGTAGAAATACCCTTACTGACTGAGTCTCTGAATACTCTGGCTCTCCTGTCATTAAATTTGTGAGAGTTAGCGACTTATTTTTGTTTGTTGTTTACACGCTAAATGAACAGTGGATACATGTCAAATAAAACGGGCTTGACTAAATAATATCAAATTATTAATTAAAGCTCTAGGGGCGATTCACTCCGGGCACACCATGCAAAAACATTTCTGACACCATTGGTTCTATCTGGGTACATTCGTTAACTCGTAAAGCAGGCAGTCGGTATACCGTATAGCGCCAAAAAGCAAAGATTTTACATTACAGCCCACCTGGGTCGCACTCGGGCACATTCAGATGCTTATATTTGTACAAAGTCGATACAGTCGGTACAGTTGATGACTGGTAATCACACAACTGATGAATATATTGGCACAAAACATAGTGATTTCCTCCTTGCTTAAGCTTATGAAAATATTAAAATTCACTGTGTTGGCCAGATGTAATTACCCAATGCATCATATAGATGAACTGAGGAATTCCATTTTTTATCAATTTTATAAAAAGAAACAATGTTACTTTTCGAGTTTAGAGTAGCTTGCCTGTAGCTCCAACATAATATGATTTCTTCACATTTTCGCTTTCCCTCTTTTCAAATGTTAGTCTAGAGTTATAAGTTTTGTCATTGGACCTCAGCCTTGGTCTGTAGGTTAGAAATAGGTAGAAAACTAAAAATTTCATGAATCTGTGTAAGTTATTTTCGTTTTACGAATGTGCCCCATGACTGTCCGAAACTACCCCACGTACGGGGCACATCCGGACAAATATGTATTTTTCCGAAATGCAAATAAACAACTCAAAATTGCATAAACGCACACCTTTAACACACTCTTATGATGCTTCGATGTCCAAATGACAACTAGAATGAATTCAGGATCTCTGGCGACGTTCACAAAATATATGAAAAATTGAAAGAAAAAGTGTCCAAAACTACTCCTCTCTCCCCTAGAATATGTGAATTTTTAATCAATGTATTAATTTTAAATTCAAATATTGTATGTAGTTAAAGCCACTGCTTTATATGGAGCCGTCCTATTGTGCACTTGCTTAGCAACGCGCAGAGCGTTTTATCCGTCGTCGCCAGGAAATACATTATGGTTAGGGTTGTGGCGCGTTTAACCACGCATAAGACACCCACACTCCCATTCCTTAAACATTAATCTATTTATCCTGTATAGGGTGAATGTTAGGTTCCTATAGTTGCTTATGGAGTCTCCATTCACAACTATAGAAATCTAATGCTTCAAAGGTACCGCAACAATTGCAGCCTTACCCTATGCAAGATAATGTATTTTCAAAGGTAATAATATTGCCTATGGTTTCGTACACGCTCCATTACAAGAATCTGCAATCCTTTATTCCCAAGGTCAAATTTATACGTTATAACGAACATATCAAAACCGAAATGAATAAAAATGGAAACCGGAACCTGAACGACAAACCATTCACAAACGCGCTTGCTAATCTACTTATTTAGAGAATCAACATCAGTGTATCTGACCAGTTCACGCACTCCAGAGTTCTCTGGGGTGCGGATCTCTGTTTTCACTGCAGTGCGTTTCAGAGCGCTGAGTTTACTCGCCAGTGGCTTTCAGAGGCAAGTGATTTAATTTCACCGCGCAGCTCATTTCAAAAACTACAGATAAAGGAAGAGTGTGGTGAGTATGCTGCTGCGTGCAGCGCTCCTGCATGAACAAAAAGAGAAGAGGAAGTGGTATATTCGCTCTGGTCTCCCACTGAGGAGAGGGACAAGTATGCTGTCTAGCATCAGCAAGTGCATTCGAAGGGATGGCATTCCTCCTCATGAGGGGGCCTGGACGTCTGAAGGGGGCTTGAATAGGGTCGATCTCGTCAACGGTGTGTTGGGGGACATAGTTTGTCTCCCACGAAGTCCAAGGAAGGATACGGGGAAACCTGGTTTTCAGTCTCGTGTTCCTTGATTTTGATGGTCTTGACTCCCACGAAGTTCAACGAGGGATACGGGGAAACCCGCTTTCCCGTCCCTCTTCCAGGTGCAACGAAGGGTCGATGGTTGTCCGCCAGTTCCAGTAAAGAGGGCTTCTTCACTGACGGGGCCTCTCCTGCTCCGCTGCTCCACTGGGTGTTACAGGTACTACGTATTATCAATATAACCTCCGGAGGTGGCCAGCGAGCGCCGAGGGCGTCTCAGGCTACCCGAAGCCTTATCCGTTGCGGTTATAGAGCTGATGTTCGAGTTGATGTGATATTCCGTGAGCGGGGGTGTTTCAATCTCGCTTCTTGTGTGTGAATAGGGTGGTTCAGGTTCGGCGTTTGTTTTCGAATCCGTTCTTGGATGACGATGTCCTACGTCATCTGGTTTTGAAGGTATTGGAAGGTTGCTTGGGAAGTTTTTCCAGGAAAATATCTCTGCTTCGAATTCGTCTCCCATTCTATGCTTGTCAAATGAAGTTTGAGAGAGTTGCCTTCTTATACACAGATGTTTGATTTGTGATAAGGCGTCTTTTATCATTATCATGCTATCAGATTTTGCCGAAGAGATGCCGCCGCAGTCTATTTTTGCGAAATGAAGCTCTAGAGAGTTGCCGTTTTCTGCCAAGTTTTTTTAGAATGTTATTTGTCGTCTTTCGTAGTTATCATATTAGTTACAGATCTTGCCATAAAGATGGGATGACAATCTAAATTTACTAAATGAAGCCCTAGAGACTTGTTGTCTTCGATAAAATTTCTCAGTATGTCATTTGTCCTCTTGTGAGATTATCATAGTAATTCCAGATCTTGCCGTAGAGATGGCGCTGCACTCTATCTTTGCTAAATGAAGCTCTAGAGAGTTTTCGTCTTCGACAAAAATTTCTCAGTATGTCAATTGTCGTTTTTTGACAACATCGTATTAATTCTATGGAGTTCTCGTCTTGGAATAAGTTTCACATTATGTCGTTTGTCGTCTTTTAACGTTAACATATTAAGTCCAGATCTTTCAGCAGAGATGGAGCTATGGTCTATTTTTTTCAAATGAAGCTTGAGAGAGTTGCCGTCTTGGTCACAGATTTGTGGTATGTAATATGCCGTCTTCTGTCATTATCATGTTATCAGATTTTGCCGAAGAGATGGCGCTGCAGTTTATCTTTGCCGAATGAAGCTTTTGGGGGTAGCCGTCTTCGGCCATGTTGTTCAGTATACAAAATGCAGTCATTTGACGTTATCAGATTAGTTCAGATTGTGCCGCAGACATTGTGCCGAAGAGATTGTGCTATTGTCTATATTTGTCAAATGAAGTTCTCGACTCGAGTCGAGTATAAGTACACGACACTGAAGAAGTCTGCAAATTGTAGACGCAATACGCGTATCGGTCAAGATAAGCAATAAAGGTAGTCGGAATTTAATGGAAATTACTAATCTTTGTTTCTTTTTTTCTTTTTTTTTCCTTGGACGGATTCAAACGTCTTCTTGGGTATCTTACACAGAAGAACCAATTTTTTTTTTTTCGTTTGACTGAACTAAAGCTGAACGTCTGTTTAAGGTTGTCTTGAAAGGTCTGGCCAGTGGTGAATCCCTGGAAGAGATCAAAAGCGACCTGACAAAATCACTTGGAATCAGCCCAGTCCAAGTAGTTAAAATGAAATTCCGTCCTGGCGATTCTAGCAATGGGATTTCAAAGGATTTTCAAACGATTAGTTCACTTCTCAAGTCCAGTGAACTTAATAACCTTGAGGCTTTAGAAAAAGTAAGTCTTTTGCTCCAAGTCCGAGTGAAGTGGGAACATTCAAGAAGACTGCAGGAAGTTTCCAAAGCCTCACCCAGTGCCATAAGTGGGGCAAGCGATGGGATCACGGAACAAAGCATTGCTATATGTTTGGTAAATGCATGAATTGTTGTGATTCCTAGCACACTAAGGAAGACTGTCCTGTGAAGGAAGATCCTCAAATATATACATGTTCAAATTGTGGTGAAACCCAGAAATCAAATTTTTGGGAGTGCAATACGTCAGGTAGGAAATAATACACGTTCCCGACCAGCTACTACCCAACATTGATCAGCGAAGAACAAACTCCTACCAAGCCATCGCTAGAAACAACGGACTGGTTTTTCCATCCGTAACTGTTGCTTCAAACGAGGAGCAAATACTATTTCGATATCTGCAGGTACCAACAGCGTTCATTCTGCAAATGCTACAATCTTATTTAACCGTGTTGTTAACAATATTCAACATGTGAATGGACCTTCCTATGCTGCCGTTTCAAAACTGAAATTCCAACGGGAATTCCGATGAAATTGATTTAGTTAATCGATATAATAACCGATATGCTAAAAACTAATGCGATGTTTGATGTAATCCAAGCTGGTGTTAAATTTTTCAATTATATGCCCATATGATGATGTGAAAACAAAACTACTAATCATCATCGACAGTGAACTGAATGTCGTGACTGAAATGAAATTGAATGAATTGTATAACGTCACGCTTGCACTAGTTAACGAAACTCTGCTACCAAAATGGACATTTGCATATTTAATCAAACCCAAAAACGGATTAGTTGTTGAATCTTTTTCATCCAATGATTTCTACAATCATTGACACCTAAACTCATCGAAACATCATCCTTTTTCCTCATGCCGCAGCAGCCAATAATGCACCAAACACAGATAACTCCGCCGAAAAAAGGTCAACCCCCATTAAAAATGTCCCAAACCCGAACGCTCTCTCTCTGTCTCATCTCATCTCAATTCATTCACTGCGAAGCGCTGCTGGTAGCACATTCGTTACAACAATAGACCGCGATCACAAACATTGCCACATTGCCTCCGGCGAGGCATGACTCAGTTCATACGGAACGGAAAACAACATTTCCTCCATTGATAATGCACACACTACCTACTTAAAATTGCTACTCACATCGTCCGTAATGCACATGTAGATGATCCTATCCTCGCAGATGTAATGTATCAGATAATTCCCGTGCGAGTACGTCAGCTTGTGATCGTCCAGTTTGATCTTCGGAATGATCTGCTCGGTGACTTCTGCGAAATTTCCAACGCACTCGGCATACTTGGCCAGAACCGTCGGGCCGCGGGTGATGACGCTGTACAGGATCGGCATTGTTGTGATCCTAGAAGCAAAAACGAGCTCAGATCAGAACGCAGGATCCGTTTCGTAACGGCCGCCCAAGGAATTCAAGATCAACGTCCACGGTCGTATCGCTTCGAACCACACAGAGCGATTAATAATTCAATTACAAATCGTTCTGTACACAAAACCCCCGGTTCGGGAGTTATGCTGGCATTCTGTGAAAGCGAAAACCATACCAAGTCAGACACAAAGCCATACAAGTGAATAAGGCCCCCACGATAGGGACGACCAGAAGTGCTCGGCTTCTCGAGCCAGCAAGTTGACAACCCTAGACACCAATCAAGTGAAACAGATCGTATTTCATGTCGTTATCAGCTCTCGGGCGCTCTTGAGCTTGACGCTCGGCTTAACGCAGGCATCTTATGTGGAAGCCAGCAACAACGGGGATGGCTTTTGAATGATTCTAGAAAATTAGCTAATGTAAACAAAATGGAATTCTCTTGGGCGTACGCGTTCAAGGATGAATCATAGAAGTATGGAAACGAAAGTGCAGAGCTGCCATTATCCGTAGTACCTGTCCTTGATACGTACCGAAAACAAGGTAGCAACTCCAACAAATCGTACACAGTTCACACAAAGGTTTCACTCGAACTAGCACCAGAACGGGGTCAAAGAACAGCCAGCCCAATGCGACATTTGGTCACCTTCTTCAGGAAATCACAACTTAAATTGGTGGGGAAAACATATAACTTCGCACTGAATCTCTGGAATTCCAGGAGAAAAAAAACCACAATATAATCAACTTCGAGCTTTTCCCCGTTTTGCACAGCGCACAGAACAAACACACAGACTCACGAGTCACGCTGCAAAATATTATTGAATGTAATTTTATTTTGATGCACTCGCGACGTAAATTTCGATATCACTGAACAACCTCGACAGACGAGACTGACAGAGTTCGCTGAATGTTATTGTTGTTGTTTCTTCTGGCCGTAATGACAGACAGCTATCACGAAGACGGGTGCTGCCATCTATGATTTCACGCAGCATACTGCTCATTCAGCATTGGGAAATGCTGAATTCGACATGGAGTTTTCATAAGGGCCAATGTCGCAAACGTAAACAATGGCTTCTTTTGCGAATTTCTTGAAAATGCTAACTCGCTCAAGTAAACTACCACTTCTATTATAAAGGGGTACTCCTGTTCTGTACAATCATCATCATAATTCACTATGATTAAGTTAGCATTCTCGAGAAACTTGCGGAAAAAGTCATTGTTTACGTTTGCGACATTGGCCCTTATGAAAACTTTTTGTCGAATTGATATTAACACTGCTGATAATTTCAAATTAGCCGTTGGCAAAACATTAAGCCATATCAGCGCCAACATTAGATTAGGGCGAATCTGCTCTCGTATACGATGGCTTTCTTATGGCCCAAACTTCGTATGAATAGAGTTGCACTTTACTCGGAGTATGTTCAAACATCGAACAAAGCATTTGCTTTGTTAAAAAAAATCTTGTTTTTATTTATGGTAGGTAAATTTCTTTTACTATCCCAAACCCATGTTATATTCCGTTTACTGAAACCAAAAGTGAAAAATCGATAAGAAATTTCTGCAGCAGTATTCATCTGAAAAGAACGAAAAATAAAAATGGAATTTGTAAGGTTCCCATGAAAACGAATGAGAGCTGTCACTTTAACATTCGAAAAAAGATTTCGCTCGATTATTTCGTAAGTGAAGGTGACATTTCGTTCCATGCAGATCAATTGGGGAAGGTCCATTAATTATGTCACGCAGTAAGGGGGGAGGGGGGTTTGGGAAAACGTGACGATCCATACAAACAAATTTGAAAGCACATACAAAAAACGTGACAAGGGGGGGGGGAGTTATAAAAAGTGAATTTTTGCGTGACGTAATTAATGGACGTTCCCTTGTCAAGATTCCGCTTGGTAATATTGAACAAAATTCCGTAGCCTCATTACTTTTTTGGTCGATACGGGTCTTTAAGGTAGAAGGTGGTAAACAAAAATAATGTCCGAACCATCAATACGGGAAGATGTCTAACGATTCTTTCAACGATGAATATCTGGTGGATTAACTGAATCAAAGAAAGTGAATGAATGAATCATTTTTATTAAAGAGACTTTCAGCCGTAAGCAATCAAAGAAAGTCTATTCTATTTACCAATATTACATATATACTTACTATACGCTATTTTCTCTCTTTTCGGGTAAGGATAGTGGTGAGGATGATGTGAAGTTAGAGGATTTTCTGGCATCTTTTGGAAAAACTCAGCTGGGAAAATCTCAATCGCTGTCAGTGAAGCAAAAAGAAACATGTCCAATCACCAAGTGACAAAGAGAATTAAAAACATGAGCCGAAGAGTCAAAGTATAATCGAACTGGAAGCAGATTGGAAACCGAAAAATTGTTCTGAACGAATTGGACAGAAAAGGCTCAAACGCAGTGATAACTGAAGCGGAACGGCGACGGCAGTGGAATAGCCCAATTTAACTAAACCTGCCTGTCGGATACAACACTTATTAGATTCAAGATGATTCCAATTGGACATATCGATGTCATTTACGACAACTGTCAAACTTGCCGTTTCCGTCCCGTTTCCGTCCACATTGTGTTTGGGCCTAAACTAACTAGAAATGAGAAGAAAAACACGAAAGTTTTTCCAGTTGATGGAACGCGTTGTGTTAGTACAATCGCTATGAACTTATTAAGTTCTAAGAACATTTTTCAAATTGGCTTTTCTGTCCATTAATTATGTCATGCAAAAAGTAACTTTTTATCAGCGATTTTTGTATGGACCTTCAAATGTATTTGTATGGATTGTCACGTTTTCTCCTCTCTCCTTACTGCGTGACATAATTAATGGACCTTCCCTGATGTGAATTTAATATTTTTGTGATTGTTGTGGTTAAAATTAAACAATGCAAATAAATCATTCCACAAAATTATTTATTTGTTAAGCTCGGCATTGTGTTCGAAAGAAATTTCTTTTTCTATCCCAAACCCATGTTAAATTCCGTTTACTGAAACGGAAAAGTAAAGAATGGAAAAGAAATTTCTGCAGCAGTATCCACCTAAAAAGTACGAACAATAAAACTGGAGGTTTCCACGCAAACTGATGGGAGTTTGATTATTCCGTAAATGAAGGATACATTCCGCTTGGCAATCAAAATTCCGCTTGGCAATATTGAACAAAATTCCGTAACTTCTTTACTTTTCAGGTCGAGACTGGCCTTTACTTGGAATCTGGGATCACCAAAAACATTTCATTATTTGCATATTTGGTAATGCTCCTCCTCGGGGTTCAGATTCAAAAAACATTCAAGATTGAAAAAACGGTAGAATTATTGAAATTATCATCGTCTCTTTCTCGTCATGTATTTTAAACTACCACTGAACGATCAAAACTTGGATAAACACTGTTAACGTCGCCATTGGAAATGATAAATCGTACTCTCACGTACATTTTATGGTGTTCGTTACACGCATCACTCGATTCTGTTAGTTCGATTTCAACTTAGTATGCTCTACAGGTGACACAATATTTTGTTAAAATTTGCTCAGATATTTTTTTTTTATTCACAAGGTTTTGAATGTGAGAAAAGTAAATACTCAAAATCTTGCTCTTGTCATGTCGACGTGAGTAAATGCTCAAGTAAATGGTTTGACGTACGCATTTGAGCAAAGTAAAAGCTTTTACTCACTTTGTTCATATGACCTGTTGGTTTGAAAACCAATAGATGAATCCAAGTTGAAACAAGAAGAAGAAAAAGAGTGGTGATAAATCTGACCGCTCCTATGTTAAAAAATAGGATGACAATTTTAGAATGCTTCCAAAAAATGCAAATGAAATATTAACTAACTAAAATGCCAAGGGGAGTCATCCCGGTTCTCCATTCGCATATCAACTGTATCGAAACCTCGAAGAACTCGTGTGACATCTTCAGGGTCTACCCGGGTGACGTGCTGATCAGATCGCTAACCTTGGTCCACTTCTTCAAATTGTTAGGTTAGAGACAATGCCTGTTAATCTTCAATCAGATAATACACCGCACGGATGCTGATTGATCCCAGCTACAATTCAAGGGTAACGTTTCGGTATCGAAGGCAAACTGAATGATGTCCGTTTCGGAAAATAGAATGTCATTTTAGGCTTTTTTTTCTATTTTCTATAACCCACAGCTCATCCTGATCGTATCTCAGATCTTCAGCACAAAACTGAACTTCAAAGCACCGATGAACTCACCAATGAAACAGCTTTTCTTCAAGTGTGTCAATAAATACAAAGAAAAATGGATTGCACGACGATTCCAAACTCCATCCTTGGCAACGTGATTTGCACAAAAATTTGCCATTCTATCGCATATACTATGAGTACCCTCCTTATACACAACGTGACAGCGTTAGTAACCCCGTGCTTGGAAGGATTTGATCAAATTTTTATGTTGAAATCAATTTCAATTCATGCAAGCAACTAAATCAACATAAAATTCGCTGCAAATCGAAATGATTTAACTTGACAGAAAATGCTCGACCCTTATGCCTGCCCCACAATTGATAAGTTGCGGATGCGTTTGTGTAAATTTGACAGTTTTCTGTCAAATTTACGTCATTTGCGTCAACGGAACGCAAGCGTATCTATTGTGGGCAAGCCTTTACTATCACAAACTCGATATCCGTGTTAACCAAACACAACAGAAAAGTTTGTAGCAGTGCGCATACTCACAGATAACAAACTTACCTCTAGCTCCGGAGAAAAAAGGACATTTTGAACCTTCACATCCTACTTCTTACCAGTTTTGTTCACGCTAACTAGCATCCCATTGCAGACGCGTGCAGCAACTGTTTTCTTCCCATTCACTAGAGTAACGTCGATTTGCACGTCTTGCACCAGCTCCGAGAAAAATGCTCTGTTGCTGGTCATATTCTGTGACCCACCGCTACCAACAAAACAAAAACTCTTCGAATCGTTCGCAGCATAGCAGTTCACATTCTCGGCAGCAGCATCAATGCCACGTACAGTAGAGATGCTTGCTACGCCTTTGGTCTTCTCGAATGCCTGCTTTTTGATTCTAGCTGCTTCGAGTTATCTGCCTCTCCGTTCAGAGAAGCCAGATACTTCCGGCAGTTTTTGCGATAGTGACCGGGCTTTTCGTATTAAAATCAAACATTTTTTGCAGTCTTCAGATTCGTCGACGTCTTCAGAATCTTGCTGGCATCTTAACTGGCTCCTAGTTAAATCCGCTTCTGATGCTTGGCCCTAAGTTTTCACTTAAACACTGGCAGACTGAACAGTTGAAATCTCGGGGTTTTTTTTTCATAAGGGCGAATCTACCATTGAGACATTCTCTCCGGGCTTACACACTTAGAAAATTTTACAGTATTCGGTAATTTTTTACCGAACTTTCAACAGCTGAACAGTTCGGTAATCCGATTTAAAGGACTTCGGTAAAATTTGACAAATTCCGATTATTTTTGTACCGGAATACTGTAAAATTTCACCGAAATCCGGTAAATCGGATAACCGAACGTTCAGCTGTTGAAAGTTCGGTAAAAAATTACCGAATACTGTAAAATTTTCTAAGTGTGTACCCTCTTTCATTCATTACAGCGCGATTATAAAGCTTTCGGGGGATTCTTTAGTACAGATCGAAACACAACAGTGCTGGCTAGCATACTCTACAAAAAGTAAAATGAAAAACGTAAAGGTGATTGGAATATGAATGAAAGAGAAAGTAATCAAAGAGAGTCTCTCAATGTTAGATTCGCCCTAATGAAAAAAAACCCTATAAATATGTTATAAGCCCATCTTGATGACGATATTCTTGTTGAATTATTTGACAATCATTATAACATTTTCACTTCACTTATTAAAAACAAAAACACTGATTTTTCAAGCACTTTTGCGAACGATTGTGTTTGAAAAACTAAGAAAATTTAAATTAACACTTCACTTGATCACTTTTTCTTCATAAAAATAAAAAACTGAAACACTTTTTTAAACTACATACCACTAGTAAGCGCAAGCAAACACCGTTAAATTCTACTACAGAAAGCTTATCTTTTGACAGATAGGCCTATTACGTCGACGACTTACAGAATTCTTCAGGGATATTTTCAAAATTTGTTTCAGTTTTTATTTTTGTTAACAAAAAGTGATCAAGTGAAGTGTTAATTTAAATTTCCCTAGTTTTCTAATCGTTTTAACATGTTAAAACCAGAGGACTGAAGAGAGCGATAGTTCTTGAAGCCAGCTAGTTTTTGTGTGGCGCTAGTGACGATTTGAACATTTTAGGCTTGGTTCACAATGGTTTATATTTCTTTACAATATTTCTTCTACCAAACTACTAGTAACAGTGATTATGGTAAAACATTATAATACCTGGCTGATAAACAATCGATATTGTCTTTTTAAACACTGCACTAAGTACAACACGGAATTTCCTTTTTTTCAAATCAAATTAACGACAAAACACGACAACTTCTGCCGCGACTATTGTGTTTGCTGCATAAAGCCTTTAAGAAAATCGAGCTGTCAAATCAGCACCACACACAGCACCAAGTTTTCGGCTTCACGATTATTGTTCGTGGATGACAGCCGCTTCAGTCCTGTGGTTAAAACTCTGTAGTCTGAATCGAAGTCATCTGAACAAGGCATTTACTGACTCCATTGTAATGTAATCCTCATCAGGACAAATCTTGAGTACAGTCACCCGGCCGTTGTGCATTTCTGGAAAGCTTCTTAACATCTTGGCCACTTTCATCTCCTGCTCAAGTTCCAAAACAGTCGCCTGCAATCGATTGAAAAGCGTATACCAACCATTAAACCTTTAAATAAAATTGTTTTGATTTTTTTTCAAATTCATTATCATAATAAAAATTAAGTACGATTTGCCCTTAGTATGACGGGAATAAGATAAAAATAAACTCTGGAACAATCTTCTATTGTAACTTTTGGTATTTTGATAAGGGAAGGTCCATTAATTATGTCACGTGGTAAGGGGGGAGGGCGGATTAGGGAAAACGTGACGATCCATACAAAAAAATTTGAAGGTCCATACAAAAGACGTGACACGGGGGGGGGGGGGTTAATAAATAGCCACTTTTTGCGTGACGTAATAAATGGACGTTCCCTAAGTTGAGCGCAAATAGTTAAAAATTATTTCCTAGAGAGTTCGAGCTGTTTAGAGCACCATGGAATACCGGTAACTAGAAATGAGAAGAAAAATAAGTATTTTCCATTTAATTCCAACTACCTTTGCTTATCATGGGGAAGGTCCATTAATTACGTCACGCAGTAGGGGGGGAGGGGGGGTTTGAGAAAACGTGACGATCCATACAAAAAAATTTAAAGGTCCATACAAAAAACGTGACAAGGGGGGGGGGGGGTTATAAAAAGGCAATTTTTGCGTGACGTAATTAATGGACGTTCCCATGACAGATACGCGTATTTCGTCTACAATGTGCAGACTTCTTCAGTGTCTCGTACTAAAGTCGAGTTATTAGTACGAGACACTGAAGAAGTCTGCACATTGTAGACGAAATACGCGTATCTGTCATGATAAGCAAAGGTAGTTGGAATTAAATGGAAAATACTAATTTTTCTTCTCATTTCTACACAGGAAAAAATCTTGTAGTAAAAACTACCATTTCAACCGACTATGCCTATCTTTAAAACTACCATGAAACTTCAGTCAAATTTACTACGTTTATAGTCAAACCTTCAACATTTCTGGTATATTTGACAGACCTCATATTGATATCATCCGCAACATGGTTGATCTTATCGCAGGCATGGTAAAATCAAACGCATTTATAGTCAGCTAAAAATTGTTGGTGATTGCGCTTAATTTAACCCTCGAAATGGTACACAGAGAGGAATTTGATAGTCAATTTTACCATTATTGGGGGTTAGGATGACTATTGCAGCATAGTGATTTTGAACCGACCATGATCATGGTCAAAAATACCATTAAAAATAGTTGATCCAACATATGCCATAATGTCGGAATAGTCCATGTTACCATGATCATAGTCAAGAATGCCATGAACGTGGTGAATTCGTCCATTTTCATGGTTATTGTAACCATTATATGCAATAGTCACCTTGACCATGATATAATTTTCGGTATAACGATAGAATTTTTCTCAGAGTAGTTTCTACTGCGACTTTTTTTTTGCGTGTAGTTAAAAATTATTTGTTCAGCACATGATAGTACAGAAATTCCACAAAATCAGCAGCACTTCTTTCTTACCACTACAATCACAAATAGCTGCACTTTCTGTCATCGCGTGACAGCAACTGGTTTGTTTGCAAAATAACAATCAATAAAACACAAACAAACAGCGACCGCAAACACCGGTTGAAGAAAACGGACCGAGCCGAGCCAATTTTGTGTTAAGTCGATAAGTTATCACAGAGATAAAACAGCGCTCTGCCTTGCTCGCCAGGAGTGGTATCTAATCTTATTATCATTCGAATTTAGCTCCATCCAGCCACCTTCTTCGCATCGGTATCATCACGGCAACGCCCTCGACCAACGGAAGACAGAAGTGAGTAGAGACTGTTTTCGTCTAATACAGAGATGCGTACAATCAGCGCACCATCATCATCTAGCTAGCACGATTCGTACTACTTTGGGAAAATGTTGGCTCATTTAATTATCACCTTTACGTCGCGAGCACTGTCTTATCACTTTTTCTTGCTTCAATTGTTACCAGTTATTTGGAAACGTTACCTCAAATGATTGATTTATGTTCGATTCCATTCTCTTTCAAGCATCACATAGCTGCAGGAACTGCTCCGGAGATGATTTCCAGTAAGTTGTTTGATTCAAGTTTGCTTTCTGTCGCTCATTCATCATATTAAAAAAAATCTCATAGATAGTAGCTAGTTCACGCACATTTTCGTATATTCCCTCTTCATCTGCTTAACCAATTGGATTCGCATCAAATCGCATGGGTAAAATTCCATCACACTGAAACACTGCGTCAATAATCGTCATTCCTCTATCCATTTGAAACTAACGAAGGTCTCTCTTGTGAAAATAGAAATATTCGACGAGACTAGCTCTGGTGGCAATGCAACACGCAATGCACCGCTGCTGGCAGCAGGGGTTGAGTTGCAGCTACCCTAGCCGGGTACGGCATCACAAGCTCGTCCAGAAATACTTGGAAAACGTACCACCGAGTCAGTAAGTAGGACGATTGAATTCCATAGTTCTTATGTAATCCACATTCTTTCCTTCCAAAATTTGACAGATGGTGCCGCGCTTGGTGAGATAACGGATCTTCACGTCTACCTATCAAGTCGTGGCTCGGTACGGGTGATGGAGATCAACTCGTTCCAACCTGGGCCTTCAGGTGGGACTACTGCGGGATCGAATCTTTATGGTTGTCCAAAGATGGAACCTTCATAACCAGGCGAAGTCATCCGACTCTGGTGATGGTACAGCCCCGGTTCGACGCCCAATTCGAGACGATGACCCTTTCACCGGGCATGATGAGTCGTCGCTATCGATGTAGAAGAGACTGCTCACGGTCGAACCGATCAAGGCGTCCGATCTCAGGACCAGCTATAGCGGCGGTGGACTGTGGCAGGAAGTAGCCCGGTGGCTTTCCCGATTCATCCTGAGCGAACTTTGGCCTCCAGTTTGGTGTTCTACCCGTTTGACTTCCCAACTCGGGACGTGCGGCGAAGAACAAGATGCACTTGAAGCTGACGCCCAGGGACTCCGGAGCGCTGCATGATGCCACCAGTGCTATGCTGCTGTCGCAGGCGTCGGTGACGGATGTGAATGCGAATGGAGAAACCGGTGACGGCACAGCCACGGTACCGGCACGAACTTCGTCGTCAAGGGTCCCGGGGCATTCGAGGAGGATGACTGGAAGTGGATCAAGATTGGCGAAACGGTTTTCAAGAATGTTAAACCTTGTACCAGGTGAGTCAGTGGTGTTAGTTGGGCGTTTTATCCCTATCTCCTAGCGAGAGAAATTGCCAGCGAGTCAGTCATTGTGTTTCGGTCGTTTGCTTCCCAGGAACATTTTCTAGATGTTTCAGAACGATGTTTGGAGATAATGTCAATCAATTAGTTCGCTGTTCGCTTATCTATTCTCGGTTTTTGTTTAATTAAATGCAAAGTTATGTGGTTTCAGTCTTGAGACGTTCCTAGTGGAACTGTTGTTCCAGCTTGACTCCATTTTCAAGCATTTCCAGGCTTTCATCTCCATTCTAAGTGAAGAAGCAGATAAACCAGGGTTTAGACAAATGGTACGAACTGCTGAGACGAACCGAGGCTGGTTGCTCATCAGCTCTCTCGTTTCCATCAATTCCACAATGGCTAGGAACCCAGTACAAATTGATTTGATTACCTACGAGACAACTTTCCCAAACTAGCATGTTTGGTGACTTTAAAGCATTTAGAGCTGCTTGACTGTCCGACATAATGCATATATTCGAATATTTCTGCGTAAGCACATAACAGAAAATTCCAGAATTGCTTGAATTTCAGCTTGGAAAACGGACGGTTGCTCACCCATTGAAATTGATATGTTAATCTGAACAATCTCCTGCCCCCACTTGATTGTTCATTTTTGAACCGCCTACATATGCTAATCGATCCTTGACGGAGCTTTGGACCACCTCTTCCCTCGAATCACGTCCAGGATCAATAACTTGATATGAACAGTCATGAGTTGTATTTTCCTCATCCAATCTTCGTTCTTCGTACACTAGAGGATTCAAATCTACTACTTTTGAAATGCTTAGATGCCTAATTAGATCATCTATGAAAATGTCACAAACCTTCCGATCCTTAGAGCACTCTTTTCAGCTTCTATAGACTGGACTCGGAAAAAATAAGACACACAAAAATTATCACCAAAAATTCATTTTAAATCGGAAAAATGTTCAGGGATTAAATAACTATATATTAGCTAGGTTTTGGCATAATTTATTTATTGAATTTCGTTCCTCAAGCTGAACATTTTGCTCGTACATTTCTCTTAACACTGGTCATGAGATCTTGCGCGAGGCTTTGTCCATCTTCCTTACACAATTTCTCCCAGTTTTTCTTCAAAGCTTCATCGGTTTTGAATGTTTTTCCGCTTTTCTTCAACTTCTTTTTCATTTTCGCCCAAAACTTCGATCGGACGAAGTTCTGGTGTATTTGGTAGGTTCGCCTCCTTCGGGACCAATCCATTACAGGCTTGGCGTAATGGCACGAAGCGAGATTCGGCCAGAACAGCGTGGGACCACGGTGAGAGCGGAGGAAGGGCAGCAAGCGCTTCTGCAAGCATTCCTCTCGATAAATCTGCCCGTTTATGGTGCCGGTTGTAACGAACGGCTCGCTGTACCGTCCGCATTCGCAGATCGCCTGCCACAACAGGTACTTCATCGCGAATTTGTCCATCTTTTTCTTCCGGAACTTTTCCAGGCAGCCTCCATGCCAGGACGTACCGACAAAAAACTCGAGGCAGAGGTTTGTTTGGTGATCCGCCTTGATATATGTCTCGTCGTCCGCGGAGGGCAGCCTGGCGCTGACCAGCCACTCACAGTACAGCTTCCGCACACGCAATTTGTGCCACCGTGTTTTGCTTGTCAGTCCGGTTTGGCGCCTTCTGACGACCTTAAAACGCACGTAGTCCAGCCCGCTTCATGGTCTGCTGGACGAATCACTTCGACGAATTGACCTTTTTGGCCACGTCCTCGGGTTATTCTTAAAGTACTGCCTTATCTTCGCGCCTTCTCTGGGTATTCATTTTCCGGTATTTCGGCCGCTTCCAGCGCGCCGCTCGATGTTCTTCGTCTCCTGGAACATCTTACAACGCGGAGACACGGTGGAATGGAGGATTCAAAGCCTTTTGCCGATCCATCTGTGCGACTGACCAGGATTATCGATCACTGCGTCCAAGATTTGCTGGCGTAGCTCTCTTGTTTCGAATGCATCTTGAAAACTACTTGACAGATCGACATTTTGCACACATAAACATAACACTCTAAACTAGTATTACCAAAAATTTCATTAATTTTTACCCTCGCGATAAAAAGTTACATCCAAAACAAAGTGTCGCATTTTTTCCGAGTCCAATCTTTAAGTGTATGTATTGATGCAATCGTAGCATGAAAAGTAATGAATGCATCCAGTGCCTTTGTAGGTGTACTTCGCATTGCACCAGTAATTAAACTAGTTGCTAGCCTTTAACGTTTTTCTAACGTTCTCTGCACAACAGTTTCTTTAGCTTTTGGCCAGCAGACCAGTGCAGCCAACCCGGTAACAACTTGACAGCTCTAGAGTAAAGTCAATGTACCCCGATAATTTTGGCTCACTGGTTCTGTCAAATCGAATGAATCATAGAACAAATTATCAATTAAACGTATTTACATCGAATATTAATTTCAACTCTGTGAAGCTCATATTCGTACTTGATGAATATGTATAATGCTGACGATATGTTGTAATTTTTCCTAAATGTTGAATGGTGGATATTTTTACCCTTCTTCCAGAGAAGGAAGTAAGGGTAAGACGATCGCTTGTACAACCCACTTTTGGTTCGAGGAGGGCAGGGCAATATTCAAATCAAATCAGCCCGAGGAGATCTCAACATGTCCATATACAGGGTGTTTGGTTCCTTAGTGCAAATATTTTCAGGGGCGATAGGGGATGATATTTGAAGAAAAAAATGTTTCTACTCGTATGGTCAAATCTCAAAGTTTACGGAGTTATTGAACTTTTAATGTTATGGTGCATGTTAGTCTTTAATTAGTCGTATCCAAAAAAAAAAAAATGTTACTTAGCAAGATTTTTCTGCCTTTGTTCGTAAGCTAAGGAAATTTTCTACATAACAGTTTTATATAAACTGTTAGTAGTTATCATTTGGTGTCTTTTTGGGAGTATGTTTTCAATATCTCTTTTTTTAAAGGTTTGATTGAATAAGAAGATTGAATAACTAGAAATTAGAAGAAAAATTAGTATTTTCCATTTAATTCCAACTACCTTTGCTTATCTTGACAGATACGCGTATTTCGGCTACAATGTGCAGACTTCTTCAGTGTCTCGTACTAATAACTCGACTCGTACCAAGTCGAGTTATTAGTACGAGACACTGAAAAGTCTGCACATTGCTAGACAGATACGCGTATCTGTCGAGATAAGCAGGTAATTGGAGTAAATGGAAAATACTAATTTTTCTTCTAATTTCTAGTTTCAGGTATTCCACTCAACAGCTCAAACCCTCTAGGATTCAAGATTGAATAATTTGAAAACCGTGATTATAAAAACAGTCCGATGTTGTCAGCACATGAACATTTTGGAAAGCTGGCAAGACGTGAATAAAATGGCAGCCTACTTCATTTTTAAATGGGCGCACTTTGCTTTGCAATCTGAAAACTTCAGTACAATCGAAAGCAACTTCGTTCCATCCGAATTTTTCGACACATCCGTGTGAATCTTTTGGTAGTCTCGGTATGTTGTTTGTAGCATTTCTAGAACTTGATTTCGCATTGCTTGTTTGTTCTCGTTGGCCTTTTTCCCTTTGATCTGATCCACTTTCGCAACTCTATCTTGTTGTCTTAAGTTCCATTCGCTGATTTCTTTCTTGTTGTTTAAATCGCACTTTGGTGTACTACGTCGTTGTGGAGATCCGTTATTCCCGTCAAAGGTTCCGGTTGAGATGAACTGTTTGTTTGGGTCATGGTGATATTTTACTCTAACTGCTTCTCTTAGGGTGAGCCATTCCGTCCTCAGGATCATTGGTAATCTTCCACTTTCTGCTAGCAGTGTGTTCACAGGTGTTGACTTGAGATACGCCTGTTTTTCAGTCCGAAAAGTTTTCCTGTGTTTTCTCCGGTGAGAGATTGGCTGATGAACACGTTACATCAGCAGCTAACAATGTACCACTATAGGGTCAAGCTCTGGGCACAATCGATATCCATCAACGTCGACGTAGAATCAGAATCAGTACTATGTATAGAAAATTTAATTAAATCAGTTTGTATGCTTACTTGCTGTAAGCAATCTGATAAAGTTCGATTCGATGTTCTTTCACTAACAATCGAGATTTATCAATTTGAAATAGCAAGGTAAGTTTGCGAGAGCGAGAAAAAAGATAGGATAAAATACATGGAGCAGCGATTCGCCTTAAAATCTACTTTCGGATTCGTCCGACCGATGACTGCATTTTGCTCTAACTTCAATTCGAAGCTGGTGCAATTTAAACAGAATGATAGTTAATCCTGCGAAGTGTTCGGTAATCACGATTTCTCGGGAGAAAGAACCGATTATAATTACTGTGTGGTAGTATAAAGGTTTCGGCAACACTGTATGTAACGCTGGTTGTATGTCGCTCGTTGGCCCACCTTGTAATAGATCATTGCACGATGGCGTCATCAATGCAGTTTTGATAGTTCAGGGAGCTTGTTTACTTGGACTTAGAATATTTTCGGTAAGATCGGTTTGAGATTTTAAGCTCCAAAATTTATAACGATTGAAGTAAAATACCCGGAAAACAGACACTAGTGCTTATTTTTACATCATTTCCTGAATCTAATCGTACAGAATCCGGAAAAAGCCAATGAAAAATTTCGTTTGAACGGTTCAAATTCTAACACCTTGTAAACAAGCTCCCTGAACTGTCAAAAAAGTGAGGTTAATACATTCCGTGCAATGATCTATATCGTCGCCGCTAGCGTGCCCGTATTGGTAGAGTGACGACGCTGTACCAATACAGGCACACTAGTCGCCGCGATCGTCGTGCTGCACCAAGCATCGTCGAAGTTGTGTGCTGATTGTAAGAGAGGTAAGACGCATTTGGTAATTCCGGAGCGTGCTGGGTGATTCCTCGGTACCGGGTTATTCACAGTTACCTACAGACTCGAAGGATCAACAATAGATCGTGTGAATCAAGTAAATGATTTGGGAATTACTCTCAACTTTATACAAGCAACACATCTCGTATGTGGTTGATAAGGCGTCGAGAACATTGGGTTTTTTTTTTTTTTTTGTTGAGTCGTGAAAAACCACTGCGACCAATTAGAGGAATATTGTGGTATGACCCATTTGATTTAGCAGATCAGTTTACCCATCACAATTGTGATGTCATGGGCAATGTCTGAGTCTGCATTTTGTCCCAGGTAGGTACGACTGAACATTGGGCTTCATCTTAAGGACAGCAAAGAATTTTTCCGACATCTACTGCCTCAAGTACTGTACTGTTTGCTGGTGCGATTCACACTGGAGTACTGGTCTACGGTTTGGTAACCCAAATTACAAAAATGGCGCTGAGAGAGTCGAGTCCTTTCAAGGCAAGACTTTGCTTCGCTCCCAAAAAAATATTATTAAATCGTTTTTTTTATAGTTTGGTCTCGAAAGAAAGGTATAGATTCTGCAAACAACATCCTGGCTTGTTTTCAATAAACTGGCCATTTTGGGCACATGGGAACCCAGAACCGGTTCCGGCATGCATCCGAAGATGGCAATTTTGTTACCCCATATATTTGTACCGTGGTTTTGAATACTGATATCTGATTTGTTCATGGTTTTGAATACTGATATCCGAAAACATCGGACCGTAAATCTACCAATACATTTGGCCACATCTAGATACTCTGGAACTAAAGAGAACAATTTGGGAATTACAAGTATTTGTAACGTTCGACGGTGCCAAATTTATGGTTTTGAATACTGATATCCAAGAACATCATACCGGGACATTTGACGACATCCGAATACTCTGGAACCGGTTCTGGTAGGACCCCAAGAGGACAATTTTGGATCCCCAAGAATTTGTACCGTTCGACGGTTCAAAATTCATGGTTTTGAAAACTGATACCGGAAAACAGCGTGCCCTATCAATTGATTTGGCCACATCCGGATACTCTGGATGTGATTCTGCTAGGGCCCAAAGATTCATCATCATAATCCGAAATTTTTTCGATTGCCTTTTCTGGTTCTGAATCAGAAATCGAAATCATTAATGGTAATATGGTAATATGGAACTAAGTTTTTTTTTTAAATTGCCCTTAATTTTTGCAATACTTATTTTAATAACTATATGAAAAAAATAGAAATGTTCGAGTTCCATGTTTTACAAAGTCATATTAGATGCAATTTTTTCTATCCAACTGGAACTAGAGCCCCATTTTGTGTTTGGAAATTGGCAAACCCGGTCTGCAAACCCGAAAGCTAATTATTTTCATTTATCTGAAACATGAATAATAAGAATCATGATCGGAAATAGATTCTAATGTTATTTTATATTATTGTATTGTAATGGCATGGTTATTTTTATCCGGGTATTATTAGAACAAGTGGAGCTAGATCCTGGAATGTGGAACACTGTAGGTACCAAAAATAAGTAGCCCTCAACCGAGTTTCGTGGCGAAATGTTGTAACGCATGTGCCTTCCTAACAGGATGTTGAACCAGCATGAGTACAGTAAATCATTGCTCCACGCCCAAAGACAAAGTACAAGATAATTTTCAGCACATAAAGTCACGCATGAGTTTTACTTGTAGTGGAAATGAAATTTGTGTGTAGTGTACAAAGTCTGAGCAAGGAATGATTTTATTTTTCTAACCCTTTACATACTATCAACAACTTCCGGTTGCTGTGGCCTGCTTACTGTGATCGTAGGTTATATCACTTCACTCTTTAACTTCGACAAAGCCTTTGTAAACCCTTCTGCCGCTTATTTCTTCGTGGAGATGTAGTCTATTTTTATATCACCATTTTCGATTCGATTTTCACAAAATGATACCGGATGAATATATGTTTGGTAGGAGGGTTGACTCCATTGTTTCAGGCGATACAAATTGCGGATTGGTTGTCACACAAAACTGGTACCGCCGTCTTCTCATCAAATTGCTCAAACAACTGCTGCCACCAGAGCGCTTCTTGAACTGTCGCCGAGAGAGCCATTCATTCTGCCTCGCAAGACGATAAGGCTGCAGATGACTGTCGCTTCACGCTCCTCCCATTTTGGTGAAAATGTATCCACTGGTCGATTTCCGGGTATCTACGTCTCCTCCCCAATCCGCATCAGTATAGCCTGTTAGCTGGGGGTTTCCGTCCGCAAAAAATTCCAGTCTAGTGCCAGCGGTTCCACGAGATAACGTAATATTCTCTTCACAGCTTCCCGGCCGCCCCGGGTTGTTACAGAATTGACTCACTACGTTAACCGAATATGCAATATTCGGCCTGGGAACGCCTCGCACTGATTCTATTTCTTCCGGAGTGGTCGGGCTCATAGTCTTGTTCAAACTTGGATCCGCAAGAGTAGTCACGGGGTTGTAGTTCGCCATATTGTATCTCTTCAGGACATCTTCAATGTAGGCTTGTTGATTAATGTAAAGCTTGCCGTTCTGACGATCTCTGGTGATCCTTATGCCCAAACAAAACATTGCTTTGCCGAGATCCTTCATCTTGAATCGGATATGAAGGAAAGATTTCAAGTTCTTCTTCATTTCGTTAGTGAACACCAGAAAATCATCAACATACACGGTTACGAATGTCATTCTCTCTCCTTCGATTATGAAGTACAGACAAGGGCCCTGTTTCGACCGAACTCTCGCAATTCTCCGTCAAACAGGTTGTTCCAAACCCTACTTGATTGCTTCAGTCCGTATAACGTACGCTTCAACTTGCACACCTTCGTTGGATCACTAATGAATTCTTCAGGTTGTTCCATGTAGATGCCTTCATTCTTGGGCTCTCCTTGCAAGAACGTTGTTCCTGCGTCCATTTGCTCAATGTCCAGATTGTATTGCACCGCCAAAGGCATCAGGTAGCGCATCGTAGAATACCGCACAACCGGGGTCGGGTCGAATTTCTTCCGTCTCTGCTTCGGGATATGATGCATCGCCTTTGATCCAAACACCTTGAGATGACGAAGATTAGGCTTCCGTTTCGACCACGTCTCTTTTGGCGTAATTAACTCCAGAGACCTGGTCGGACAGCGGTTGACCAGATAAGCCGCCGTAGAAACAGCTTCTGTCCAAAACTTCTGCGGCAAACGAGCATCGTTCATCGTGGATCTTGCTTTCTCCACGAGAGTACGATTCATCCGTTCTGCTGTTCCATTTTGTTTAGGCGTATACGAACTCGATGTTTGATGAACAACTCCATCTCGCTTCACGCTTCTTTTCATGGCTGGTTTTACAAACTGTTCCGTTGTCGGCCCTTAATACTTTCCGCTTCTGTCCAGTTTGATGTTCATCCTTAAATTCTTCGTATGTTTCGAAAACTTGGCCCTTCGCTTCCAGAAAATACACGAACACTTTCCGGCTTGCATCATCAATGAAAGTTACAAAATAACGGCTCCCTCCAATCGATGATACCTCAACGGGGCCACATACGTCCGAGTGCCCCAGATCAAGCAGACCTTCTGCGCTTGAGGAACTTGAACCGAATGAATCTCTTGCTTGCTTTGATGCACGCTACACAGTCCAGTATAGCTTCCTTCTTGATGTCCATTCCGTCGACAATAGGTATTAGTTTCTGCATACTCTGTTGATTCAAATGTTTGAGTCGCTTGTGCCAGATTCCAGTTTCCACCGTCACGAACGATTTATGGGATGCCTTCTGGTTCAGTCGGTATAGGCCATCTACTTCGGTTCAAGATCACGTTCCCTTCATCGTCCAGGACTTCGCACTTCTCCGCGATAGCCCTTTCCTGCAAATCTTACTCACCGATATCAAATAGCCAGCTCAGGAACTTGCAAGACATCATGAACTTCAATCGGCCCTTCCTGCAGGTCAAGTGTCACCAAACCTACGGCAACGGATTTTATCGACTGGTTGTAAGCTGTATCGATCGACAGTAGGTGGTCTTCTTGCTTCTGGAAATTTTCCACGCTTCTCTTCATATGCGAGCTTGCTGCAGAATCAAAATACCATGCTTCCACCTTTTCACTTCCCGCAGAAAACATAGCACACAGAGCTTTTGGCTTGGACGTGACCTGTTATGTCCGCAAAAATGTCCGAGTTTCTTTCACGTGAAGCAAGCTTCATTCTTCTTCTCTCCTCTCGTTTGTCGTTGTTTCAGCTTGGTATACAAAGCTCCTTCCCCACCAGAAGTCTTCAATGATCACTTCACATCCTGTAAGATTTTAGCCTTCACAACGTCGGCTGTCAGATCCTTTCCGGAGGCTTGAAGCCCCATTAACATGGGGTTTTAATATTCTGGGAGTCCTTTCATCAGTAACGAAGCCAACCATTGGTCATTGACGGCGAAACCGATTTCGCTTAAGCTGTTCGTTGACGTAGTCCTCTACGGAACCGCAATCTTCACCGAGGTCAATCGGTACAGTAGGCCAAACCTTCGCAACAAACCATCATCCTGGAACGCCTTCTGCAAGCAATCCCATGCTTCTTTTGCCGTATTTGCTCCCTGAACTAGGATGTAGTTGTTCTTCTCGATGCTCAACCGTATAGTCACCAACGCCCTCTCGTCCAAATCCGGATCGATGACTTGATTTTCGGTTGCTTTTACTGCTTGTCAAGAACCTTCTCGAATCAGCGTCATTTTCACGCCACGCACACTTCCTCCGGTCCGTCCGTTGACCTCTGCAACAGCACCAGCATTCTAGGATGTCGTCCGTGAACTTCCACTCGTTTCACCTCCACCAGGATTTCATTCCGCACGTTCCTCATCTCTTGTGGTCACCATTGTTCCGAATTCGAGTCTTCTATTTCCTCAGAAATTCAAACACGCTGGGGCCATAACCACTTGTAGTGGAACTGAAGTACGTGTGTATGTGTGTGCATATATGTGTGTGTGCGTGTGTGTGTAGTAGTTCAAGACATTTGAAAAAAATATCTGGCATCCCTGTCTCGAACCGTAAAAATTTCGAGGGCCGTTGAATTATGTTCCAAATTTAGTTCAGGGATGCCAGATATACAGACATGTCTGTATTTATACAGACATTTGATTTTTTCTCAGAGTACATACCTCATACAGATTACAGACATTCAAATATTGCGATAAAGTTACAGACCTATACAGACATTGATATCAAGCGTTAAGTAATGATTCTGAAACGATTTTACTTTCCATATAAAATTGGCATTTTCTGTCTGTGACCTAAAGCATCCTATTTTTATAAAAAAAAAGTATTTCAGAAAACTGTTCATTTCCTCAGATGTTTCAGGGCCTAGTCTCGAGGCTCCTTTTATATAGAAATAGACCTTAAATTAAGTCTTGATTTTTAATGTTATGATATGTTTGTTATGTTTTTTGAGCTTCGCCATACCTTGAGAGTTATTCAGTTACGCAGAGAGTATTGTTCACAAAACTGCATTTAAAGTTTATTCGTTCTAAAAGATGCCAAGGCATTCACTTCAAATCTATTAATGCTACTGCAAAATTCCATAGAAGTTCCAGAAACCTATCGGATAATCAAGAAGTGAAGATTGTTAGGAATGTAGCGGAACAAATATTAGTTTCAAAGAACTTTAAAAATCTTGTAATTTAGAAAAAAACTTCTGTTTAAATTTAAAGTGTTGCAGAGTTTATCAGACGTTCAATAATATTGAAAAAAAAGGAGATTTTATTTAAAAACAGTTAAATTTTAAAAAGCATGGTATCAATTTTTCTTGAGAATCTGGAGAATCTGAACTGATATTCATTATTTTCTTGTGAATCCGGATTTTTAATGATACTATGTACCTTGTGACATCTATTGACCAGTTTGCCCTGCATTTTGGGGAATTTATTGAATAAACTATTTGATATGTTATTTAAGTAAAATTAAAGGAATGAGAAAAATCTTTAATTGAATAAAAGTCAAACTTGGGAAAAATTCAGATAGTTATGTAAGCTTTCAAAACGAAAATTCAATACGAAGCATAGTTACAGATGTTTTAAGCTGAAGTTAAGCATTGAATGGTCTTTTATTTTCAATAACATTTAAGAAGTGTTCGATACCTTTCTGAGAATTAAAACAAAAAGGGTTTCAAGAGGTAAGTATGTTACATAATTTTAAGGAACTCCAGTACTTTTCAAAACTTACGTATGCATTAAAAAATGCAAAAAAAAGGGCAATTCAATTGCACAAAGCTCCGTAACAGAGTACGTTTATTGAACTATCTACCAAAATGCTTCTGCCGAGTGGCTGTACAGCAGTGGACCGAAATCTTATCCGGCCCACCTCCAATGGATCTTTTGCATAATAGGCTGAAGCCAGGTTCACCCAAAAGGCCACATTCTCCTTCGTGTGATACTTCTTAATGAAGGAGGCAACTTACGGCAGGCATTGCGTACAGTATATCTATTTGTTCGCCGCAAGCCACGATGGAACGAGAAGTGACTTGGACATCGCCTTCTCACTGGTCGTCAGCCACAGAAAGGCCTTCTTTGGGAATTGAGAACGAAAGATATATTTGACGTCAAGCGACAAGTAGGTCTCGTCCTCCATTATGAACACGACGTCACTAGCACCATTAGCCGCTCCATTTGGGTGATTGATAAAGCTGCCATTTCTTCCTGTACCCAGCAGGGTGGCTACGATCCGCAATACACAGATGGATTCATCAACTGGTGGCAGTATAATCGCACACAGAATTGCTAAAATCCAGTCCATTTTATTAATGCATACGTTAATTTCTACAAAATAAGAAGGACCTCAAGAATATGTGCAAATTTGAAAAGACCAAGAATCCTTAAAATAGAAGAGATTCTCCAGAAATTTTGTGACAGTTGAAAAACGGAAAAAGTAAATGAATAAGGCTCTCGATACCAATATAATTGAGAGTATGAGTTTACCTTATTTTCGCCAAACCATTACTTACTTTGTTCTCAAATGAAACACTTTCCTTACCCATGTTCTCTACGTACATTTTTGGCATAATCCATAATACAGACAAATACAGACATTTTTCAATGTTCTCTACAGACATTTTGAAAAACTATCTGGCATCCCTGCTTGGAGTCGGCTTCATTCATTGCAGCAAACAAAACATAGTTGGCATAGAAGTGACAGCGGTAACCATGAAAACCGGGAAAGTAAACATCATCATTACATTGGGATAACATCATTTTCACTTCTCATGGATATTTTATGAAAATCTTTACACAAATTTTACACAATCCTCAATACAGACAAATGCAGACATTTTTCAATGTTCCTTACAGACATTTTGAAAAACTATTTGGCATCCCTGATTTAGTTGCTTCGGACCGAGTGGGACCGTCTTAGCGTTACCTTTATGCTATGACGGTTCCAATGCAACGAGAAGTGAATCTTTAAGCACGAAATGTTCGCTAAAGCGATAACGGAGAAAATGACTAACCTTTTGTAACCTCACATGTGACAGTGAATCATCTCGTCTTATCTTATTCGCTTCGCGGAATCAGCGGATTCATGTGGCTATTTTTACTCCAGGTGTCGAAAAACGTTACTTTTGAAGTGGGGGAATACGAAGAACTTATTGGGTGCTAAATCAAGACTCGATGTTTTAAACAGTTCAAAAATTCATTTGCATGACGCGAGATGTCAGTCGTCCAATCCTCTTTAGCATACTAGGATGTGATGAGAAATTTCGAAGGTTGCTTCGATATTTCATCAACATTAAATTTTCAACATGTGCTTCAGTATAAGTCCCTGGTGGTAAAACTCGGAACACCAGCTGTCGACAACTTACTCGAAACGATTTCTCTGAATCACAGTTCACAAAGAATAATATTTCCCTAAAATGATGATAACGTTAGGGAACCGACGAACGACTCTTGAAATAACCGGAATAAATGGTATACAGCAGGTTCGAATGTAATCCCGTATAATGAGTTACCCCGAAATAAGTTCGTATAGCATTCGGTAAAATAAGGTATTTCTCGGAAACGGATTTTAACACCAATTGTGCCTCCGCGGTACGGTCTTTCAAGCGTTCAATCAAAAACTAAATCCAGAAGCTACACATGATTTTTTCCTTTTGCTTGAGTCTCGATCCTCATGACAGAGGGACAGTTTTGATTTAACCTATTTCCAGTTTAAAAGTTAATCCCCTTATCGCGTCTGTCCATTTTTAACTTTACATTCTCGCTTATGACTTACCCATTTCACGCTTTCAAACGGAAACATGATAAAATCGGTAATATTTGTAATCTTTTGCGAAATTTATCTATCCAGTATTTAACCACTGTCTTCTTCACAACAGATGCATCTTCACCAACGTTGATCCGGAAACGGGCGTACCCAGTCCGCAGGGTGAACCCCTCAAAACTCTGAAAACGTAAGTTATGCTCTGATTCATGCCACCCAAAAATAGTAATCCACCTACCGTCTTATCTTGACCACTTCCAGGTACCGCAAAAAGCCACACCTTGATTCCCCCGTTGTCGGCATGCAGATGGGCGTCCGTAAAGAGGGAACCGTTCGGCTGGGAGAAACGGTCTACGTTGGATGCTAACCTTCCTAGAGACGACCCTTAGACAAGCCATTCATGTTAAAAGGCAGAAGGTTCTTCTTTCTAACCGTAGATTGTAATATACGAACTAATCTGTTTGGAGTCGCAATCCATTCGCTCACTACGGCTTTCTCCCGACAGTATTTTATTTAATTTTTTAATTTTCGATGCAAATAAACACACATTTTACGTATAACACTAAGCTAATGCAAACTCGACAGGTTTTATTGCTATCCGAAAACGAACAGAACAAACAATTTACCCATAGTACACTGGATCACCCAAACTGACCTCTCCCGGGAGCCTCAAACCAAGGTGGATTCCAAAGGCCGGTGAGTCCCCAAGCTTCGGAATTCTGCGATAGCTGTGAAATAGAGTTCCCCATTAAAGCGCAATACCCCAAAGAAAGATCAGCTCCACTCACCTTTTCAGCATCTTCAGCGGCTGCCCATCTGCACTGCTGGTTCCTTTCTCCGGATCGATATTGGTAAATACGCATCTCAAACAGGGTTTTACAAACTTGAATACCGTATTGCCAATTTTCACCCATTGCCAGTTGTCCTCGGCATAGGCCGGTGGCCCTTTGACCACAAAGTTCGGTCTAAATTGCAGCACGCTGACCTTCTGATCTAGACGCGTGTTCAGGTCCTCCACCGTAGCCGTGTTGAACAGCATGTAGCTTGTTTCGTCATGCAGCGCACCCGAGTCTTCGTCACTTTTTATACGGGAAGTCTTATCCAGCGGGTAGAATCTCAATCGGTAGCCCTCATCCTTATCCAATAGGTAGGTCGAAAGCCACTTGGCAACTTCATCCCCACAATCGACAGTCGGTACTGTTTCTCCCCAAACCACTCCTTTTACCGACTTCTCTTCGAACAATTTCTCCACCTGAATCGTTATGTTATCCATACCCGGTGCCGAAAGTGTCATCTTTCGGTGATCTTCGTCGAACTGCGGCTGGATTAGTACCATCTTCGGCTTCTGCCGTGCGGTTACCCATTTCCCATCGGGGTTTACCACCATGAAGATCCTATCGCGTAGTAGATTCCGCTTCGGCCCCAAGTCCACACAGTTTACTCTACTCATCCGAATTGGAGCGCAAGACTTGATTGGATACACGTAGATCTCGTTGATTTCTCCAACCCGCCGCCATCGCTTCGGTGGAGTGTTGGCGATCCGTTTCCTGATGTAGTAGACACTGGCTGCACCTACGGCAATTGTTCCGACTCCGGCCGCCACCATAAGGGCCTGCTTGGAGGGGCTCGACCCACCGAGTTCCTCAATCAATTCTGTGCCAATTAAAATCAATTGATTAATAATGGTTAAACTCGAACAAGTCCTAATTGCTACCTACTGGAGAACATCTCTCTGTGTCTGCTGAAGTCTGGAAGCGACTGAAGCAAGACGACGAGACCGATGGACAAAAGACAACGCACATCGAAAGGTGTTTGATAAGAGCGTTCAAGTTTGCTCACACACTCTCAAGAATTCTCCGAAGGCGGCGGCCTAGCAGAGTGCAAAACTGATTAACAGATAGACTGACCCGGCTATGTTTTTGCGCGCAGATAAGGCAATCTCACAGCACAAAAGAAGATTTGTGAGGTTTAATTCAAAGGCGGTTCACGATTGTGTGTGGCACTGTATCATACAGCAAGTATTTGGAAGTGTGTGAGTGTGTGTCTTACATCTCCAGCGAAACATAAACATTCAAACTGCGCAGCGGCAGAAATTTAAATGCATCAGGTGGTTGTACCGCTGAGTCGTCGAGACGTCGGCCGGTTTCGCAGAAGCATCTATCTATTAGCAAGAAAAAAAAATGCTTATGCCTCATTCACATCTTTGCTTTTATTGTACGATAATGCATTAGCCGATAATATCAACGTCATGTTGTAAACAGCATAAATGTGAGCAGTAATAAGTAGACATCTTAACGTTGGACTACGTTTCTCTTCTCTATACAGGGTGTCATTAAAAAATATTGTAAAATAAGAGCGTTACGCAAAAGTGAAAGGATTTTGAAACGATAATAACTCTCGTTTGACTGAACAAAATGGCTTTATGTATACACCATTTGATCAGGATGTTGATTAAATTTTCAATTAAGTGCTATTAGTATAAGTAGTTTAACTTTTTACTCAAAAATGGCTTCCTTTTACTCCATACAACGATACAACTGCATATGAACAGGTTGAAAATATGAAACTAGCAAATGAGAAGAAAGATTAGTAATTTCCATATAATTCCTACTACCTTTCAGGGTCCTCAAAAATGGGGTACAAATGGTACACAATGTCTTCTTCTTATTATTTCATTAGTTTTCATTCTATGTTTAATACAGCCATAGACCACCCCCTCCCCCTTTCAGCTGCAAATTTGATTTGCTTTGTTGTCGGTGTCTGGTATTATAAGATCGAATTCGTTTTTGAACCTAGGTTGGAATCAGTTCCAACACCCCCCCCTGAAACGGTAAGTCCTAGGAGGGTCCTCAATTCACGGAAACGTCCAGGTTCCAGGGCCTTGGTGAACGTGTCCGCTATCTGGTGTGCAGTAGCAATTGCTTCGATTTGAAGTCGTCCTTGTGCCACGTGGTCGCGTAGGAAATGGTGCTTCACATCCACGTGCTTGACACGTTTGGTTTCGGTGTTTGTCGCCATCGCAATGCACCCATGGTTGTCTGCGAACAACTTGAATGCCGTACCGGGTTGAACTTCCTTCAGGTCCTCAAGGATTCCGTGCAGCCACAGCCCTCCGGAGGCCGCGGCACTTAAAGCTGCATACTCTGCTTCACACGATGACAGTGCAACGGTTTGTTGCTTGCGGCTGGTCCAGGACACGGTGTTTGTTCCCAAAGACCTTGAAGACGTAGCCGCTAACGGATTTCCTATCCTCAGCATCCGATGCGCAGTCGGCGTCTGCGTACCCGACCAGTGCCTCGGCGTCGTCGTTTTGCTTGTACTGGAGCTTAAGGTTCTTCGTCCCCTTCACGTAACGGACCACTCTCTTCAGGGCTTGCCAGTGGGCCTCACCAGGTTGAACTTGGAAGCGTCCCAGGTATCCAACAGCGTAGCATATGTCCGGTCGGACACACAGCATCGTATACATCAGGCTGCCCAGCAATTGACGGTACGGATGCGACACAGGATTCGCAGCTCGTGGTGGCAGGAAACAGCCCTTCTCCATTGCCGAACTTCGTCAGCACACGGTCCACAGCAGCTTCTTGCACCAGGTACATGCATCCGGTGGCGCGGTCGTATCGGATCTTCATTCCGAGGAAATGATTAACCACGCCGCAATCCGTCTTCTGGAGCTTCTTGGAAAGAGCACGCTTGATCTCCTTCACCAGGTCCAGCCTATCGCCAGCAATGAGCAAATCGTCCACATAGATGATGATGTATCCAGCATTTTACTAGTGCTAATGGCCGTCTCGGTTGATCTCGGATTCTGTTAAGGAGCAAGCTATTTGACGTTTGGCTAAGGCCGTTTGACAGAGAATCGATCAAATCTTAACGATTAGCTGTCAAACTCGTGTCAAACGACCTAAGCCAAACATCGAATCGCTTGCTCCCTACCAGAAACCGAGCTCAACCGAAGCGGCCATGAGTACTCGTAAAATACTGGATACCCCCCCCTCGATGGTCGATCCTTGTATACAAACAATAATCGTGCCGGGAACGGGTGAAGCCGAAATCCGGTAGAAGGTCGTTCAGCTTGTTGTTCCAACAGCGAGGGCTTTGCTTGAGTCCATACAACGATCGCTCCAGCTTGCAAACGAGGTTCGGAGCTGCTGCAACTCCTTCGGGTATGGCCATGTAGACGTCTTCTTCAAGCTCCCCGTAGAGGAATGCGGTCTTCACATCGAGTTGGTGATCGTGCGTCCTTCGGTGTGTTGCTACAGTAAGAACGGTTCGTATCGTGGCCAACTTCGCTACGGGGGAATATGTTTCGTTGTAGTCTACTCCGGGCTTCTGCTGGAATCCCTTCGTCACCAAGCGCGCCTTGTAACGGACCGGTTCGCCATGCTCGTCCGGCTTCATTCGGAAGACCCATTTAGACTTGAGCGGAACCACATCAGCAGGACATCGCACCAATCGTCAAACATGGTTGTCCGCTAGGGACTGCAGTTCCTCACGGACCGCTTGCTTTCAAAGGGCTTCGTCGACTCGTCCAGCGATCTCCTTGTACGCCTCCGGGACATCGAAGATCGAACGCTCGGCCTCATCTCGTCCCACGGAACCGTTGAATGGAACATCAGAAACTTTTTGGGATGCATCTGCAGAATGGGATTGCGTGGCAGTGAAAATTTTCCAACCAGAAATTCTTTTAACTTACCGGGGAATCGCTCCCGTTCGCTGCGCCTCGGGGTTTCCATTTCGAGGTTTGAACCACGGTCTAGTTGCAAAGGGAGCGCTCCAGTTTCGTCAACATCGTCGTTTTCAACCTCGTCTTCTTCATCGTCAGTCAGGATGTTGTCATGTTGAGCCACCAGCGGCACATCGGGTTGAACGGACTGTTCAGGGGGTTGCACTTGTTCCTCGTCTTGATCCTCGAACTCGTACGAAGCAACAACCAAAGGAGTTTCGTCACGGATCTGGGTGGCAAACGGAAATCTGCTCTCATCGAACTTGACATCTCTGGCCAGGAATAACTGCTTCTTCTCTTTGTCCCACAGGTGGTAGGCATCCGGCGCGTAGCCGATCATCACAGCAGGCTTGCTTTTCAGATCCAGTTTCCTCCTCTGGGCCGTGGACACCCAAGCAAATGCTTTACAGCCGAAAACACGTAGTTTGCTCACATCCGGCTTGTGACCAGTCCACATTTCCGCAGGAGTCTTCCAGCCAGATACCGCGGTGGTTGTCAGGTATACCGCCGCTAGAACCGCTTCGTTCCAAAGATTCTTTGGAACTTGACCTTCAATAAGCATCGCACGCACCCTTTTGACGATTGTCCGATTCAACCGTTCGGACACTCCATTCTGCTGGACACGTCGCACAAATCCAATTTATTTATTTGGTTCCTCGGGAATACCTGTTACCATGTCATGCTTCACGAGTGTCTGCAAACTCTTGCTCCCCAAATGAGCCAGTCGACGAGGCCACAGGTTACCGGTCACAGTTCCACACATGTTGGCCGCCACCGTATCGACGCGGAGATCGAGCTCGTAAAAGTCGCCCTGCATGGGACATCTCGCAATCAGGTCACGACCTTGCCTCATGATCGCTTCCTTTTTCGTGAATGTGACATCCAGGTTCGCTTTTGCCATCTTCTTCACAGATAGCAGGTTCGCTCGAAGATCTGGTATGAAGAGGACATCATGCAGGCTGATATAATTACCTTCCTTGTTGACGCCTTTGATTGTTCGTCGGTGCCAGCACACCAGGGATTGATCGTCCTTCGCCACGTTGATGACGATAGGTTGCTTCAGCTTCGTGCGGTCGGCGAAACAGTGCTTCACATTCACAAGGTGGTCCGAGGCTCCGGAATCCAGCTTGAAGGAAACCACTCCCTCGTCCTTTGTTTGGGAGCCTCTTCCGGTCATGAAAGCAACGGCCTTACCTCCGGCAGCAGCGTTAGATGCCCTAAGTTATTAGCGATAGCAAGCCAGAAGGAAACGCTGCAAGGTTGTGAACATTATCTCACTCGACCTGTTGCCGTGGCAATGGGTCGAAAAAATTAACAAGTGGTGACACCCACACCATCGGCATCAGTTCCTGAAACCATGCCAAAACCGAGCAGCTGCAAGCGGCTACGGCATGACGACACCAGTTCATCGGATCCCAACGCCCGACTACTAGCGAGCAATCGGTTTGCTGCGCTCCTTGTACAGGAGATACCGAAAAAAAGATGACCCTGCTATTCACAACGTCAAGAAACGAGAGAGGTGAGAGTAGTCTTCGGTTTGACCGGTTATACAGGAAGCTTTAAGGTTGATCATTATACGAAGTCGAACGAAGCTGATCATGCTTGTTTCGGATGTCGAGAAGATGTTCCGGCAGATTTGGGTGCATCCGGAAGACAGACCGTTGCAGTTCAGCCTGTGGCGTGAGGTATATGAGCTCAGGACTGTAACGTACGGTACGAAGCCAGCACCCTATCTGGCCACGAGAACACTGAAGCAATTGGCGATGGATGAAGAATCGGCGTGTATCCGCTTGGAACTAGGGCGCTCAGTGAGGACACCTACATGGATGATGTCATCATAGAAAGAGCAGCTTCCGTGACAGAAGCATGTGAATTGCGCAAGTAGCTATGTGAAATGACTGAAAAGGATGGCTTTAAGCACAGAATGTGGGCCTCAAATCGCTCCAAGGTACTCAAGGGAGTTTTGGAAAACAATTTAGCGATTAGAGAAAAAAACGGAATCGATTTGAATTAGAATCCATGTGTAAAAAGCTTTGGATTGACCTGGATGCCAACGACAGACCCACTGAAGTTTACCTTCAACATTCCTGCGGTGCAAACGAACTCTAAACTCACAAAACGACGAAGTGCTTTCGATTATTGCTACGTTGTTTGACCCACTTGGTCTACTCGGAGCAGCAATCACTACAGAAAAAAATATTAATGCAACTACTGTGGAGATATCGAGACAAGGACGACCATAACTTGGATTGGGACCAAGAACTACCTTTGGCGGTGGGTGAGCTTTGGAAAAACTGTCATGCTGTCGGCTGTCAGCTTTAACTACTGAACAAAATCAGGATTGATCGTTGCGTCATAATCCCTGGAATGCAGCCATGAGAAATCCATTGCTTTTCAAACGCTTCAGAAAGGGCGTATCCCTGTTGCATCTAGGTTAGAAGTATAGACACTGCAAAGATGGTTAAAGGGAGTCTCCTTTCTTCAAAATCGCGAGTAGCCCCTTTAAAATACCAAACAATTCCGCGATTGGAGTTATGTGGTGCTGTACTGGCAGCAGAACTCTGTGATAAGGTCTAAGAATCTCCAAACTTCGCGTGCAAGCTTCTTCGACAACATGAACTACGTACGTTGCCAATCGAGTGGCAAGAATCCATACCCTTACTTACCCGGTTCATTAGAAGCATGTTCCTGGAACAGAAAATCCCACCGGCATGATTTCAAGAGGGGTGATCCCGGAGAATATCCTCAAAAATGATTTCTGGTGACATGGTCCTAGCTGGCTGGAGCAGGATCCAGTGCACTGGCCAAATACTCAAGAATCGACGATTACAGAGGATGCAGATAAAGAAAGACGGCGTACAGCGGTAAACTGCATCAATACAGAGTCCTTGGAATTCATCGTCATTCACTCAACTAGGGCGCGAACGGCCTACTGGTTGCGGTACCTAAAATTGTTACGTACTCCGCGGGAACTGCAGAATCCTCCCAAGCAGTGCCTTGGATTTTCATAGAATATGCATGAGAAGAGAAAATGATTTTATCCCAGTGTAATGATGATGTTTACTTTCCCGGTTTTCATGGTTACCGCTGTCCCTTCTTGGCCAACTGAATTTTGTTTGCTGCAATGGATGAAGTCGGCTCTACGTGCAGGTCAAAAATCTGCTGTCACTGTTTTTGCAATTATCAATCGGTAAGCATGAATTTCATTAGACGAACATGGAACAACCCGCCGTCATCATCCTTCCATATAAATAGATGCTTACAATGTTGAGCAAGAATACCCTGAACTGGGCTGCCCTTGCATATTTTCCGATCCTGACGAGTAATTGATATTCATTATGGTTTATGGAATTTCATTTCTGACATTCCGAAATTCATATTGAATATTATTAGATATTAGATACTGAATCCTCCCTATCACCAACGGTTGCATGGACGTGGCCAGGTGTGCGATCGAGGAGTGGCTTCTTGGAGATTATTGCGTGAAGGAACGTATCAGTAACCGCAATCGTTTCGGTTTCGTTTCATGGTGGCATGCAATGTCTTCAACTGAGACAGCTCTACTCTGAGTTGCTTGGATGCACCGAGTAACTTGCGAGTAACTCAATATAGCTTAACATCGACGGTTCTGGGAATGTTTAACATATGATACGTGATACGGACGGCTTTACTAAAGAGCAATGATGAGGCATGATAGCGATATGTGTAGATTGGTAATTTGCTAAACATCGATTCTTAGAAGCTTGATGCCTGGGTCGGAGTGTAGCGGGTTGAACTCGTTCGTCTCTTCTCCTGCCTGTCGTAATCGGGTCGAGGTTTTCAGCTTCAATCCTTTGCAACTTGCGTTAGCACAACTGTGCTCTACAAAATCCGTCAAATAACTGAATCGATCATGCTACCTACTACGATTTCGTTTGTGCACGCTTCTACGTGAATAGCCTTTTTAATAGTTATTAACACGTTCATGAACAATCACTCAATAAAAATATTTACATTTATTTTCGAACATTCAAATACAATTATTGTTATTATTATTTGCAATATCACCATTGAACTTTTACATCTACCACACTGCCCTCGTTCCAAAGCACCAGTTCATAGTCTGACCGTCTGGCGGAATGATGCTGCATATGCAAATAGCTGGTCAAGCCTAAACTGATGGGTTTATTCAAAGTATGATTTAATTGAAGACATAAAAATAACTTCTTCTCGCAAGAGGCAAAGCCTCACACGACTAGTAGGAAATACGATATCAAATTATACAAACATATCAGATATGTAGTTTGGGTGATTATAGGTTGTTAAACAGAGGGATCAAGAACAAAATTGAAAGTGTCCTACTGTGCACACTTGAGAGCTCGTGGACTAGCGTCGGTTGGTTTGACAGCTGCTGCACAAAAACAGAGAGAAAACAAACGAGGGTTACTCGAGGTACCTCAAAAGAAACTCTGAAATTGCTCTCGATGAGGAACTGTCTTGCCCTTTGCTATTATCACTGTAAGTTTTGTCAGAGCCAAACCCGTTGGGCACAAAGTAACAATTCGTGCATTCTTTCACTCATCCAAAATTAAACTCCATTTTGTAACATTTAAAATACATTTATTAATTTTCTTGTTTTTGTTTTCTTTTATGTTCACAGGACTAATTTTTCAACTTGTTTTCTTCTTCTTCATCTTCCATTCATTCTTCACTCTTTTTAGCATCTCTCTTCCGTTGCATGAACTTTTCTTCTGCTTGAAGTGCTGTTCATTTGTTTGTTATGCTTCTTCTTTTCTTCCAACTCATTCCATTCCATTTCTCAATACCTGTTTTTGTTTATGTTTGCGTTGAACTGTTTTCGTTCTTCAAATCTAGCCACTCTCGACCGTTTTCTGTTTCCGGTTTGTTTTTGAATGCTTTAAATCTTTTAATTCCTTCAGCTTTTAAGTTTCATTTCATTGTGTATTTTTTGTTTGTTTTCTACATTTGTTTTTAAACGTCTTCTGTAACGTTCGGTTCTTTGATTTTTTGTTTCTCCTCCGTGTCACTAAGGTTCCGCTTGCTTATGTTATGTTTTTTTTCTTTTCGTTCTTTGTTTTTACTCTTTATCATAAACTGGAACGGAAGTTAAACGAAAAAGAGTTTCATTTTGTTTGGGAGATCCCATGTTCTCATCGCAGTTTTTCAGCACGCACGCACCTGCCGCAAGTGCGCAAGTTGTCTTTTGTGGGTGCGCTAGACTGAATTGACTGACGGTACGCACCCAACCAGATTGGAAAAAATGAAATGGATACATTCGAGAGTTAGGAAAAAATTGCACGGAAGTTTCAGCCGAAACGATTCTGACGCAGGGAGGCCTGTTCTGGTGAATCGTTTCGGATCTGGGCCTTCCGGGTTGGGTGCGTTTACATTTGTTATCTTTCATTCTTAATCGCTAGGTTTTATTTTGTTTTTGTTTTAGTAAAAATTAGTTACACTTTTGTTTTTCATCTTTCGTCTTTTGAACTCCCTCACTTCATCAGTGTGACTTTGTTTACTGGTCACTTAAAATGTGTTTAAGTGTGTTTCTCACATATTTTTTTCTCTTCGTTTTCTTATAAAAAATAAAGTTTCTGTGTGTGAGTGTGTTTGGCTTCTTTTCCTTGTTTGTAGTTATCCCTCGAACTTAATAGAAAAACAACTGGCACTAACAATATTTCTTCTCTTCGTTTTGCATTTGCCAAGGTTTGTGAATTCCATTCAGCGTTTGTTTACATACTCATATTTTGCACTATAAGTGTAAATATCTCATCTTACTCCTGTTAAACCCCCCCGAATTGCCTCGTCCCTTGCGTTACTGTGTGAAATGTAGATTTCCGTAGCCGAAAATCTGACCTTCGCTATATTCATTTACCTATTCACCTTGCACCTCCTGTCGCAGGGTTGCATCTGGATTTATGTGTATCAAAAATAGTGAACAAATCGACAAAAACAAATTCAAGCCTGACGTTCCGTTCTTTCTAATGCACTAAAACGCGCATTTGGAAAAGGTTTCAATACACTGTGTTGCTGGAAAAATTGAAACGGATTTTTGTTTGTTTGTTTGTTTACACTTTTCTGCGCTGAAATTGTTTACCGGATATGAGTTGCCATGTCAACCACCTTGGTGATTTGCTTTCGGGTGGAGAAGCTAAGCCAAACGTGTGGAGACATCGTTTGTTGATTTCACTCAAGGTGAAGATAGCTGGGATAAAAATGGCGGCCACCGTGGTTGGTTAGCATCGCCCCTTTTGAACTTTCGAACGCACAATTCATAGAATTCTTGGACATGAGTAATCTGAAAATACAAAGATTTGTGTCTTCTGAAGTTCAAAATGACGATGCAAATCGGCCAGGATGGCTACCAGTTTTGTATTCCTGCTACCTTCACCTTAATTTAGAGCTGGCGGCTTAGGTTGTCACTATGGTGACCCCAAAAGGCTGCGTCGTTAACATGGCAGCTGTCAATTTTGTTTGATACAAGCAAGTAAGTTAAAGTTTGTTGTTTTGAACGGTGTTTCCGGTCTTTCTCATGCATTGTTTGTCTTTATTTGATCTTTATATTGTCAAATTTATACAGTGATATATGAGCAAATTTACTTATATTCTGTCACCTTGTATTTATATCAAAATTCTTATATAGTTTAACAAAAAGTTCAAAGTGTTTCAATTATGTCAAATGAGAATAAACGCTCAGATGTTCAACCCATGATTGTAATAGTGAATTGTAACTTAATCACCAACTTGTGTGGAATCCTTCTCACAAAATGCTGACGGGAGCAACTTCCATTGAAGCTAAAAGTCGCCTCTTGCTGTGAATTGGATCATCTTCGACCTCCTTAATATAAACGTAAACAAACATGACAGGAATTGTCAATGGAATCATGAAAGAATCAGTTTTCTAATCAATTATGACATATTTCATTATCACAAAAACGCTCGACTCATCCTTCGATGTAGAGAGAAAGAGAGTAAAAACTCAAATAATCAAATCAGTCTTTTATCCGCTTAGTTGAAAAATATCGCTTTTTTAAACTTCCTTGTTTTAAACGTGTTTGTTTGGTTTAAACTTTTCCTTAGTGAGCAGACAGTATTATTTTACAGATTTTCCTTTCACGGAAGAGTGGCGTTCGAGCGAGCCGACAGGCCATCGGCGCCCGAGAAGTGACAGCTGCGAGCGTTGTTTTGAAGATCAACGCTTGCTTTGTGTCACAGTGGGTTTTGGCGGCCTGACGTTTCCACTCGGGTTGCCATCTTCCGGCTAGTTTTTGGCACAAAGTTTCACTTGTTTTCTTCCCCCGTTCCTCTTGAACGATCCCATTCCACTTAAGTCTAGACTAGTTGTAGCTATCAGTTTCTTACAATCGATTCAATGAGTTGTTCACTGCAATTGTAGGAAAGTATTGTTATTTACATTATCTTTGTTTACTTTATCCCAGATAATTACTCTAATTAACATGCTGTTTTCTGTGTTTGTTTAATATTCGAAAATTAAATGTTATGCATACGGCAAACAATACAATTTCTGTTATTATAAATTTCCCTTATATACCTGTTGGAAGATGGTAAATCAACAAAAACAAGCTCATATTTTACTGCAAGTTTGCTCACCCTCACCCACCCCAACTCCCTATCAATTCTCTTCGATTACAGAAAATTAGTAACTTGCGGGTTCTGAGAACAATTTCCATTTGAAAAAAAAAATATACATCTCTACGCATTTTATCCCTTGTATTTAGTTGCCTATATTTACAACACTCAGATTTAATCTGTCATTATTTACCTATAAGAATACGCATTATTCGTTCTTGCAATAACCATAACCTCAATTAAGAAAAACAAAACAAAAGAATAACATCTCAGACTTCAGTCCGACAGCGAGGCTGGAGCAATCCCGCCGTGTCTGAGCTTTCTTCACCCCAAATAATCGTTTCTAAACCGCGAAAATCATTCGTTTTCAAAAACGTCACACAGCCATGTTGTCAATTTTACTTTGTTTGTCTCGTTTTTTTTTTTGTTATTGTTGTTTTATGTAACCAAACGTCAAAATGCTAACTGAACAAACCGATCAGACGAACGTAAGAACTCGTTTCACTCAAATTTCTTAATTCGAATTGGGAATAATGTATTTATGTGTATCAACTTCACCTCGGTCTTCGTCTGTCCAATCCTCCACCATTTAGTTGCATAGGATATGTATAAAAAACTAGAAATATATAAAACATTTATATATATATATTTATATATATACTTTTTTAGTTTTTCTTTCTTTGTTTTTATTTTAAATAGCGTTTAACGACAGTTTTTTTTTCTTCATTTCTTTAAATTTTAGTTACATGTTTGCTGCGGGATCAGGAGGGACTGGAGGTAAACAACGATTTGACAGGAAAATAGGAAATCGATTTCAAGTTCATCATTTAGGAGGCGGCGATGCGGTTATTTGGTTTGTTTTGGTTTGGTTGGTTGTTTACTATTTAGCTGTCAGTGTGTTCAAATTTACTCTTTATAAGTGTGTTTTTGTTTGCTGTGAATTAGTGATTAGATTTCTTTTTGTTTTACGTCGGCTCATAAAATTACAACCAGTTTCATAACCACACTAGTTAAAGGTAATGTATGTTATTTGTAGTTCCAAATTACTGGTAAACAATGGTTTGCTTATTCTTTTTTTTTCAGTTTGACAGCCTTTGGCAGCCCGAGAAAACTTTGCATGTTTTTTGTCGGTTGTTTCATCCTCATCGTAATCGCTACGAGAAGCGTAAAAAATCTTGTTTACATTCGTCAAAGTTTGGAGTGTTTCGTTGACTGCCTTCTTCTCGTTTTGTTTTTTCTATCAGCTAAAATCGTGTGACAGTTTTTTTTCTCGTACTCGGAGTGAGCCATTTTATGAGTTTTTTTTTTTGGTTTTGTTTTGTTTGCGTTCATATTCCAATACAAAAAATAAATCGGGACAAAACCGGCTAAAAAATAGTTCAACGTTTTGATGTTTTATTTTTGTTTATGTCTTAAATGTCATTTCTTTTTTTTTTTGACCTCAACCTTAGGTTTCTCATAATTATTAGTTAGTATCTCTCTTGTTTTCTTTCTAATGTAGCTGCCTTGAGTTTCTGTTTTATAAACGTACTCATTTTCAGTGAATATGTCTCATTGATTTGAATCAGTTTCTTACATTTTGTTTTGGTTTTGTTTTTATCAGTTCCATGCGTTTTCTATACAATTTCTACTTGACAGCGTGCTGTGCGCTGTTGTTTACACTGGAAGCACTGCCGATGCGGAGGAAATTTGAGATGACGAAGCAGGTGAGATCAGCGTCGTGGTGGCGGTGCCGTGCGGCAGACCCAGATACTTCTCCTCGTATACTCTTTCCTGTGGAACAAAAAGTTGCGGATGTATGAGTATCGTAATCGGGGGTTTAGATTTGTGGACTACATAAAATTATAACATTTTCAGTACTATTCCTTCATCGCTCCTTTCTTTTCAGTTCGTTCAGTACAGCAACAGAATTTTCATTACTATCATATGTAATTTACAACTTCAAAGTTCGTTAATTGTGTATTTGATTGCATTAAGTATTTTTTTTTTGAAATTTTAATCCATCGCACCAGTCCTGGGTATTACGTGCCTCTCACCCGGAACATGCCACCTACAGTTTTTATTTGATCTACCAGAAATATGCTATGAACGTACAATTGCACTGTACGCACTTATTTTTTTATGGTTATAATTATAGTCACTAGGATTCATTGTCTGGCGGATACAACGACGGGAGCCAATTTGAACTGTTACTTGGCGGAGCCAATCGTACATTAAGAGTCACCCACAATTGATACGTTGCGGATGCGTTGATGTAAATTTGACAGAAATCCTATGGGAAAACAGTCAAATTCACGCAAACGCATCCGCAACAAGTCCGCAACGTATCAATTGTGGGCCAGCCATTACATTCAGTAATGCTCGATTGGCTCCGCCAAGTGACAGTTCAAATTGGCTCCCGTTGTTGTATCCGCCAGACTATGAATCTAGTGACTATAGTTATAATGTACTAATCAGAGCATGCTGTGCTTTAGACTGTCATCTTTTGTTTGTTTAATTGTCTAAGCTCGGTTTAAATTCTTCGTTTTCAAAATGTCACGGCGGAACGGTTTGGAATTCATCATGTGAGTGTAAATCCATCATGAACAAGCTCGGACAACACTTCTTTTTGGATGAACTGCCAGTATGAGGCAGTAAACCTTAAAGATTTATCGGGAACTGGACCACAAAGTGGTGCATCTAATCAGGAAGACCAAATCAGCGTCAATAGGTGACTTGGCCAACAAGGGGAGACTGAGCGTCGGAATGATCCAACGTCTCAAGAAACGGAACAACCTGAAGACCTATTAAAAGCAGATAATTGCCAATTGTACAGAACAAATGCAATGTGCTGCAATAAGGGCCCGAAAATAGCATTCGTGAATTTTGCAGCAACCGGATGTAAGCATTTTGACAACGAGAACTCAAATAGTCTTTCAGGTCCAAAAATATTATACTGATGCCATAGGATTGGCTCAAGGGACAAGACAGCTTTCTTGTGAGTTACTTTTCTCTTCAAACTTACGCAGGCTTCATCAAATTTGCACACGCTATGATTTTCTTTTTCCTTTAAGATATAGATAGGTGGGATTGCCTAAAATTGTGTGCGAAAACGAAACAAACGAGAGGCGGTATGCCTCATAAAGATACTTTTAGGCCACGCTCTTACAATTCTGTCTTCTTGGGTTGTCTAATTTCGGCAGAATGTGAAGCCCCTAGCATTTCTGGGCATTAAACGAAATTTGGCGCGTCGTTATCTGGGGACCGAATTTCATCAGGTCAACCGAAACAAGCTGCGTGTTGCTACGCCTACGTATAAAATTGCAAATAAAATTGCTAGCGGCGTAGGAGATAATGCCGAGTATTACGTCTACATCCCATCCCCGAGAAGTGGAGATATTGTGTGGTTTTTGCAACGAGTCTGACATGTGAAGTCGTTATGGAAGATAAGAGACGTCTTCAAAATTGTGTTTCGTCTACCATTTATATCCTGGAGTGCAAACAATTGCATGCAGTAAAAATGGTAGATGGAAGAAAGACGTTTTCACCATCAGACTCGCTACATTGTTGAAATTGATTATACTTTATTTTTTCCAGGCCGCATTTTTGTACCAAGAAATATTTGGCTACTTTTTGCGACAACAAGCCCTGTTGTGGTATATGCGACCAAAGGCATCTAGATTATGCTTGCCAACAGGAAGCAACAAAGTGTGCTTACTGTGGCAAAGAGCGTCTCCACAATTTGCAGAACTGCACCGTGTACAAGAAACGCGCTGATAATGTGATGCGTTCCATTAGGGTTGCCATTAGTTTTACGAAAATATCTGGCATGTCACTAATAAAAAATCTGGCAATACACGGAAATGTAAAAATCTGGAGTAACAACAGAAAAGGGTCAGAGGTTTTACAAATGTTGATAGGCCCTTTACAAATGTTGTCCCAAAATGAGTCATTTTTTGACTCGTATACTCGCATACTTCAGTAACAGACAAGCGTGGAATTACACTATTTGACCAATGCCAAGTACTTGACAATTATTTGAGCAAATAATTGACGGATTACCTATTCGCACAAAATAGCTACGAATCTTTTTCAGTGAACGAGAACTACACACGTCATAGTTGCACTTGTTATTTTGCGGAATCCAGCTTCAATTTGACAAAGTGGCATAAGTGCGCAAACGTATCAACAAAATAAACATCAAAACCGCGTGAAAACGTAATGGGTAAGGCGTGTTCACACTAATCCATCAAGGTTCATTAATTTGTTATTTTCACTACTTAAAATAATATGAGCACATGAAAAGCGTGGATAAAATAAGCAATCACGCAAATCACTTAACGCTTTATTGGAGTGGAATTGTACGACGGTTTTTAAAATTCAAAATGCTGTTCTAATTTCAAAAAGTCTGGCTTTATGGAGGGCTTCTCTTTTTGCCTCTTTGTCTATCAAAAGTGTGGCAGTGCTGGATAAATCCAGCATAATGGCATCCTTGGTTCCATACAAGATCGTTCCAAACATACGTAAGCAGAAATGTTGAAGTCGCAAAACGGAGCATCTTTTTTGATGTTGTCTTCCGACGAACTGAACTCTAATGTAGCCGATGACGGTGGATTTCCGAAGGTACACGCTCCGGTAAAAGGAAGTGTAATAGTTCCCCGGAAGTGCACCGGAAACAAATGAAAACCGTCTCTCAAAAGCTTGCACAAAAATGGAGGTAGTGGCGGTCAATTTCCAAACCCGAATAAATCGGTAACAGCAGATGCATCCGATCCATGCTGTAACTATACCACCCCGCCGCTATCTAATAACAGTAACCGTAAGAGGTTGCTAAAAACAAGTACTACGTCTTCCCGCTTATTGACCTGCTTACTCCTATAGTTGGGAACTACTTCAAGCAATTGACAGTATCATGGCCCGTCATTGGTGAATTCATATATTTCGATCTAGGACAGGACCTGCCAGCTGTTAGTGCAAAAACAAGACCATTTACCTGTCAAAAAAGACCGTTTTTCATTGGTCGCTTTGACAACCGCCTCTACCGCCTCCGTCGGGTTATGTTACAAGCAGGCAGTTTGTTGTTGGTTTGGCGGTGTTGCTAGTAGTCACTGTTTTTTCACTTTTTTCGTTTGTGACAACTCACACCAAATTTTTATTGCTGGAAAACAGCAAAGTTTTGCTGATTTTTTGTGCTGTAATTTCAGCAATACATACAGCAAAACCAAGATTGCTGATCAACCAGCAAAACTGATATTCAAAAAAATTACAGCTCTTATACTGAGCCTTTCTCCCCACAGCAGAATTTGCAGCGTAAGCATCAATGAAATTTAATGAAACCTTATAATTAACGTTTAGTTTGATGCAGCTTCATTTCCCGAACGACAAAAGAAAGTTTTTTAGTTACTTTATTTTCAATGGGATTACTCTGTAAACATATCTGGCAACATTGGAGCGACCCCCGTATCAAAGCAATCATAAATTTATAAGAGGTCATCTCTCTCTGAGCTGACAGGTCCTGTCCTAGATTTCGATGAATAATTCGTCGAGTGAGGTTCAAGATATGATCAACGTCGGATCATATCTTGAACCACAAAGGAACTGTCGTAGTCTAATACCGAAATGAGACTCGTTCAAGTATTTGATTCACAATTCTGATTGTGATATAGTTGCTCTCTGTGAAACATGGCTTTCTTCTGAAGATGAATTCAACTTCCACAATTTTGACATTAATCGCCTGGACCGCGATGGTTATTATGGTGGCGTACTCCTGGATATCAAAAAGTGCTACTCCTTCTATCAAATCCCATTTCCAATAATCTCAGGCATTGAAATCGTCGCTTGCCAAATAAATGTAAAGAATATAGATATTTGTATAGCTTCTGGCTATGTCCCTCCGAGGACATCAATAAACCGCCGTCAACTTTGGAGTTCAGTTAATTTACTTCCATCTCCAGTTCTTATTCTGGGTGATCTGAACTACCACGGTATTGCTTGGGGCGAACAATTCGATGACAACAGAGCGGGTGCGACGATGTCAACTTGACTATCTTAACACTGGGGAAGCGACACGAGTAGCAAAACCTCCTGCCAGGGCGAGATGATTTGACATATCTTTATGCTCTAGTTCACTATCATTAGATTGTCTATGGAAAGTAATCAACGATCTCCATGGTAGTGATCTCATACCAATTATTATCTCAATATTGGTTGTCAAAAATGGTTGTCAAAAATCAGACCAGTCAATCCATGTTCCATATGACCTCACGAGGAATATTGGCTGGCAGCATTATGCATCGGCGGTAACCCTTGGTATTTATTCTACTGATTGGATGAGTATCGTTTCCTTTCCGAACTGATGACCTCGAGACGACCGAGAGTGATCGGTTCTATCCCCCCTAACTTTAACTTTAAGATATCCGATGTATATACATATGAAAATTTGGCTCTGTAAAGTTAATTTGATTGAGCCTCAATAAATAAAGGATTTATTTAAAAAGAACAATTGCGCCTCCTAGTCAACTAATTGCTACATAAAATCTGACAGTTTGACTGGCAACCATTTTTTTTCCATACCAATCAAAACTATCCTGTGGTGCCATCTGTTAGCTTATTGCTACTTGATATCATGAGGAAAACCATGTTTTTACACAGGTAAATGAGATGAAGTCGATCGTCTGTCTGCGGGGTTACCTTTGCATGGGTCTCCTCACATTGCTCAATTCCAGGCAATGAGAAGGCGGATTCTCTAGTTACGGTGGGCGTACAAGTAGGCAAGATTTTTTTAAAGAAGAATTTCATATGATAAGTTTTTCCCATTAATATGTCAGAGTTCCGGAAAAACTGACGCGGTTGATCAAAGCAACGATGGATCGAGTGATGTGTGTCGTTCGAGTATCAGGGACGCTCTCGAGTCCCTTCGAATCTCGGAGAGGGTTACGGCAAGGTGATGGATTGTCGTGTTTGTTGTTTAACATTGCACTGGAGGGTGTGATTCGAAGAGCTGGGATAGACACGAGTGGCACGATCTTCAGGAAGTCTGTCCAACTATTTGGCTTCGCCGACGACGTTGATATTGTAGAACGTGACTTAAGGCTGAAGCTGGTAGGATTGGGCTTATGATTATTGCGTTGAAAACAAAATACATGAAGGGAAGAGGCTCACGAGAAGACAATGTTAGCCTCCTAGAACGAGTTCAGATCGACGGTGATGAAATCGAGGTAGTAGACGAATTCGTGTATCTGGGCTCATTGGTGAGCGCCGATAACGACACCAGCAGAGAAATACAAAGGCGCATTATGGCTGGCAATCGTGCCTACTGTGGACTCCAAAGGACGCTAAGATCGAACAAAGTTCCCCGAACCACAAAGTAGACCATCTACAAGATATTAATTAGACCGATAGTTCTCTACGGCCATGAAACATGGACATTGCTAGTGAAGGACCAACGCGCCCGTGGAGCCTTTGAACGGAAGGTGCTGCGTACCATCTACGGTGGAGTGCAGATGGAAGACGGAACGTGGAGGAGGCGAATGAACCACGAATTGCACCAGTTGCTGGGAGAACCTCCCATCGTACACATCGCAAAAATCGGTCGACTACGATGGACTGGGCATATCGTAAGAATGTCGGACGACAGCCCTGTGAAAATGGTTCTCGAAAACGAACCGAAAGGTACAAGAAGAAGAGGCGCGCAACGAGCAAGGTGAATCGATCAAGTAGAAGGCGACCTGCGGACCCTCCGCAGACAGCGAGGCTGGCGAGTGACAGCCATAGACCGAATAAAATGGAGACAACTTCTGTGTACAGCAGAGGCCACGCCGGCCTTAGTCTGATTGGTAAGGTAACGTAATGTCAGAATTCTTTTCAAAGTTGGCAAAACGATTGGACAAGTAATAATTCGCTAGGTTGGTGGTTACATTCTATTATTCCAAATGTTTCATCAAGATCGTGGTTCAAAGGTCTGGATGTAAGTCGAAGCTTCAATCGTGTGATGCCAAGACTTATGTCCAACCACTACTCGCTAGACGCACATCTCTACAGAATTAACCTCGTCGATAGCAATACATGTAGGTGCGGAACCGGTTATGATGACATCGCTCACGCAGTTTGGCATTGCTCGGATATTGATGCCTCCAGAGCACGACTTTTGGATGCTTAGTTGCCGAGATGCGATGATCCTTCCGCTACATTAGCAAGCGATTTAAATCGATATGATCTAAGAGTGTCAGTGACACCACCCTCTCCTCCTTTCTAGTGAATTCCCTGCCATTGTGCCCCAGTTATAGTATCCTTTTGTTTCAGTGCTACTTGTACCAGCCCAGCAAGCTATTGGTCAACCATGTGCGTCTAGCTCCTGAAAGGGGCTATACGAACTGAGGACTTGGCCTTGAGCATTTATTAACTTAAATAAATAACCTGCCTAGCCATTTCCAAACGATGATGCGACCCTCTTATCTCGAGCTAGCCACGAGTAACTGGCACCCCACCTCTTTTCACAGCGAAAAATAAAACATTGTTAATAACGATTTTAAATTTCGGCCCCGTAAAGTGTTACACACACCTGAACCTAACAAATAAACGAACTAATTGAAAAAAAATTCTCCGATTAGGGAAGGTCCATTAATTATGTCACGAAGGAAGGGGTGAGGGGGGAGGTGGGGTGGGTTGGTAAAACGTGACGATCCATACAAAAAACGTGACCAGGGGGAGGGGGGGGGGGGGTATAAAAATTCACTTTTTCGTTCCCTTATGTGCTTCAAAATCCACTTAATAGTACAAAAAATATCAACTGTGTGCATTAAAGGCTGACTAAAAGAAAATTGGTACGCACAAAAAGACCTGTAATTCGCGATTCAATAAGTTTAAAAAGTCCATTAATGGTTGCTTTACAGTACTTTTAGAACTTCAAAGTTACCGTATTAGATAGCTAATACGGTAACTTTGAAGTTCTTTGACCGCATTTGCTGGATGTCCTTAACTGCCCCGCCGCTTTGTCGAATTCACTGCTTTGAAATAGCCAAGTATTTTTCGATTGGATGAAATTCCGGGCAATTCGGAGGATTCACTAGCTTGGGGACAGAATCGGCAAACACGAACTTGAATCTTACCGACACATCCCAACGTCCAGTCAAGATGTAAAACTCTTGATCCGGACAACTCGAGTTTGGAAAGGATGTTCCGCACCGTTTGAAAGTTGGCGTTTTACCTTCGGCCACATCTCGGATCGAAAGACCGAGGTTGGCTTTAACGCATCACAACACCTGGCTGCGCAGCTGAGGATCCCTGTTTTCAGCTTTTTCGTAGATTCGCAGATTCCTTTCCACACTCAGGGTTTCCTAGTAGGATTTGAGCACTTGACAAACTGTTGATTTGGGCATCTTCAGGACTTAAGCCAGCTTGGAACTGGACCACTCCGGATTTTGCAGGTTTTTGCGCACACTATTTTTTTTTTTCGAGGTCCATTTGACGTTATTTCTGAACGCGATCGATTACTTTGATCAAACTTTCAGCAGTTGTTCTCTATTGAAGTGTAAACAAACCCCTGTCAAAGATTTTTGATTCCCAACACTAGAGGCGTGCTAGCTTACTTACTTTTAGTCAGCCTTAAGACCATCCCCACCGGTGGGTTCGTATCTGGGTAATCTTTTGATGACAGAGAGCGTTCCTATTTTGGTTTAGCCACCCACTTTTGCACCGGTCGTTCATAAAAAGGCAACACAGTGAGACTCAAATTTATTCTCACACCGGTTTTGTTTCACTAAACATTCCATGCAGTGTATAGTTTAAATACTCTTCCGTATAGGTTTTCAAAGTTCTGGTTTGTCCCAAAAATTGGATCCTGGGAAACATCCAGCCAAGCCCTGCAAAGCACTTCGTTATCTTGTTGCGTCGAATTCCTTCCACTGGGTTTTGATGCACTCATTTTGTCACAACATATCACAATAAACGTGAAATTAGCAAATATCACTTTAAAAACAAATCGAAAACACTCAAATTGAAATGAAAGTCTTCCAGATGAAGATGTTGTTTTAACGTTTCAACTTGTTTTGCTTATTTTCCTTCATATAACAACGCTCGGCTCGGTTGGGTCGGGTTGTCAAATTTACAAACCGGCTGCTCACCGAGCTAGCAAATTGTCATTTCCCAACCCGGTTGCCAACCACCGGTGCGGTGTCAGGTTGTCAAACAGGGTAACAATTTACCGATATTACCGTATTGGTGCGGTTGGTCTAAGTGGATTTAAATAAAACGGGCAGGTGCATTCTGATCGATGCCAAAACATATTCAAGGAAAGATTCGCAATTTCTGCCACTGTATAAAACAAATCCTCCTCTCTTCTGGCCGGATTTAGTATTCGCGATCTACGCTGAGTCTCGTGGGAGAGAGTGCAGAGGAATTCGAGAGATATTTCAAGAAATCTCGAGAGAAGTTACGAATTTGAGAAAACATACTCGATGAGAAATTTCTAGGTAATTTCAACAAAGTTCCAAAGGAATTTCAGAAACGTTTCAAAGAGAATTTCCACCAAGTTGCGAGAGATCTCGGGAGAATCTGTTTTAGAGAATCCAAAAAAAAATGCAAGATTTATTCCGAGGAATATTTTGAACAAACACCAAATATGTTCCAACGAACGCGTAAGAAGTTTTGAGGAAACATAGAAAAAGTTTCAAGAGCATTTGAAAGATTTGAAGGCGAGTTAGAACACTGCTAGCGATGCCAAAGGAACTTGAGAAGTTACTAAAACTGAACTCAAGAAAATTTAACGAAATTTGGGAGAAACCTGACTAAAGATCCTAGTTTGTTTGGGCGGGTTTCCACGAAATCTTCAGAATGTCAGTTGAAATAAGAAAAATGATCTGGATAGTAACCAACCGTACTCTCTAATACCCTAATATTCTGACAAACTTTTGTCGTTTTCGGTTATAAACCTAAGTCAGGTCTGACTCCATCTCGCAATTACCGAACGAAAACGGATCCAGAGTCGACTCAGTATGATAGTATTAGTGCAAAACATAAACATGAACAAAAATGAACATTTTATTATGACAGTTCACGTTTGTGTGTATTGGTGAATTCAGGTTGGACCTTGAAAAAAGTTGAGAGCGAACCTCATTGATTGAATAAAAAAAACGTTTTGACAGCTGTTAGGGCGGACCTAGGGCGAACCTAGTTCCGCACTGGCAATAACCGAAGGTGACATTGATCTCACCGAGAGTCCTTCCGATCTCCAAAGCCCCTTCCTGCACTTTCGAGACCCTTTTTCTGAACGGTACAGAAATGTCCGCTTTCACGTCTACCTCCTACACTGAAAAAAAATCTAAAACCTAAATTTTCAAACAAACGAAAAAGAACCTACCTGCGCCCGGTCGTACTTCAGCCGCTTCCAGATGGTGTTCCGCGCCGACGACGACGCCTCGCCCGGATGGTGGTGGCACAGCCCGTCGACGCCGTTGTAGTTGGGATTGGTGAACGTCAGGACGTCGCTTCCGCTGCGGGACGTTTTCCTACTCTGTTTCCGTTTGGAATTCACAATCAGCACTGGATCAGCCACGGCGATGTTTGGAACCGGCGCGGGGCGATCAACGATCAAAGGTAAGTGTAAGCGAATTTGTTGCGATTCACAGATGATGAATACATACACACATACATAGAACAGATGAAACACAGGCGTTTTGTTAGTGATGAGCTGATGCTTTTGTGGTGGGTGAGGGATAAGGTGGAAATGGACACACTAATTGGTTGGAATGTTACCTAGGATGGCGATCACTACTATAATGAGCAAACCGGCCACGATGGCCGTGGCAATGATGACCAATTGGGCGTGCATCTTGTTTTTGTTGAGCATGGTGGATCCGTTGGATTTGGGTGGTTTTTCAGGTTCCATGTTGTGGGCTATTTCGTCGTTGTGTTTGATTGGTACACTGAAAGCCGGTTCTAGGCGGCAGTGCTTTTCATCCTGAACATCCGGACAGCCACACACGTAGCGTGTCTCGGCAAAGAGGCAAAGGTGGCTACAGCCTCCGTTGTCCTGGCCACAGGGGTTCCAATCATGTGGTTGGCGACTTCCGGATACAGAACGAATCTCCAAGGCTCCTCGAAGTCCATAACGGACTTCCTCAACTGGAGCGGCAACTCGTTTCGGAGCTCTCTGGACAGATTTGTTGTGCCAATCGGTCCAATACATGTAGCCGCCGGTCAGCGTGAATCCGAACGAATGTGCAGCTTGTGAAATTACTCGCATTCGGCGTTTTCCATCAAAGTCACACATCTCGATCCGATCATGCTGAGCGTCGGCCCAGTAAAGCTTCTTCATCTCGAAGTCGATGGCCAACCCTGTGGGAAATCCGAGCTCCGAATCGATAATACTACGCCGCTCCGAACCGTCCATGTAGGCACGATCTATTCTCGGTGCTTGACCCCAGTCGGTCCAGAACATGAAGCCGCGCTTCGGGTATAGAATTATCGATCGTGGGTCGTCCAAACCTCTCAGAATGGCCTTACGGCAGGTTCCATCCAATCGAGACACTTCAATCTTCTTCAGAGCCGCATCGGTCCAGTACAGGTTATCGGCCAACCAGTCAACGGCAATGCCGTTTGGCGTACTGAGACCCGTGCTAGCGATGACCTTGGAACTTGAAAAGTCATTGATACTGACTCGGCGGATCGCATCTACATTGACATCTGCGTAGAAGATGTACATCAGATCGAAGTGATAGTCGAGCGCCACCACGCCGTGAACTCCCTCAATTGGGAGCACCACGTCGAACATGTCCTGGGTGTCCAGCGAGATGCGACCGATGCCGGAGCGGAGAGCAATCAGTAGATATTCCTGTGAAAGCAAATTTGAATTTGAATCGTTATTCCTTCATCTACCCATCCCACAATACTCACATCTGGAATAGTCTTACACTCCTTGTTGTTACTGTCTCTCATCAACAACCCGGTGGGACACTTGCAGCTGTAACCTGCGGGAGTTCTCAAGCAAAGATGCGAGCATCCACCGTTGTTCTTGCCACAGACATTCTCCTGCTTCTCGCCCTGGTCCAGCACGACCTTGACGTCCATCAGTTCTTCCAGATCCTTGGCCACCTTACGAATCTTGCTTGCGTTGATCTTCGATACGGAATGCAGGGCTTTAGTAATCCAATCAGTCCAGTAGACTGTACTCGTAGTGACCGTTAGGGCATACGGATGGGATAGATTATTTAGCAGCACCTTTCGTGAGTTTCCGTTGAAGTCACAGGACTCAATTCGCTTATGCTTAGAATCGGTCCAATAGATGCGGTTCTCTACGCTGTCGACCGCCAGGCCACTGATATAGCCCAGATCCGTGGTAACAACTCTCTTCCGGTGTTCTCCGTCCATATCGGCCCTTTCGATGACCGGATCCTTCCGCCAATCAGACCAAAACAGATAGCCACTGTCATAGTCCATGGCGATGCCTCTTGGATGGATGAGATCGTGCCAAACCAGAACTGTTCGTATGCTCCCATCCAGTTCGCTGACCTCGATCGAGCATCGCGTGGCGTCGGCCCAATAAATCTTACGACCGATTGAGTCGATAGCCAAACTGTCGACGCTGTCCATACTTTCGCTTAGGACTTGCTTGATGTGCATACCGTTCTGGGAGGAGCGCATGATAACATCCTCAACCGTATCCGCCCAGTAGACATCTCCCGTGTCGGTGTCTACGTCCAGCGTTACGGCATTGGATATCGGTGGCAGCGGGAGGACCACATCGATCTGGTAGTCACTGTCCAGCGAAACCTGGCGAATGTCAGTGCGGTGGGCGAAGATGAGATAGTTCGACGGACCGTCCTTGCAAGTTTTGCCGTTGTCCTAAGAACAGAACAGAATGTTATAGTTGGAAGAAATTGACCTAAATAACAATGAAAGACTTACATTAAGCTGAATTCCAATCGGACAAGCACACGTGTAGCCTGTGGGACTTAGCAGACAAATGTACGAACAGCCGCCATTGCGATTTTTGCAGGGGTTACGGATATCCTTCCGATTTCGGTGGAACACCCGGATGTCCATAAGATCCGTATTGTTTGCCAGTACCACTTGTCGATTGTTACCGGTTAGCTTGTCGGCCACCTGGATGCTGTGTGTATCCCAATCCGTCCAGTAGACCTTCTTATCGTATACGTCCAATCCAAATGGATGTTTCAAGCCTTCCGTGATCAACCGGTTACGACCCGTACCGTCAAAGTTCACATACTCCAGTAGTTTTGTTCCACCATCGACAAAGTACAACCGGTGGTTGTCCGTATCCAGCGCTAGGCCGTTTGGCCATTGAAGGTTTTCGGAAACCAGGGTCACACGACTGCTGGGTTGCCCGTCCATACCGGCTCGTTCGATCAGTGGATTCGAACCCCAATCGGACCAGAACATGAAACCCTCGCTCGGATGAACCACAATATCGCGAGGCTTGTCAAGGCGTTCCCAAATCAGAAGAGCCCGTTGTTTTCCATCAGTACTGGCCACCTCGATTCGATTGGTTCCCGCATCAGTCCAGTAGATCTTGTCGGTGATCCAATCCAGGGCCAAACCTGCCGGTGAGATTAGATTTGACTTGATAATCGCTTCTTGCTGACTTCCGTTGATGAATGCTCGGCTGATGATGCTTTTGCCTACGTCGGTCCAGTAGATCACGTTGGTTTGGCTGCACCAATCGATGGCAACGTTTGACTTGATGCCATCCAAGGGAACTACCATGTCGACACCTTTGCTTGGATTTTGTTGATCCAGTTGACGCACTCGGATGTCCTTTTTTCGTGCAATCAGCAGAAGTTTATCCGGGACGTTGGAGCAGGTTCGTTGATCACCCTTTAGGGAGAGACCGATCGGACACGCACATCTCCGATGGTTGCGATTCGGTAGGCATAGATGCGAACAACCACCTCGACGGCCACTGGAGTCTAGCGGGCAGCGATTGGTGTAGTCCGGCTGACGGGATGGATGGAAACTTTGAATGTCCATTGGGAAGTGTAATCCTTCGTGTACAACTCGGTAGCCACGGCCGTTGACCTTGTTTGCCGAGGACACAGTCCTCGTATGCCAATCGGTCCAGTACATGGAGTCTTCGAACAAAGTCATGGCGAAGGGGTGTGGAAGGTTGTTGCTCAGGATTTTCTTACGAGCCTTTCCATCAAAGTTGGCACTTTCGATTACGTGCTTTGCATCGGCCCAGTAGATTCGGTTCGTTGTGTAATCGATCGCCAAGCCGTTGGGCCAGAAGATAGACTCCGATATGATTGTCTGTCGATCGGAACCATCCATGAAAGCTTTCTCGATTTTGGGAACCGTGCCCCAGTCGGTCCAGAATATGGTCGCTATTCCGGGATGCACCGCGATCGCCCGTGGTTTATCCAAATCATTGGCAGCGATTACCGCGCGGAGCGTTCCATCGAACGTAGATACCTCTACCCGCCGAGTTCCCGAATCGGTCCAAAATAGCAGATCGTGAATCCAATCGACGGCTAGACCTCCGGGTGACTCCAAGCCCCATTTGATGACGTCCTTGATGCCGGTGCCGTTCAAATATGATCGCTTGATTATGTCGATGGATACATCCGTCCAGAATAGAAGGTCCTTGTGGTAGTGATAGTCCAGTGCAATTGCGTTCGGTAGGCCTTTGACGATCGAGGTGAATTGGTTGTTGCTGAGGGAAACCTGCCTTATGTCCGCTCGGTTGGCCATCAACAGTTTGACAGCTCCACCTACGGCCTTGCAGGTTCGCTGATCCGGTCTTAGGACATAACCGGGATTGCAATCGCAACGGAAGCTTCCAACTGTATTGATGCATTCCTGTGAGCATACCGGATTGTTGATGATCGAACACTCGTTGATGTCGGTACAGTTGTGGCCATCGCCGTGCAGAAGGAATCCCAGACGACACTTGCACTCCTCCTGTTTGTTGTAGGCTGTGATGCATTCCTGCTGACAAAGACTGTCTCGACCGCAGCGATGAACTATCGGACATCGGTCTTCGTCTTCTCCGTTGACGCAGTCCTTGTGACCGTCGCAGACGTTCTTCTGACTGATGCAGAGCCTGGGTTGAGGGGTGAGGATGTTTGTTAGGGTTGTCGTGTGATAGAATTTTTAGGAATACTTACGGATCATTGGAGTTGTTGCGACTGCTGGAAGAACACGCGAATTGGTTGATTTCACACTTGATGTCACAATCCTGTTCGTCTTCGCCTCGTCTACAGTCGGCGGTTCCGTCGCAAACCCATGAACGCTGTTGGCATTGGAATTTCAAATAGTTGAATGTTATCTTACCTAACGTGAACGCTAATTCGATCCTTACCAGTATGCACCGTCCGTCTTTGCAGGTGTACTCGTCCGGTGAGCAGGTTCCTCCGACCAATTTGTCCACCGGGCAGCCCTTCTCGTCCTCTCCGTTGTTACAATCCTGCTTGTCGTCACAGCGCCACTGCACCGGAATGCAATCTCCGTCGTCGCACTTGAACTCGTTGGTCGTGCACATGACCTGCTTCTTGGGACAGCCTTCCTCGTCGCTCCAATCTCCGCAATCATTATCGCCATCGCAGCGGAATCGATTCAGCACGCATCGGCCACCGGGACCTCCGAGGCCACCCAAAGTGCCCTTGCACTTGAACTCACCCTCCGGACAGTCCTGCAACGGGCGGTCGCAGGCATTTTCGTCCGATCCGTCGATGCAGTCCGCCTCGCCGTCGCACTCGAAGGAAGCCGATATGCAGGAACCATCCCGGCAGCGGTACTCGTCCTGGGTGCATCTGGAATTGGGGTAGGTGGGGAAAGTGTTAGAGCGTGATTTCTTTTACGCAGGTTGTGGATAAACCCCCCGTTGCTAGTTTTGGCTACTCAAAAATATCTTCACCGATTGATTGCTGAAAGTTTTATGAGAAATTCTATAGATCTTGAATGAAATTACTTAAACTATGAACCTTATAGCGAGTAGGCCATCTTCGCTGTGTTGAAGGTCAATTATGAATGATTGAGACTAAATTCTCCATCAGGAGTTCCCTGGTCTCGCCTTTAATCATTGTTGGCATCTAGCACATTGGCCATATAGTTTTGAAGCAGTTTTAACCGCGATCTAATGGAGGACGAGTCAATTTTGTGTTGATTTTTTTCCCAAAATTCTCACCAACACCCCAAATTCTCCCATTCATGGAAAGCCCTAGCATTATTTCGATTATCGAAACGCAACAACGCCAAACACGAAAACTTCTGTTCCACCCCATCGTCCAGAGCATGCTGTGAGAGAAACGTCAGAGATTGAGAGAGAGAAAGCTTTCCTCATACAATTTGCAAAATGCATCTTTGGTCAAGTGAGAGCGCGAAGGAGCGCTCTCCCTCACACAACTTGCACGCAAGTTCGCTCACTCCGATCGGATCGAATGCCGAAACGCATTTAAGTTTTTGCCTCAAATTGCCATTTTCGTAGAGCTTTTCCAGATTTTCACTTCGAGCAGCCTCCGCCTAGTTATGGATTCGATCGGGAGAAAAGAAGTTTCGAATGTTTTTGAAACGATTTTTCCAAAATATACTCTCGCAATCCATCCCACACCAAATCAGACGGAATTTGATCAATTTGATTTTATTTTAATGCAAAAATGTGGGACCCAGTATCGATGTGGCTCATTCGGGCACCACCTACGCAACAAATGTTGACAAAGTGAGCAGCAGCAGTTTCACCTCGTGTCAACTGCGAACCGCTGCTGGAAGGAGGATTACATTCATTGCTCTCCGCCGGACTCGAATGTGCACACAAAGACGAAGACCCTCATCGCTACACGAACCGATGGCTGCTTTCAAACTCTTCTATCTCTCTATACATAGAATCCACGCAGTGATTCACCGTGATGGATGCTTCTTCCTTTCGGGAAACTTGCTACTGCTGCTTCTATTATTGTGGTTAGTATTATTATTCCCCAGCAGTGTAGCATTCACGCCCACGCATTCCTTCGTCGCTCGTGGAAGCGGAAGAATGGCTGACTGTGGGTGTGGGTCGCTGCAGGGGTGGGGGGAAAGGACGCGTGTACTATTCTCGATTCGAATCCATACATTTCTTCTACAATAGAAATCCAGGCCCTGAGGACGCTCGTGCAAGAGTATCAATACAGGACACATCCAGTACATACAGGCAATCGATTTTAGGAAAATTCGAAAGATTTCCCTTTGTTGTTGTTATTACAAGTTCCACATGTGTTTACGGGTTTATATTTTTTTCATTTTTTCCAGAATCCAATTGAGATAGGCTGAGTGAAGTATGGAGACCGTTGTCAGAGGCTGGCTACCTTGAAAGACGTTATGTCCAATAGTGGTCTTGATTTGTATACTCTAGTGATTTACAAACAACCGGAAGTCAAATGCCATTGTACAGACACTATTGGAAATCCCTTCATTTCAAGTCAAACTCTGATATAATTGTGATAATTATGTTTTAGTTACATATTTGCGATGTGTCATTTTCCATTGCACTAAAGCCTGTCCACGTTACACTTCGGACACTTTCTTTCAGTGAAGATTTTGAATTGTTTCATGAATCGCAGAAACGTTTCACTTATATGACAGCTGAAACTCTCCACTTTATTTCGTGGTACAACATGTTTACGTTCTTGTTTCATTCAACAAAATGGCGTCGAATCAAGTGGAAATGCGCAAACGTATTGTATACGAACGGTAGTTAAATCTGAATGTATCGGTACGCGATCTTGCCAAGAAACTAAAACTGCCGAAACGTACCGTGTTTTGTGTTTGCAAATTATTTGGCCAGCGCTTGACTGTGGATCGGAAGGTTGGAAGTGGAACAAATCGAAAAGTATGCTTCCGACAAAGGGACAAGAAGGTGATAGCCATTATTGAGAAAAATCCCAATCTTTCTGTGCGAAATGTGGCTCGCAAAGTTGGGAAGTCGAAATCATACGTACAAAAAGTGAAGTAGAAGCAAGGACTGAAGGCGTACTAAGTGAAAATGATGCCCAACCGTGATGACAAGCAAAAAGTCGTAGTAAGGAGTTTTACACTAATTTGAAGCAAACATTTTCTTTTTAAATTATGAACGACGAAACATACGTACACGAAGAGTTTAAACAGATGGCCTCTGGCGGGGTCTGGCTTTTTATACCGCAATGCAAAGGAACGTTTATCAGAAACCACATCTCTCCAGCGCTGTTTTAGCCTGATTTGGCCTCTTGTCACTTTATGAAATTCGTCTTGGAATGGTAAAATGTACAAGAGGTCAAATACGTACCAAAAACAGCCAATCCACTCAACTGTCCAGAACTTCGCCCAATAGAGAAGTACTGGGCTCTAGTTATGCGGAAACTTTTCAAATTTAGAAGCAAATGGTACCGATGATTTCAAGAAAAGATGGAAAATCGTCACGGTGGGCGTATCTGAAGATACCGTACGGAACCTGATGGCAAATGACGTACCACCAGTGTGTCAAATATTCACTTGTTGTGCTCAAAAACATACGATAATTATGACGAGTGATACACCCGTTATTTTTACACTCTGCAACAATGATATGTTGTAACTTGAATGTATTACAACAAAATACAAAATGTTGTATCGATGATGGGAAAGAGACAAGTTAATTTGAGAAAATGTTGTGACTCGCACACAGGTTGCTATGTCCTTGTTTTCATGTAACAGCGATAAAAAAAAACGTTTTGTCATTATTGCAACACACTACCGATAGCAACATTGCTTTATCAGCAACATGAACAAAAGGGACAATCAGTTGTTGCTGTTAAACAAATTACTGATCTGAGCAATTATAATTTTGATTTGTTGTGGATAGACTTCACCCTGAAGGAAAATGCCTGTATAAAAACACACACTGAACAAAAACGAACACTATCTTCGGAAAACTTGTGGAAAATTTACTATTCAATCAGGGAAAAATAGCAAATATATGCATTAAGCCTGATTTTGGACCTAGACCATCCTTAACATGAAGAAGTTCATAACTACGGTTGTAGCTGTAGCTTTTTCGATTATGCGTTTTCAGCCGTATTCATTTAGTTTACTGGAAGATCAATTTCAGAACTTAGGATCTATAGTTGAAACTGTAGCTTTTTCGGCAATACAAATTTACGATATGCATTCAACCATGTTCTCTAAATCGTTTGAAAGTTCAACAGACATTTTTAAAAAGTCTGGGATATTCTAGGTAATCCAAAATGGTGTTGAGTTCAAAACTTAGGATCTACAGTTGTTATTATAGCTTTTTTGGCTATACAAATTAGCGATGAATAATCAATAAAGTAATTTGAATCTTTTGAAAGGTTAACCGGCACTATGAGATAGTCAATGATGTTCGAGATGATTTAAACTTAGGATCTACAATTGTAACGTTAGCTTTTTTCGGGTATACTTTTTTATGATATGTATTCAACCATATTCATTGGATCTCCGGGTAGGGTTCTAGGTCATCTAAACTATTATACATTTCAGAACTTAGGATCGTTATTTAGTCGAGGTTCTGCCAGATTACACCAAGCGACATATGCGTCATTCCTCGTAACTGATTCGGTACAGCCCCCACCGAATGTTTTTGTCGGTGCATTATGGAGATGGATCACTTAAATAGGCTATTGATTACAAACTTAAAGAACCACTGATCTGGTTCAACTCCTAACTTCTGTTCTAAGTTCTGTTTGATATGTCGGACAAAACAGATGATTTTCGTTAGACGATTTGTGCGATTTGGCAGAACTCCGACTAATTGTAACTGTAGCTTTTTCAGCTACAAGGCTTATTTAGAATGACCTAGATTATTCCATAATTGAACCATAATTGAAAGTCAAAATTCCAGAAGGTTCAATGTACATGGTTGAATACATATCGCAACTTTGTACAGTCGAAAAATCTATAGATACAATTGTAGATTCTAGGTTTTTAACTCAGGGAAAGTTTGAATGACCTAGAACACTTCAGATTATCTCATATTGTCGGTTGAACTCCCAAAATATTCGATAACCATGGTTGATTACAAATCGTAACTTTATGCTTTGATACCGTTAACACATCCTCATAGTCACAACTTCTTCACCTTTAGTGCGTTTTATTTACCTCGAGAGGCAATTTGATCTTCGGAAATCTTCTTTCCCAACTTCAACACACTGTAATACTCCGGGTGAGAGTTCTTGATGTGTCACAAACAATTGGTCAACCCGAATGCTTTCGGAATGAATTTGAACTTGTGACCCAGACTAAAACTCAGAACCCCGTTACCGGAACGCAGTCCATTTCGCACTTTTTCGGACAAATTTTCTTTGACCTCTTTAACAAATGATGAAACCATTTGTTCAAAACAACAAAACGTAACAGAATGCACAGAGAAAACGCCATAAATGCGCATACAATAATTATATTAAAACTCGAACTATAAACGATAAAACGTACGCAATAAGTTGAAGAATGTCGCTAGAAATGGACATGGCTGAAAAGATGTACAATATCTGTTGCAAATCAGTCATATTTTAAGAATAAATTAAGTATTTTATGCTATTATAACAACTTGTATGATATGCCTTAGTTCATGTTAACAGAACAAAGTGAAATTTATTGCACTCGTAGGTTTCGCATAAGGCTGTAAGTATCCATCCATATTTACCAGCTATCCCCTGTTCCTCGACAAAATTTTCGTTAAGTCAAGAGTCAACAATGGCATAATAACATATTTTCTTTCAAAACAACAAGCTCGCCCACACGTACGAGCACCAGCAACAGATGAAACAATCATCACCTCCTGATGCTGTGCGTATACGTAAACTAGCTAGAAATTTTCGAAAAAATTTGTTTGAAGTCAGGTTTTGTGAAGAATGATACGGAGATCCAGAATTCAGACGTAGACGGCCACTTAGATCAGTTCAAGATTTAGTCAACAAATTCGACTTAGAAGATCAAACAGTGGAGTTAGTCTTAGACTGGGAAAATAGCAGATATGCGTAAATGTTCCTCATACCTATGTTTACTCAAATATTAAACCATTTCACGCAGTCCATGCGTAACTCTACTTTCTTAACTGTTGAATTGAACTCGATTCAATTTTGAATCAATATCAGTAGCCGTGTACTTATAAAAAAAAGGCATGAAAAGTAAGAGGGATAAAACCAAACATTGTCTCTTTCCGGTAGATGCAACATGTGACATGATTGAATGTATTTTTGTTGTATACAAAGCAATATACATATAACGCTATGTCTCTTTTATAAATAACAATCAGATGTTATGAAACATTTTAATCTTGATTCTTCTGCCCTGCAACTTATCATTATTGTGTTGAGTATGGAAGGATACATTATTTTTTGTCCCAACATTGAAAAGTTAGGGCAATGTCTTTATCATTCATACATTCGCGAGTTTGGATTCATTGCGTACCACAGAAAGTTTGAGAATTTTACAGAAAGAAGGATTAACATCCTAATGAACTTTTTCTAATGCAGATATCACTCTATTATTGTGAAATAAACAACCGGTTTTGTTGAATTATGTGTAAATTATGTTTGCTGCTATTATTTTGGTGTCCGAATTTTAACGTGGACAGGCTTAAGGATATCACATAAAACTTCAGATTACATCGTTAGATTTTTCAGATGAAATCGTTTGAATTTAGTTTGAGTTGAAATATGTTTGTAAATCATCAAACCATCACAATATACACTACCAGTCAATAGTAACGACTCACTTCGAAAGTATTGCAACACACTCTTGAATATTGTGTCACCCTCCAAAAAATATCGATTCACCTAAAACGAGGTAAATTTATAATATTATATTTCTAAATGCTGATAACTTAGAAAGTTCCAACCTTAAGCAAAGTTGTTCAAAATGAGAACGGATATCGGAAGATTGAGAGTGTGGTTCGGGATTCGGTTGCTACGTGGCGGTAGTGCGCATGTAAAAACAGACTTTATATTGTGATCCCGACCAACTAGAAAAATCGTACCTTCACCAAAGTTGTTCATAAAGTCAAGAACTTTTGAGAGGTGGAAAGTATGGTCCGTAAATCGGTCATTACCGGGCGCAAGTAGGCATGGGCAAGAGAGAACTTTTGATCGAGTGTATACAGGGTGTTCGGTTCCTTAGTGCAAATATTGCAAGGGGCGATAGAAGATCATATTTGAAGAAAAAAATTGTTCTACGCATATGATAAAATCTCAAAAATCACTGAGTTATTAAACTTTTACTATTTTGGTCTATGCTTGCCAGAAATTGGCTCTAACTCTAAAACTATGCCATTTAACACAATACTGTTAGCTTCATCGGAGAGTTTGGTAAATTTCCAACTTAAAAGCGTTTTTACTTTCAGTAAGTTGCATTTAGACACATTTCAGGGATAAACGAATCTAAAACTTTTGTTTTTCTACGGATTTTCCCTTATTACTTCAAAAAATACGTTATAAAGTTTATTGTTTTGTCTAACCAAAAGAACCTCTCAAACCACTCTACAACTCTTTTTTTGACATCAACTTTCTATCTTGTTTAGTTTTGTCGCAATTTCGTACTAAACACACCTGGTTGGGTCGTTAATCAACGGTTGCGTAAAACACGAATTCAACCCACCGTGCGTTGCTGTTGACGTCTGTTTGCAGCGTGCATAGCACACTTGATCGCCACGTGGAGTGATGGTAACAACAAAACTAAACAAGATAGAAAGTAAATGTCAAAGAGAGAGTTGTAGAGCGGTTTAAGAGGCATCTTTGGTTGGACAAAACAATAAATTTTGTTACGTATTTTTTTAAATAATGAGGAAAATCCGTGACGAACTACAAGTCTTAGACTTGTTTATCCCTAAAATGTGCCTAAATGCAACTTACTTAAAGTAAAAGGGACACTATTAAGTTGAAAATTTACAAAACTATCCGATGAAGGTAACTGTATTGTGTTAAATGGCATAGTTTTAGAGTTAGATAACTCAGTGATTTTTTAGATTTGATCATATGCGTAGAACACTTTTTTTCTTCAAATATGATCTTCTATCACCCCTTAAATTATTTGCACTAAGGAACCGAACACCCTGTATAATCATCCCGACTACCTAGAAAGTTTGATCCTTTCCCAAAGTAGGTCAAGAACTTTGGGAAGGTGGAGAGTGTGGCTCAGAAATCGATCACTACGTTACGTAAATGAACGTAGAAAAGAGAGAATTGTAGAGCGAGTTCATATAGTGATACCGATTACTGCAATTAAATCCAGGATTATTCGAAACGATGAGCAAGTATCAGAGAACAAAAGAATATTTATCTCGTGGTTGAAAACAAATCTGTTGAATATAAGGTGAATCATCATTAAATCATCTGAACGGGATGGGATCATCTGAAAAAATGAATTGAATCAGTTCTGAAAAGTTTGGTTTTTCTTCAATACGAAGTTGTATGGCACGTCCCATCGTGCCATCGACTTTTCCAGCTTCTTCCCCAGATCTGTCGGATTCCAAGTCCATTCTTGATATGAATGCCAAGACAGTGAATCTTGAAGTTCTGCATCAAGAATCTTTCCAGGTTCTTCTTCAATTGATGATTTTTATATACATATATCGCCACAGAAAGTATCTTATCTTTAAAACAGATTTTCACCGTTACAGTTCAAATACTCGCCGCACTCCATTCACTCAATTGCTTCTGACCGTATAATGCTTCCTTGAATGGTTGAATACCGCACGACAGGCACATGGACTTCTTCATATTCAATTCCAGGCTTGTTCAAACATGTCTTAACATCGAGCCGCACCCTGTATCGATCCAGATCTCCGGCAGGTCCTCTCTTGATCGCATAAATCCACTTGTTCTGAATGGTTTTGCGTCCCACTGGAAAATTGGTCAGCGTCCACGTCTGGTTTCCGCTTAATGATGCGATCTCTTCCATCTTTGCTTGGATCCGTTCGTGGAACGTCCTCTGCAAGCCACACTTGCCTAGAGAAATGCGCTCCTGGCCGCTACACCTCTACCCTCTGTTGACTTTCTTCAATTGGTCTTATTTGTTGCGGTGGTTGCCTTCTACTTCGTAACCGTCAGAATAGCTTTGAAATTCTTAAGAATGTTCAATAGGAACTACCATCTCTTCCGTGAATAGCTACTGGTCGGACATCTTGAACACATTCGGATCTGGAACACTGTCTATCTTCGTTTATTACGACAATGTCGCGGCCGATCTCGAACTTGTTGCTTTCCGGATAGTACACCCGGTATACTTTTGCGACCTCATAATAGCTTACGAACGGACCTTTTACTGCCTTCGGATCGCACTTCCTACGCCTTTGGGACGCAAACCATCACATTTGCACCGAAAACCTTTCGTTACCCCAAATCAGGTCTCTTTCTGGTCCAATGTTTGGATGCCGGGTCCAGCGCTACTGAATTCGTTGCAAATGTACTCACGCCTGTCGTTCTGCCTTTGCTTGAAATAGTTTGAACACAACCAATGCTTCGCTCTTGGCCATCAAGAAGTATATTGCCTCTCCCTTAATAGCTTCGTCTACGAACGTGACAAAATATCGGCCTACCTCTGGTCCGCAGAGATCGAAATGCATCAACTCCATGTCCTGGATTCGCTCCTTGGTAGTGTTTTTCGATCTCCTTCACCTTATTTCCTCCCGAGCAGCACACAACTGTCTTAATGTGTTATAGCAACTTGGTTTCACCAGAATGAGTCATATATAAGTAATCTCAACTCATTTGCAACAAATGTGCTACAAGGGCTTGAGAAACACACCAACCGATAAGTGCTTGAGTTGCTTCAAGCTTGCCTCGTTTAAATGCCCGTTCCTTCTATGCCTCAGCTGAATTTCGCTTGGAAGAAACGTCCACTCCGGTTGATTCACTTGGTACAGGCGTCCTTTTTCCTTGCCGGAAATAATCAGCTTACCTTGCGCATTCCACACTTCACACTTCTCCCCAGTAAAGCTCATTATATGACCTCTTTTGCTGATCGCGCTCACCGAGAGCAGATTAGTCGCCAAATCAGGAATCTTCAGCAATGCCGGAATAAACATCGATCTTGCCACCTAGAATCTGCAGCGCAACCGTTCCTCTTGCCAATGCCTTGATGCTGTCATTGTGACACAGTGCTCCCGAATCGATGTACCACGCTTCGGTTTGAAGATCGCCAATCGTAAAGATACTGCAGAATCCATTCGACTTTGGTTTCGCGTTTTTTTTGGATAGTTGCGAAATGACCAGACTAGCCGCAATTGAAGCACGCTTTCTCAGATTACTTTTTAATTTGTCTTGAATTTGTTAAAATTTGTGCTTCGTATGTATAATCACAGACAGACGTTTAAGCAAGAGCAAAATTAATCGATAACTTTGTGTAAATTTTTGAATCGCTAGCAAGCGCTAGCGTAAGCAACTGTTGCTTCACTAACGCTACGTAGTACACTTGGTCGAGGTGCCCACTGATGTGGTGAAGTTGTGGCATCTGCTAGCATGTCAAAATATCACTCCGTCGTTCGCCACATGCCACCCGATATTGACACGATGTTTTGACGTGCAATTATATGCCACATAGCGTCTACAAAATTGACAGATTTGCTTTTTGCTAAATGCTTATTGACATTTGGCGATTCCTTTCAAATTGACGGTTGCGGAAATTTACACAAGTCGAGATTCAAGCTTGAATGGCTGTGGTATAATGCTCCTTGCAGGATCTCAGCCTTCAACGCATCCGACGATAATTTTGGACCTGAAGACTTCATCTCCATAGCCACTGATTCGTAATGGTCTGATAGCCGTCCTATCAACACCAACCACGAATCATCCACCTTGAACCCGATCGTAGCGAGATTGAGGCTGGTATTCATTCCCAAGAAACACAAAACTGACATAACTGGTTGTAGTTACTTGATTGTGACTTGATTCAGTCACATTCAAGTAGTTTCAACTGATTTGCAACAAGTGTGCTGCTAGGGTTAGCTCTTTGACGTATTCTCCACACACGAACTGTTGACCAAACGGATAGATGTGAGTTTCCGAAGTAGTCCAATCTTCCGTACCAATCTGGTATCTTGAAAGCCTCTCGCTAGCTTTTCCCATGGTTCCGTTGCATCCTGGAATCAGACAGACTCAGAAAGATTCGCAGTTCCAAAGCGTCTTTAAGGCAGCCTATCAAGCGTTTAGGTCGCCCTCAATGCAACATAAATGGCCCAATATACGGCTGCTTTTTTTTCCTCTGTTCGGGACATACATCACTGGACATAGACCAGTAATTAGATCTATTGTAGTATATCCCGTAACCTTTGTTTAGTGCATGTCGATTTACCTCATCACTATTGAGAAATGATGAAGTATTCGGTGTTGTTACAGTTGTCATTGTTTGTTTTGTTGGCAATGAATCGAATTTTATAGAAAGTTTCTGCTATTTAAACCCTTAGAGGAGTGAGAGCACAGAGCCATGCATCAGAACCCTAGTCACAACCAATTCAAACTATAGAACATCAAATAGACAGTGAGAATTCACATAAATGAAGACTAGCCATGTTTTACTTATACTAAGCTCATCCTCGCACAAGCGCAAAACGAGTATTGTCACTTTTCATAAGACATAAAATGTAATAAGGACTAAGATATGTTCCTTTGACTACAAAAAACAAATATGTTCCCTGGTTTGAATTAATTCGAACTAGGGTTCGGTGGTAGATCTGATACCCCGTGACGCACCACGAAAAGGTGATCAACCCCCGATACGGGTATACGGCTGCTTTACTGCAATGCTATGATAATGCTTCATTAACGCTATTTTGCATTCGAAATGCTTATTACAGGTTATAAACAATTAAATAGCATTTGAAATGCAGCTTTACAACAGATAGCATTCAAGTTTCTGGTATGATGCTAATATAATGCTTGTAGCATCTGAAATGCAGATTTGGGGTTGATTTACTGCATACGCTAATGCTTATTGGTAACCTGGGTACAACAGAGGATGCGCCATATGGCGCGGGATCCGACAAAAAGTCGTAAGCGGTCGTGACATGGGGAACAGGGATGACCCTGGGGTAATGCCGCACTGCCAGACGTTCCAACCCCGGCCCTGGCCCTGGCTTTTTCGATCGGAGGAGGGACTATACGACGCGAAGTTCGGCAGGTACCTTAAGTGGTCGGGTAGGGAAATCACGAACGATCCATCAGACGTTCCGAACCCTGCTTAGTTCCAGGAGCAGCTCGATCGAATCAGCGTCAGGTCGGCAAAACTAACTACTGAAGGCCTATGTAGTTAGACATAGTGGGTGCGTATAGCACACTAGCCTCCTCCCTGAAGTAATACCGAAAGGTGGTTCCGTGGGAGGAGGGGGGGCAAGGCTAGAGGCACGTGTGGGTGTTAAGTGGGTCGAGGAGTTGGCGCCCTCAACTCCATACACTGAGTTCTTCAGGAGTCTGTTAGCAGATTTTCCATCCCGTCTAAAATTAAGTCTGCTGTATAACGGTAATTAGCAAACATATTAGGCCAAAGGTTTGAAATTGGTTTTATTCAAAAGAAAGAAAGTTCTCTTCCTGCAGAGGGCCATCAAAGAGGGGGTAAGAACGTTCATTTTTTTTTAAATCTGTTTGTTGAAGTTTAATATTTTTCGGTCTTATATCAATACTTGAAACAGAAATTTGGCAGGATAGATAGGCGTTATAATTTCGGAATGCCCTTCTGGTAAAGGAGGAGACGTAAGTGAACCTTTAAAGCATATAAATTATATTGAAGGGTTTATATTGCAGAATGGTATGCAATGAAAAGTAAAATTTATAGCAGTCAAGTTATTTTCTTAACAAACATTTCCTTCAAAACTCACACAACTTAAACTTTTATAATATTTGTATATAACGGGTGTCCACTAAAAAATGAGAATGATTTCAATACTTTTCCATCAGAACAAAAACGGCCGCATAGAAATGTCACTTTAGATGAATGAATCGTTGCACTCTCCAGAAAATTTTCATACACTCTTATTTCACTCTAACATGTTCAGTCGTGTTCAGCATGCCGTCGAAACAGGAAGAACTGCGCGCGCGCGTTGTACAATTCTTTCAAGCGAACGAAGATCGTGGAAAAAAATACACGGTGGACCATTTTTGTCGTGAAAAAGTTCCGGTATCCACCGTATACCGTATCCTGGCATGCATGAGAGTAACCCGGAAGAAAGGTTGCGGCCGTCCAGCGAAAATAATGAATGAAAAAACGCTCCGCTCGCTGCGCAGCATGTTCAACAACAAGGATTCGGTAAGTCAACGGAAGCAGCCCGAAAGTTCCATTGTTCGAAGTCACTCATCTGCAAGACGCTAAAGAAAGAAGGAATAGTGTGTGAAAGAAAACCAGATCCCAGAGTACACAGATGAGCAGATTCAAACCGTGAAATCCCAATGCCGCTGGATGACTCGGAATTACGGCGGAAAATCTTTCGTTCTGGACGACGAAAGCTACTTTCCTCTTTCGAAGTCTCAGATACCGGGAAACGACCGATTCTACACTAAGGACAAATCTACTACTCCTCCAAAGTAATGTATAAGTTCAAGCACAAATTTGAATCGAAGGTTATGTTATACATCGTAATATCCGATAAGGGTATTTCGAAGCCGTGGTTCAAACCAAGCGGTTTGGCCATCAACCAGGAGGTGTACCAAAGAGAGTGTTTGCAGAAAATACTCATCCCATTTCTTAAACAACATCACTCGGATGGCAAATACGTGTTTTGGCCGGACAAGGCATCATCGCACTACGCAAAAAAACGCTAACGTTTTTGGAGAGCCAAAATATACCATATGTCCCAAAAGACCGGAATCCGACAAATTTGCCACAGTGCCGTCCTATCGAGGATTTCTTCGGTCTTTTGAGCTCCATGGTATACAAGGATAATTGGAAGGCCAAGAACACCAAGCAACTTACCAACAGGATCAAAAGCTGCATCCGAAAAATCGATGTGGCTGCCGTCCAACGGTCATGTTCCAGCATAACGACTAAGCTGCGCCACTGGTGAACCACGGACCATATGACAATATTCACTAAACTTAGTTTGAAGATTTAAGTTGACCCTTTTAATAAAATAAATCAGTTTGAACAAAACTTCACTGGTATTTTTTTCCTGACCCATTCTTTTCGTTCGCATTATTTAGTGGACACCCGTTATTGACATAATAAAAAAATGTGTCAAGGAGTACTAAATGGTGCCAGACGAAGGAATGCGGATGAGGAATGCGTGGTAAACTGGTAAGGGTGGAATTGAAATCGGATGTGGAATTCGTGGTAATCTGGTAAAGGGTGAACACGAAATTATTGCAACACTTACAGCTGGCTGTAACTTTTTTCCTACTGGACAGAAATTAACCTAACTTTGCACAGTTTCTCTTTGCAGTGTTTTGTTTACATCTTGTGAATTGCCTAGTTGTTTGTTTTGTAGCAGCCAATAGAAGCGTGAAAAAATTATGTACTCTCACATAGAAAATCCGGCGCTGTTCCATCGGAAACAAGGCTGCAAATCTATAATCCAACCATATCAAGAGTACTAAAAATGTTTAACGACCGGTTGACTTTGGATCACAAGCGTGGAGCAGGAAGAAATCCGGGAGAATCAAGTCGAAAGACGGAGGGAAAGGTTTAAAAGGTCGGCGATGCGCAAAGTTACGTCCAGAAGGTCAAGGCAAGAACTGGATTACATGCATATAAGGTTTAAAACTTCCCAAACGACGATGAATAGTAACAAACCGATGCCAAGACCCGTGCTAGGAAGCTATACACGTAGATGTTGACTACAGTAGCTGTGTGATGGATGACGAAACCTGACCTCCAACAGATGCCAGTGTGATGAGTCAACTACTTGCTTAGTAGTGGTCCTCCATTAATTAGCATCCATTTGGTAAGCTTCGTTTTGTTACCTTATGTTTACCTCCTGCTAAAGTGATGAAGATTATCTTATTGTTTCCAAAAAGTTGTAGCCGATTACCTGGATAACGGGTACCGGTCTTTTGGTAGATTGAATGGCAAAACATGTTACCTGTTCTATATTTAAACAAGGAATCGAATAATAAATAGTCTTGACCGGTTTGGATCAGAGATACTTCGTTTCTCATTTCAGTTCACATGTCCTAGACTAAATTTCTCAAAAAAAAGTCTTTTATCATTTTTTGAGCAGTACAATAAAATACCCGATTTTGCTTCAAACTACCGTTCTAAAAGCGTGCTAAAATGATATGATTTGATGTATTTTGTTCTAAAGACATGAATCCACCGAACTGCCCTGAACAATATCCAAACGAAACTTAGTGGGCCATCATGAAGCGACAACTCAGAAACACCAAGGAGAATGTAAAGGATGCAAATGACATGAGTAGAAAGTGGATTAAAAAAATGAGAAAAAGTACCGGATATGACAGTACAAGTACTAATAGATGGCGTGAAGTGAAAGTGTCAAGAATTTTACAAAAGATCCTGCAATAATCCAGTGTATGTAAACTGAGTTTAATACAAATTAATGTACAAAACTGCCCTAATGCGTTAATGTACAAAACTGCCCTGCAAATTTGGTTTTTGTGCGATGAATACATGAGATTTAAAAGTAAATTAACTGTGTTGCAATAATTTCGTGTTCGACCTTTATGGCAGGCGATTTGCGGTTGCGGTGAAACGAGGGCTCCCTTCATCACTTTAAATGGTAAAATATATAGTGTCTTCAAAAGCCAGTCTTGCCATTGCTGATGCTTTACAAGGATTCTACTCTATTTTAGCTTGATCTTGCCTCATGCCACTATGCAGGAGGTGAGGGTTGGAGTGGTAAGAGGCCAATAATGAGCTCTTAGTGCCAAAAGACTTGAATCTTCCGAATTCAGAAGAACCAGAACCAGAAGATGGGAAATCTGATGAACAAAAGTCGAGTGAGATAGATAATACAACTTAGTGCTTATTAGTTGATGTGCATTTTCTAGTGCATAAGAAAGGACCCGATTAGGAGCCGAAATTCTGTGAACATTTTGGTGTGCGCCATTTCCGTGAATACACCCTTTAGGTAGCAAACATATTGTTCAACCATTTTGCTGAGTTATACAATTTCAAATCGACTGAACTATTCGAAACTTGTCTTTGTCTTGTTTTTCAGAAAAAAAAAAAACGTCAATGAAGATTGTGGTAGAAGAAAAATAGTGCAAGTTATGATCAAATCTGTTAGAAGCCTGATTAATACATCATTATTCATAACAATAAAAGGAAACTCAATTGCTTAGCATCAATTCGGATAAGCATCTAAAACCTTTTTATTTCTGGTTGCTCATAAAGTATTCGTCCATTTGAAAAATTGCGATGAGCACTCTGGTGGCGCCTAGCTGAACATCGTTCAATGACCGATCCCTGAATGTTATTGTTTCGATTGCTCTCGAAGTAGAAAGTAAAAGAAGTAAGTAAGTAGTAGGTTAGAAAAGGTAAAGAGAAAAAACTTCTGCATAATCATAGCACAGAGAACAGACATCCAAGCTGGAGTGCCCATTGTGTGTAAATTTCTATAACTGCCATTTTAAAATTACAGCTCGTTTCCGTTAGTTTTGCTGTATCGTATGTTGATGGCGCCACTTACCCACCTACAGATTTACTAGCCTGTCAATTTTAGTTTGGTGAAACCTAGACTAGGCGGCGTTGTTGTTCCAACGGTTTGCTTTTAAAAGTTTACACAGTAAATTGGGGAAAAATGTTCAAGCCTGGATGTCTCTTCTCTGTGATCATAGTAAAACTTCTTACGGTATCGCAAGACTTGTGGACAAGCCCCGATTGATCATTCAATTGCTGATTGGTCGCTCACCACACTGCGAAACAAACAAAGGACCGGTTATCCTCGAGCGTTGACTAAACACGACGAGTGGTTTATAGTGTGAGAAATCAAGAAGAATCCAAAAACAAGTGCTCTCAAGTTGACAAGTGAACTGGAGAGAAGAAGTATGTACCAGCACAATCCGTAATACCTGCAAGAATTATGGATGTCGCTCGATTTCGAGTAACTTCGGGTCAAAAGCGACTTGAGCACAAACTTCTACAATCTAGTCATCATTTGTACGAACTAAAATTTAACATATTTGGATCAGGTGGCCAGTCTACGGTATGGCGGAAGAAGAATACTAAAAAAAAATGGGACAAAATACTCCGCCACGTCTAACTTGGTCAGTCAGAGATGCAGAGATAAACCCAACTAAGTATTTATTTGAAGTCTCTCATAGTCGCGAAATACTCGTCAAACTTAACTAGACGAATACTTTTTGAGTTAGTCTAAAATAAATTGTTACTTCATATAACCCTTGTTACTTTGTTGTTGTTATGTTTTTCTCTTTCATTTCGAACATTCTATATGAATTGAACAACTTGCTAACCGATTTGACCATTGGTGTTCTTTTCCTATGCGTATCATACTCCATCCAGACGAATACTTTTTGCAAACATCAAGCTCAAAGAACATGAAAAAAGCAATACTCACTGTCTGGTGCAGTTCCGCTCGTCCGACTGGTCATTGCAATCGTCATCGCCATCGCAAACCCACTCCTTCGGGACACACAGCTCATTTTGGCACATAAACTTCCCGTCGCTACAATCACGGCGGCTGGTATTGCAGTGAGTTTCATCCGTAAAATCGCCGCAGTCGTCCTCTCCGTCGCAAAGCCACTGTTTGGAAATGCAAATATGCGTCGTGGCACAAATGACGTGCGTTCCACTGGACTCGCAACTGTCCGTCAGTTGTTTGACCATTTCCAGCTGCATCTCTTCGCAGTTCTGTTCGTCTTCTGACAGGATACAATCGGCCTGTCCGTTGCAGTGCAGATCCATGTGGACACAGGCACAGCTTTTCTCGCATTTGAACTCCTTCGGTTCACATTTGATGTCGCAGTTGTCCACTCCGGGTGAGTTGTCCCCGTTGCCACCGCCTTCGTTGAGAAGGTCATTTTCCGGGACGAAGACCTGGGAGCTTCCCCAGTCATTGAGATGCGGTCGATAGTCGTCAGTTCGTTCGCCACCTGCCAGTCGGTAGACGCCATGGTGGCTGGCTCCGTACCCCGGTAGAACGTAGGGTGTCCGGGACCGGGTGTGACTTCTCACGTCCTGCGGTAGCTCCGGTCCACTGCCGAACGGCGGTGGATGACGAGGCGCTAGTACGATCTTGCCCGGGGGCAGTGGCGTTCGACCGTTGGGCTTCTGTTTGACGTTCACTTTTGGTTTCGGCCGTCCTTCGGTGGATTTCACCTTGCCGGCGGGATAGAATTGACGCACTCCGGCAAACTGGTCCGCGCCAGGGTAGTAAATCGGATGCGAGTACCGTCGGTAGTCTTCCAGTGGGTGGGGCGTTGTTTGCTCGTCGCAGAGCACTGTGGTTTTTTGGGTGGAAGAGAAAGAGAAGAAATGTTAGTATTCTGTGAATTAGCGTGAATTATGTTTCAAATGTCAAACCGTCCGCTGGCAATCCACTGGCTTTCGAGATGAATATACCATCGTAGTAGCCCTGAAAACCAATTAAGTGATTTTTCAAGTTTTACTCCACCATATTATGATGCAACCTTTGTCGGAGTCAGTCCGCTGTAAAAGTACTTCAATCGGATTCAAATCCCATTTGCCATACATCAATCAACCTTGTTATGCATCGTTGCACAACACCATCGTCCTGCCGTGTCGCCACCTGAAAACGGACGAAACGGAGAAACTATTCCATAAATAGTTTCATTCATCAGTGCCGAGCGAACGTTCAGAACATTTTATCGATTCCGTAAGAGGTCACACGTAGCAGCAAGGGCGAGATGAAAGCCCAAGCCTTTCCGCCCAGTAAACGTGGAACGCCCACGTAAAAGAATTCCCTCAGTATTGTGTGTTGCGACGTAGTTAGACATCAATCGGGTCTTCTGCAGGTGATATCCTTTTTGCGCGAAAGCCCAGTGATGTTTCATCACTCACCTACGACCTCAGCCAACCAATTATCCCAAAGTTATATTTCTGGTACGCTCTGCCATTCCTGCTGTAGGAACGGCATGGAAAATCGCAAAATCCTTCATCCAACACCCAGTAGAGTTGAATGAAAGTGAAGAGGCCGGTACTGCGCAGCCGTCGGTTTTCTGGCAGCGCGCCGAGAGGGACACCATGGCCATCGTCAACAACAACAACAACAAACGAGCCGGAGAGCAAGGAGAAAAAGCTTCGTGTCGGCTGTTGAGACTTACAGCATCCTGATCTCGCGCACGAGGAGCATGCTTGTTTGAGTTTGGTTGGAAGGGTGGCGGATCGGAAAGTGGATGTAGCAAAGGATAAATTTTAATGATTAACGGTGAATGTTATATTACTTTTCATTCGCATAATTAAACTGGAACCTCATGATGAATTTAGTAAACATTAATTAATTCATGAACATAAAAATGTATCTTGAATTTCAAGCAAACCAAAGCAATACATGTGAAGTTTCTTCAAGGTGTTGAATGAATACAGTCACCGCCAAAATAAAGTGCCCACTTTTCTCATGAACACGCTTCATCTCTGAAGTCATTGAAAAACTCATTATATCGTATTCATATATTTTTCTAAGCATGATAATTTTATTATTTTAAAGATGCATGTGTATTTTTGCAATGGATTATACACATTTTTGCAAAATTATTTTTTGAACCATACGTGGTGTAAATTTGGTGTGTCATAATAAAGTGCCCAATTGAAAATATATTATGTGTATGTAATTTTTACATCCAAACGCCCCTCGTATTCATTGTTTTTGACGTTTCCAAGTGTTTGTTGATCTTCTTACGGATTTCAGTTGTCGGTCAGAAAGATTCAATGCGAGTTATCTAAATAACCATGAATAATACGGTGGCAAGCAAAACTATTCCCGATCAGATCTGAAAATGTGTTTTTCGTGACATCGAGAGAGGTGAATCGCATCGCAAGATTGGTGAAAAGTATGGATACAGCAAAGCAGCGGTTAACAAACTTTTCGCAAAGTACAAAACCTATGGTTCAGTAGCTGATCGCCCGGGAAGGGGAAGGAAACGTAGAACAGATTCCCGAACAGATGCGAGAATCATTCGAGAAGTTAAGATAAATCCGAAGGTTACCCTCAGGGAGATCAAGGAAGTGATTCAACAACCGATCTCGGACAGTACTCTACGCAGAAGGATCGCTGAACACGGTATGAAGAGCAGGTTTTGTAAGAAGTTGCCTTTTATTAGCAAAGTCAACAAAGCGAAACGACTCAAATTTGCTCGGGAACATGCTGAAAAAACCTTTAGAATATTGGAAGACTGTTTTGTGGACTGTTGAGTCCAAATTCGAGTTGTTCAACAGCAAAAACGAACTCGTGTGTGGCGTAGACCTGGAGAGGCGCTTCATTATCGACATATCCAGGGCACAGTTAAGCATGGTGGAGGGAACGTGATGGTGTGGGGGTGTCTTGGTCGGGTGTTGGAGCTTTGGTAAAAATCGATGGTATTATGACAGCAGACTCCTACATCGACATATTGCGTGAGAATTTGGAGGTTTCGTTGGTTAAAACTGGGCTGGAAAACAAATTTGTGTTCCAGCAAGATAATGACCCAAAATATACCGCAAAGAAGTCAAGGGCATTCTTCCGTTCCTGCCGTATTAAACCTATGAAATGGCCCCCACAGAGTCCAGATCTGAACCCAATAGAGAATCTGGATTCACGAGTTGATAAGACCAAGTTGTCTGACCAACAAACATAACTATTTTCAAACTCTTGAGAACGCCTGGGAAGATCTCGACTCACAACACCTGAAGAATCTGGTGGAGAGTATGCCAAAACGTTTGCAAAAACTGTTGAAGGCCAGGGAGGACACATCAACTACTGATCACTCAACATACTGGATCTACAACTTATTTTTATTAAAGAAAATGAGAAGTGGGCACTTTATTTTGACATGAATAGTTTCTACTACAGTTTGATCTTTCTTGAAGAAAATAAATGAATTTGCAGGACAAGTGTTGTTTTATGTACCAGACAAGAAAAGAACATAATAAATATGCCATCAAAACGACAAAACTTGGAATCTTTCACTTATTTTACAGTTTGCTGCACAAAAAGGAGAAACTGGGGTAGGTGGGCATTTTTTCTGGCGGTGACTGTTTATCAACAGAATTCAATTTCAACGGACAGCGGGATTTTTAAGCATTGTAATTTAAATTCAGAATGACTTCAAAAACTATAGAAATCTTGCCAAATGACAGCTTTGGGCGTAAAATAATGCGTACTACAATCGAAGACCAAAACGTCACACAAACCATTCCCCGCGCCACTTTTGTTCAAAGAAATACAGTGCGTGAAAGTTCATTAAGCGCACAGACGATTTTTTAAATATTTTGAAGAAATGAATGGAAGTCAATCTAACTAGTTCCATAGTTTTTTTTATTACTAAGGTGTACATTTATTTTAATACTTTCATAAAGATTTGAGTCATTTTTTTCCTAACATTTTCTACATTTTGGTGCGAAGTTCGTACACTCCCGCTTCATTTTACTCAATTTTTGAGTTCAATCGTATGCTATCTCTTTTTCTTTCACGGAAATGTTACTCAATTTTCGTTAAAAAGTGGATCAACTCAATTTTTGAGTAGATCCACTTTTAACGAAAATTGAGTAACATTTCCGTAAGAGAAAAAGAGGTAGCATACCATTGTACTCAAAAATTGAGTAAAATGAATCGGGAGTGTATAACCGCAGTTGAATTATCAACACCTAGTCCACCCTTATATACATACCTTGTCATGTGTTTTTGTTGTTAACCATAAATTCAACTAGAAAAAATTGCTTTTATTGTGCCATGCAAATCGAAAAACGTGTGCATATCGTCTTGTGTTTAACTCTGTTGAGGTCTTTGCATACTCTGAGTTGAAATTGTGTTGTTTAGGTGCAATAAATTTATTTAACCTTTATTTAACTTAACACGGCGGGTACCGATACAATAATAATGGCTGACGGTGCTGCGTTGCTCTCTTTATCCTCTCGCGACGGAGAGACTAGTGCTGCCATCAGTACTGCAACATCTTTCGCTTTCTTCAAAACTGTAGCTGGAAATCCTTTAGCTTGGTCGGTATACGAGTAGCCCTCTTTGGTCGGCCTATCTTTGTCGATGTAATTGGACGAACTCCTTCCGAATCAACATTCACTGACATTTTACTAACCGGTGACAAAACAGTAGGCGACGATTCGGCAATCCCATCTTCAGTCTCTGTTTTTGACAAGGGGAAAATTGATTTGATTCTCCATTCAGGGGTGCGGTAGTTTCATTTCTGCAGTTTCCAGGAGAACTCCCTGCGTAGGAAGACATTCTTCGGTTTGACGGCATACCAGGTTCTTTACGTGGCTTCAGATGAACCAAAGAACGACGGTAGTCCGCCCCGTTGACGTTCACCAAATAGGATCTATCGTTGCATCGATGGCTTATCGTCCCAGGTGTCCATAATTTCGAAGATTCAGGATGCGCTTTAACATACACCGGAGAGCCAACTTCCAGCTCCGGTAATTTAGGTGCCTTCCCGACCAGAAGCGTATAACATAAACATAACAAAACTATAACAAACTTTGTTAAGACTAACTGATTATGATATGAATTTGTTAAATACATTTTCATCTGGATAATTGTATAACATATTTATAACAAATTAAGATATAATGCCCTGGGAGGCACAACCTGCGTAAAGAAATAAATTAATTCTTACACTAGCTGATACGATTTTGCGTCATCGTAACAAAACTGTTACAAAGTTTATTTTGTTTATGATATATCTGTATCATAGTTTGCTAAAATTTTGTTACCACTTGAGGATTTATTGATCTGAATTCTAACAACCTCTGTTATAAAAACAGCATAACGGAATAACAAAACCTGAAATAATTTTGTTGTTTCCTTCTGGTCGGGTTCCGATCCTAATGCAATTTCGACTGTTTACGATTCTCTTCTATTTTAGCGGGAATATCCTCTACCACCTTCAGAAGCAGATTATTTACAGCTGTACAGTGCGTTGCAATCGTTTAGCCGCTTTTATAAAATTTAGCCGTGATCTTTTTATTTCAGTGCAACAAATCAAATATGATATGCATGTAGTAGTGAGATCCATTGTCTTGCTTACACACACTAATAACAGCTTTCTAGCGTTGTTTACTTGTCGTGGAAGACTTATTGCCATATTTCCTGCTTCCGTTATGCCTGGGGCAGACATACAACGTACAGCGTTGTACAAACTGTCAAATACTTTAATCCAGTACTAAAAAACACGTACTAGACTAAAGGAGTACAACGATGTACGTTGTATGTCTGTTCCAGGTATGGCGTTGCGAACGTTTAGACGCACTCACCTTTTTCGCGATTTTCTTTGAAAGCTCTTAAGTTTGCTCAATAGTGTATGCTGTTTCTGCACCTCAGTAAGTATTTTTGTTGTGTACTGTGTAGTAAGTATTTCGCAATAAAGTTAATTTGTCTAGGTATGGGAAAGGCAAAACGCTTGAACAAGGTGCAGAGAGGCCAAATCCGAGTTCTGGCGGATACTGGTCTCAGTAATCGTGAGATTGCCCCCGAAAAATCTATAGATCCGAAAAGGTTGTTCGGAATTATCGAAAAAATCCGCAAAAGTATGGGATTAAGAAGCGAACAAAGAGGAATTCGAAACTAACAATTTGGCAAACAGGACAAAAACCACTTGAGTTGTGGCCAGATTATTGCCAAACTCGATCTTCCAGCGCACAAAAGTACCGTTAGCCGCGTTCTGAATGTGAGTCCGAACATCAAATGGACAAAACCAAAGACTACAATTCGCACAGAATCATATGTCCTGGACTAACCAATGAGGCTAGGTCATATTTTCTGATGAGAAAAAGTTTAACCTCGACTGCTACAGTCATTATTGGCACGATTTGAGAGATAAAGGAGTATCCCGATCCAAGAGAAATGTTGGAGGAGGAACTGTAATGATATGGGGTGGATTTTCCTATGATTCCAAATTACCCATCTGCTGAATCTCCACAAAAATGAACTGGACGACTTACTGTATGCCACACTACTTGAAGCACCAAAATAAACTTCTTGCCCGACCGACGACATGACACCTTTACTTGTCCCAGCACTTTAATGGGTTGCCACCAAAGCCCCGCTGGCGGAACTTAGATGGTAGCAGTGGGAACATCTGAACACCAGAAAGCTTCATCAGCGTAGCATGCCCAATAAGGCTGGTATTAGCAGCGGTATCTAATTCGCACAAGACGGGTTTTCAAGGCTCCCCGATTCGGATTCACTATCTTCACTTCCTTAATGCGGTTTGACTTTTTGCTCTTCGACTTCCCTGCTGCTTGCTCACCTTCTCAAAATGATTCATGCCCTTGCAGCAGAGACACCGCTTACCCAAGGCAGGACACATTCCCTTCGCGAACTCATGGATTTCCCCGCAGAACTTGATCCCACTTAAGGTAGTGGACCCGGAACGTATTCCGAACATTTTACAGGATTCGCGGAAAGTCGTGAAGGAGGAGGACATTCGAGGAGAGCGGTACCACCTGGCGCTATTTGATGGTTCAAATGTCCAACATGATTTGTTGGAATGCATTGAGACGGGAATCAACGACGTAGAGGCGCTGAAGGAGGAAGCGACTGATTCTGCGACGGTCGAGGTGATCTGGGTCGCTCTGTGCAGGGTATTCGAACGGAAGAGCATTGCCAGTCGAATGCTCCTGAAGCAACAAATGCTGGGAATGCGTTTGGATGGTGGATCGTTACGTGATCATTTTTTTGCAGTTCGATCGCCTGGTTCACGAGTACTGTGGAACCGGGGCGGAGATGGACGAATTGGATGTCACATGTCATCTGCTGTAGACGCTCGGTCCGGCGTACTCGACGGTTGTCACGGCTCTGGAGACGATGCCGGAGGACAATTTTTTCACCCCCTACAAGGATAACGCTGCTTTTGCGGGTCCGAATAAACAGAGGAAAAAGTGTTTAAGTGTTATGGATGTAAGAAGGAAGGTCATGAGTTGGCCGAGTGTCCAAGCAAGAAGAAAAGGAGGCGAAAGTTCAGGAGTTCAGTGACAATAAATCTAAAGCGCATGTAACGGAGCAAAATGGTGTTTGCTGGTGTCCAAAGTGAAAGGGAACTTGATTGATTGTTCGGTCGAGAATGTGTTGTATAGGGTGGAGTTACGCTGCAACCTCTTCTCGGTGTTGAGGGTCGACGAGGCGACAAAAAAGTGTCATATGAAAACGGTAAAGTGATCATACAAAGTGGTTCGGACATAGTTGCGAGTGAAGCATTGCTGACTTGTGGCCATATTCTGAAACATTTGGAGTCATGGCACCGGCGTTTCAGCCATTTGAATCCCAGAAGTCGGGTGAAGATGTTTCGGAGTGAAATGGTGATTGGACTGGATGTCGTGACCTGTAGGTCTTGTGTGATTGCGAAACAGAGTCGGAAGCCGTTCGTTACGCGTGAAGATACGAAGTCGTCGCGAGTGCTGGAACTAGTCCACTTGGACGTGTGTGGTCCGATATTGCCGGTTGGATTAAACGGTATGAACAATGTTGTGACATTTACCGACGATTGGAGCCATTTCACTTTGGTATTCCTGATGCAAGGCAAAGACGACGTGTGTGAGTGTATCAAGCAGTATGAAGCGATGGTGACGGCTAAAGTTGGCCAGAAGATAAGCCGCTTTCGGTTGCGCATTTCGAGCAGTTTTGCAGGAAACGTGGTATCCAGCTTGAGTGAACTGTACCTTATACGCCGGAGCAGAACGGGGTCAGCGAGAGGTTGAATCGAACGCTTGTTGAAAAGGCCCGTTCGATGATGACCGATTACGGAGTGAACATTTCTGGGGGGACGTTTCTGGGGTTAGGCCGTTCAGACTGCGTCTATCCTTTCGAACCGTAGTCCGTCTAGTGCGATAGCGTCGAATGTCACCCCGTTCGAGCTCTGGGATGAAAAGAAGCCGAACGTCTCCAAGCTGCGAGCGTTTGGTTGTGCTGTCAACGTCTACGTACCGAAGAAACTGCGGAAGAACTGGACGCAAAGGCGTGGAAAGATGTGTTCCTTGGCTACGCTTCCAACGGCTATCACGTATGGCACCCAGGCCAGAAGCGGATTGTACATGCCCGAGATGTCGACTTCGTGGTAAGGCATCGACGAAAGGTGAGTGCGAAAAGCACTCTTATGCATTCTCATGCATCCTTTGAGAAATTATGAACCGGGTGAGGTCATGTTCGACGAAGAGATCGAAATGTCGGTTTCTGATCGATTGAATGCAGTGTCCGATGAAGAGTACGCGAGTTTTCACCAGGATGGCGCAGACGAAGATGGCGAAGACCAGAACGACGAACAGCAGAAGCACGATTCCGAGCCTGAAGGGGAGATCCATCGGCAAGCAGACGGTGAAGTTTCACACCGTCCATAACGTTCGCGAAATATTTCTTCGCGGTACAAGGAATATTATGAGATGTATGCCGCATACACACTTAGATTTTTTTTACAGAAATCTGTAAAGTTTTACCGAATTCTCAACAGCTGAACGTTCGGTAATCCGATTTTACGGATTTCAGTGAAATTTTACAGATCTCTCAAAAAATTTACCGGATTTCGGTTAAATTTTACCGAAATCCGTAAAATTGGATTACCGAACGTTCAGCTGTTGAGAATTCGGTAAAACCTTACAGATTTCTGAAAAATATTCTGAGTGTGTATGCTTTGAATACCACAAGATACGTCGAGAACCTCCTTGACTCAATTTCCGAAGCGCCAACTCGAAGTGACTGGCCGAAATGAGGAGAAGCAATCGACGATGAGTTGGATTCGCTACGAAAGAATCGAACGTGGACGCTGGTGGAGCTGCCAGAGGGTGTCGAACACCAATAACGAACAAATGGGTGTTCAAGATTAAAAGAGGAATCGGTGGAGCACCGGATCGCTACAAGGCATGTTTGGTCGCTAGAGGTTTTAGCCAACGATACGGTCTGGACTATAATAGAATTTACTCTCCTGTGGCCAAGCTCGACACTCTTAGTGCTGTGCTAGCACTGGCGAATCAGAGAGGGATGTTCATACATCAAATGGACGTTCGTACGGCTTTTCTGGATGGAGTGTTGCTCGAAGAAATATACATGGTACAACCAGACGGATCTTGGGTTGAGCAGAACTTGGTCAGGTCATTATATGGACTGAATCAAGCGTCCCGTGCTTGTAACGATCGTTTTGACGAGTTTGTTCAAGGACAGCTGCAGTTCACGAAAAGTATCATCATGTTTGTATATTGGACGAGTTGACGATGCATCATCATTGACGACGTGTTGGTGATCAGTTCATCAATACGAGCAGTGGAAGCTGTCAAGAGTTGCATTTCTAAGAAGTTCGTAATGACAGACGCGCGTGCGACGTAAAGTGCTTCTTGGAGATGATCATCGAACGAAACATGGATGAAGGAATGATGCGCGTAAGTCAACGGCAGTATCTCGAGGACATGTTGCGGCGTTTTCGAATGGAGGACTGTAAGTCAGTTTCAACGCCCCTGTAATGTAAGTTGAAACTGGTGAAGGGCGAAGAGGCAAAGAGAATGACGGAGCCTTACAGGGAACTGGTGGGTTGCTTAACCTATGCTTCCGTGACAACCTGTCCTGATTTGGCAGCAGCAGTGAATTTTCTCAGCCAATTTCAGAGTTGTCCGAATGTCGAACATTGGGTGCATTTGAAGTGAATTTTGCGTTACGTCAAAGGCAGTCTCGATATGAGTCTGGTATACAAAGCCAACAAGGAAGCACCGTCGGTGTCACTGTCTTGTACCATGGCGGAACCAGCCGCTTCGTGTAGCTCCGCCTGCCACAAGCTGTGGTTGTTTCGTCTATTGAACAATCTGGGATGACACATCGAACCACCGATCACGTTCTACGAAGACAACCAATCAACGACACGAATTGTGGAGGAGTCAAAGGATTTTGGTCGACTAAAGCATGTCGACGTCAAACTGCATTTTTTGCGAGATTTGTTTGCAGTATTCAGTTTTGGAGGAGCAGGTCGCTGATATATTGCTGAAAGGTTTGGCGGCCGGTGTCTTCCGTCAACATCGCATCGGTCTTGGACTGGTAAACTGGAGCGATTGAAGGGGAGTATTGAAGATGCAATCCCTGCACCTAGTGTCCTTCTTCTCACTGATTTTACTATAGGGCAGTGTTCATTTTTAACAACCTTGACTGTTTGTTTTCATGAAGTGAGTAAACAAGCATTATTTTTAAACGTGTTTTTCCTTTGATGAAACCTCGTGCGTTTTACTTAAGTTTTATTTAAGTGTTCCACCCGAATTCCCACTGTACGATCCTGTCAATTTACCACCATATTTGAGCAAATGTTTGTAACTGGGTTAAGGCACTTCAGCCGAAAAAAAGATTTACCTCATTGGTCCTGACTGCTGCGCATATTATTGACATGATCTTCGGAAGAACCCCTAGGTAAAGTTGAGCAGAAGTTTTGGAGGAGGCAGTCTTATAGTGTAGGCTGCTTTTTCGCGACAAGGTAAAACCCAGGGCTGGATAGTCAAGAAGAAAAGTAAAGTACTAGCACATTGGTCCCAAGCTTAATGATTCGCTCCTAATAACATAACTCACACGTCAAAATAACACAACGAATCAAAACAAAAACCAAGCTTATAGTACCGAAAAGGAATAGAAAAAAAAACTGTATCATTTAATTCAAGTCTTGCCTTCTTAGTTTAAACAAAACCAATGAATGAAAGTAACTTAACTTCCAGAATTTTCTGATTATGGATTTGACTTCACTCATGAGGATTTGGACAGTAGTTATGACGCGTTTCCGGAAATTCGAAGAACAATTCTTTTTGGATTTATCCATGGTCTTACTTTTCTTGAAGTTGCGCTAGACGATAGCCCAGTAGCGCTAAATTGGACGAAGCTGTGAACAATTAGCAGGATTGATGTCTTTTTCCACTGAATCTACTCCATTGGGTAATGGCTGACGCCAAATCAGGCCAAAACAGAGGAGGGACCTTGTGCTGCTTGTATAACGGAAGCATCCTGTTCTGCAAACACTCTGTACTTCGATAAACAACAGCATTGATCATACCTTTAGTGTAGAAAATCGATGACTTGGAACTTGGAGTCATATTCCTGCCATGCGAGAACATTCTGACTTTTCCAACGCCTTTTTGGAGATGCTCACATCTTCACCGATGACATTGGTGTAAAATTGCGGTTCTGGAAGCTTTCTGGTGTCCTCTTTCTCATATGTTTTAGTCATCGCTCAAGACGCATGCAGAAGCTCGTGACAAAAGTTGGCTATATAACTTTCTGGCTCTGGTTTTTGCCCTGGAATTTGGCTTAGCACCTTGTTGTGCACTATTTTCTGCTTCTTATGAGTCTTCAGGCTGTTGCGTTTCTTGATTCTTTGCAAAACTCCGACGAAGGTACCAGCTGGCCATATCACGAATCGATATGGATCTGCTCCGAAGGATGAGGTTAACTACCTTCCGATCCAATTTTGAGTCAGCTGAACCTGGTTTTCTCCCTCTTTTTGGCAGCTTATCAAACGAGTAGTGTTCTCCGGACATGTTGATGATAGATTTTACGCTGTCGTGATGAATTCCGAATCGTTTCGCTATTTTGTTCATCGAGACATCCTTCTCACGAAGCAATGTGTCCACCACTTGAATTTTAACACTGTTCAATTCGTGACATCTCGAAAACGGTCACTATTTGTCACTTTTTACCGAAAGTTCAGGAGCTGATCAAGTTGTTGACAGATGAACGCGTGGAATGTAGGTGACTATCCCAGCGATAGTCGTACGTGTGTATGTGTGAGCGCATCATAAGCGTTGCCAGTTTATTATCTTGCCGGAAAATCTCTAGGAGATCCTGGCAAGATAAGTTTACATGGCGAACGGCAGTTTGGAACAATTCGGGACGAAAGGGGCGATGGGCGGAAAATTCCATCGAATATGTTAAAAAAAATCTCATTGTCTCAATGACGAAACGGATTGATGCATCAATTCTGAAAAATGATCTTTTATGTCATGATTTGAATAGGTTGTTTTTAAAATGAAATTTGATATGCGCGAAAAGGAATTTCCACTGGAAAAATGCGTTCGTCTATAAAAATAAACTATTGAAAATATAATTACCCCTTCTGGTGCAATTGTCTTGTTATTTCAATGCCTTTCATACATCATATTCATGTTTTAAAAATAGCGTTTAATTGAACCAAACTGTCAAAAAAATGGATGTGCACTGACAGGAATTTCCCTATTGTTCATCCCACATGGTGGAACACCCAATATGCAACCGAAAATAGCCCGGCAAATAAGCTCTTACAGTATCGAGTTCCCGGAACCAATCATCTCATTGCGCGGTAACTCCCGCAGATATAGGCACAGTCCGGTTCCCAGCGGGATCAACTCAGTTAATATATGTCGCTGGCAAAACTTGACGACGCTCCCCCCGAACGGACAATGCAACGGGTAACGAGATAATGCCCTGATTGGATGCTATTTGCGGAACACCAGAAGCTATCGTTGTCGCCATCCAGTTTCATCATCAAATCATCTCAAGTGGACTGTCACGTGCTTCGGATTGAACTTGGCCCATTTTTTGTGTGCTTCTTCTCGGCAGCCCCCATGCGGCTTTCGAATTTGAAATTCTACCCAATCCAAACATCAACATCATTATTATCGACACATTCTTCTTGAAATAAACCCACTTGGAGCCGGTTCTGATGCAGTCAAAAATTTGCATTACAATAGAATGCATCAATCAAGGCAGTGCAGCTCCAACGAGAAGGGGCCGACCGACAATGGGCTAATTTTAGCTTTGACCGTAAATATACTCAATCAATCAGGCTCGGTCTACGCGGAACCGGGTTGGGCGGGAGGTGCCATTGACGTCGTTTCGTGTGAGGGTGTGAGTTTTTTTTCCTGCAGTAGGGGAAGGGGTTGTTTGGATGATGGACAAATGCCGCATCATCAGATATGCACTTGAAAGTTGCATTTAGCTTGTATATGAGTATGTTGCATCCATGTGACGTTATGATATGATTATACCAGGGGTTGAATGGTCAGGGAGTATTTTCATTTGGCTCATAAAGTTCCAGCGCATCGGTCTCAAGCTTAATAATTCACCCCAACTTTTAACGAATAACCCCTCAAAAAAAATTTAAAATTAACAGCGAATCAAAACATTATTTTGACAGATTATCTCAGGAAAACAATGAACAAAAACTGAGGGAACTAAGGATCATTTCATCATAACATACTAATACCAACAATCAATAGGAAACTAGCTATTGGTTCAATGGTTCACTGGTTTACTGCAGGTAACTCCCCAGTATACCTTACACCTTGCACCTTGCAACACATTCATGCGCTTTTCGGTTCTAGAAGCTTTGTTCCTGTTTTGGTTCGCTGTATTATTTTGACAGAATATTTAAGGATATGTTTGTTGTGATTTAAATTTTATGGGGTAAATCATTTCATCAAGCTTTAACTAAGCTTGTGACCAAGCTTGGGATTAATGCTGATATGTTTTGGCCAAACACTATATACATTTTCTACATGACTACTCAACCGCGACTAATACCGTTATTACAAACTCATTCAAGACATAAGAAATCAGCATACGGCGATTCATCTAAAATGAAAACTACAACCAATGGAACAGAAGAATGTAGAAACAAAACATCGGTGAGATCGTTAAAAATTTTTATTATATTATTATTGCAATTCTTAAAACGCGCCAGATTAAAAATAGAGGATTTATCTTATTAATTTTTCTAAAGTGTGAATACCTTTCATGTGTCCAAATGATACATGATAGTGTTTTATTGTATACAAAGATGACCTCAGAATGAACGTGTTCGAACAGGTATTCGTGTTGTACAATAGTGCCAACCTTCCAGAGTTATAAAATATTTGAATGAATACAAATTATTTAACAATAATGCATACAGGTTTCTTCCATAAAATCCCTGGGCAACACCAATCTGTAACAATTAGTTGCAGAAATTTGATTGTAACTTAATTGAGTAACACTAGAGTTAATACAACCGATTGACAACAAGTGTGCTACTAGGAATATGGAATATAGATAAAGAGGAATATGGACTGACCACACACACGTACACACCTCAGATGCAGGATTTATTCAAACAACTTTGTTTGCCAAATCCGAGAAGCAGCTGATCCAAAAGGCGAAGAAAGAGCTGAAAAACAACCATAGGGGAAGATGGTACAAAACGCACCGTTTAAGAAACATCGTGAATAACTAGGGAATGGAAGCTGACATTTTGGAATAAGTTATTGAGTATGGTGCATTACGATGTTTTCGTTGTAGATCAAATGTGATTTAAATTCAAACCCATGGTTATTCATGATTTTTTAAACCTTTTCTTATTTGATCCCAAGACGACACCGGGGTAAAGCGCCTGTTCAATTGCACAATATGCACCCCAAAATTGGGGTAAGACGCACCACAACACTGGGATATGATGCACCACATTATTGAGATAGCCTGCACTGCTTGTAAAAAGTAAATACACGGCGATAAAAAGTTACTCATTAGAGGTGTAAAGTTGAAACACACCGCCACGTCCACTTTGCTCTGTTTGGTAGTCAAGCAGCCTATGGGAATAGAATAAAGACGCTGCGCAAAACGTTGTGATATGTTGCCAACTCCTCGTTATATACACGCTTAGAAAAAAGTACACAAAGGAGCAGTTAAGTGTGGGTTATAGTTGTGTTTATCTATCATTGGGTTCAAATTATTTACTTTTGGGTAGAATTTTACCAGAAGTAAGTTATTTATACCCAACGTTGACTTCATATACTTAACCGCTCCACTGGATTTTTTTTTCGAAGCGTGTACACGTATACATAACGCCATGGTGCGTTCTGCCCCAGTTTTAGTTTTGCATGGTTTTGTCTAAATATTCGGAAAATTATATTGAAGTTTTGATATTATCTTGAAGTTTTGTGGTGAAGTAAATTTATTATAAACGATGGATACTAACGCGTGGTAAAACCTTATTTCATTAACTCTATTATCAACATGTGAGGTACAGTCATGGCAATTTCTTCAATTTTGATCATGTTTTGGTGTATTTAGTGCGTTTTTGTACTACAAAATTATCAGTTATGCTGGTTTATTTGTAAATTGATAAAGTTTCATTCCATTAAAGCTGTATCATTGAAGACTTCAGCATATTTATTGAGTGGGTCATTTTACCCCACCACTGTTTGTACTGTTCTCCCCTACATCGATCTTTTCCTCGGCTATGGCCAAGCTGCCGGAAATTTGCCATCAAAGTGTGGATATAATTTATATATAATATATATAAAAATGAATTTCTGTCTGTCTGACCCTTATAGACTCGAAAACTACTGAACCGATCAGCGTGAAATTTTGTAGGGAGAAGTTTTTGGGGCCGGAAAAGATTTGAAACCCCTCCCCTTCTGTATAAGGGGGCTCCCATACAAATGAAACGCCGATTTCTGCATAACTCGAGAACTAATCAAGCAAAGCAAAATAATAAATTTAGCATCTTGAAGTTTTTGGATGCAAAAAATGTTTCTATGGTAGTTTAAGACCCTTTCTATTTATGGAGGAGGCTCACATACAAATGAAACAGAAGTTTCTGCATAACTCGAAAACTAATAAAACAAATAGAATCAAATTTGGCGAAATGTTTCTATGGGTGTCCCCCCCCCTTCTCTCCGTTAGGAGGGTGGGCTCTCATACAAATGAAGCACTAATTTCTACATAACTCGAGAACTAATCAAGCAAATGGAACTAAATTGGACAAGTGAATGCTCATGAAGGCTAAAAATGTTTGAATGGTGGTTTGAGACCCATCCCCATTTTGAGAGGGGTGCTCCCATACAAATGAAACACAAATTTCTGCATAACGCGAGAACTAATCAAGCAAATGAAACCAAATTTTGCTGGTGGAGGTTTTTAAAGCCAAGACATGTTTCTAAGGTGACTCAAGACCCATGCCTTTTCTTAAAGTAGGGTCTCCCATACAAATGAAGAACTAATTTCTGCATAACTCGAAAACTAATCAAGCTAATGGAACCAAAATTGGCATGTGGAGGTTTTTGAAGGCAAAAAATGTTTTTATGGTAGTTTGTGACTCCAAAGCCCTCAGAAGGGGGGGGGAGAAGTACAAATGAATTCTTTTTTTGCATTATTTATAACTCAAAATCAAATCAAGTAAATGGAACCACAAAATTGTAACTTAGGCTGTCTGTCTGTCTGTCTGCTTGACTCTTATAGACTCGGAAACTATTGAACCGATCGGCGTGAAAATTGGTATGTAGGAGTTTTCTGGGCTAGGAATGGATCTCATGATAGTTTGAGGCCCCTCCCTTCTCTGGAAGGGGATGCTACCATACAAATGGAACACCAATTTCTGCATAACTCGAGAACTAATCAAGCAAATAGAACCAAATTTGTCATGTGGGGGGTTTTGAAGGCAATGACTGTATGGTGGCTTGAGACCCCTTGCCCCCTCATACAAAATGAAAAAATGGGTGGCTCTCATACAAATGTAATATAAATTTCAACCAAACATGAGGATTATCCAGGTTACTAATATACAAAACGTGTATTTCTGTAACTGTAACTTCTGTAACGTGTAACTCATTCCGAGAAACAAGCAGAAATATGCCAGTTCTCTTAAATTTTCATTCATTTACTGACAAGCGTAGCAACGCTCACACCAGGTTTAGCTAGTAATCTATGTATATAAAAATATATTTCTGTCTGTCTATCTGCCTGACCCTTATACCAATACTTGAAAACTGCCCGAAAACAACCTGAATGTCTGCATAACTCGAGAACCAATCAAGCAAATGGAACCAAATGTGGTAAGACGAGGGTTTTAAAAACAGGAATTTTTTTCTATGGTAGTTTAAGATCACTCTACTTTCTGGAAGGGAGGGCTCTCATGCAAATGAAACACAAATTTCTACATAACTCGAGAACTAAGCAAAGAGAACCAAATTTGGCACGTGGGGATTTTTGGAGGCTAAAAAATGTTTTCGTGGTGGTTCGAGTCGAATCTCCCTTCTGGAAGGAGGAAGGGGGGAGCTCATTCAAATGAAACTGCATAACTCGACAATGAAGCTAATGGAATCAAATTTGGCATGTGGAGGTTTTTGGAGTCAAGTAATGTTTATATTATTTGAGACCCCTCCCTCATCTGGAAAGTGGGGCTTTCATACGAATTCAACAGACATACATAACTCGAGTACTTACTAAGCAAATGGAAGAACATTTGGCATGTGGGGCTCGAGACCCTTTCCTTCTATAAAGGGGGGAGGGCTCTTATACAAATGAAACAATAATTTCAACCATATATGAGAATCATCCCAGCTACTAAAACAGAAAATGTGTATTTCTCGGGTAAGAAACATCTTCGGATAGAAATTTGAACCCCTCCTTAGTAAAGAAAGGGGGAGGCTTGAGTTATCCTCAGTGCTACATTATGCACAAGAAGTTAATCTAAGCTTATGCAAGAGACAACTACGTTTAAACTGACAGAATACGGCATAGTTTGAAAATAAAAAGAAGATGTCTATGAAGTCTTCCACACAGAGAGAAAAACCATGGTAAAAACTACCGATCCGCAAGCTAAATTAAAAATACAAACAAAAATAAAACGATAAACAAGATTGCAAACAATTTTGTATACTGCATGAAAGATTGCAAGCAATTGGAATTAAACGAGGGAAAATTTTACGCACCTGTTAAAATTCATTATTTCTTTCTGTGTAGTTTCATATGTAAACATTGGCCAGACTGACCAGTTATAACATGTTATAATTCTATCTTGATGCCGAATTTTTTGTTAAAATTATTTGACAATTGTTATAACATGTTTTAACGCTGTAGTCTAAACAAGGCATTAGAGTAAATGACAAGCACATAAATTGAATGCTATACATCATATAAATTTAGATTCTCGTTCAACTATTATTACCAATTTTATCAGAATGTTACAATATGAATTCACCATTTAGCAGAGTTGTGTGTGGTGGGGTACAATCAATCTCCCGCTGACCGGCAGCGCTTTTATGGAAAAAAATGTTTGCATTCCTTAGTTGATTTATAAGTTATCACGATGTGCAAACATTTTTAGCCCTGTAAATTGAAGGTAACAGCTCTATTTAAAATCATATTTCAAGAATGTCAGTTTATAGACGTACATTCTGAGGTCATTTCATATACAATAAGCCCCGCATTAAAAATCTTCACATGTTAAATGGAAATGTGAAGAATTTTCACACTTCCAGAATCAAAAATAGACATTCTTGATCCTGGTGTGTGTATATAGTTAAGATATCACAATTTCAAATTTTTGCTCTGGCTGAATAAATAAATTTGAATTTATATTTTAGCAAAAAACTACGGAGCAATTCCAAAACACGTCAGCTACAAAGCACGGCTTGCTGCGATCCTCGTATTCTCCATTTAACAGAGTTGTACAAAAATGTTATTCGACCACCGACAAACCGACATGAATGACAATAGAAAATTTCTGCATACTTCTGTTCAAATCACATTACTGACATCTATCTTCGTGTTCGCTGAGAACGTTTATGGAAGCCAAGAACACGCTTAGAAATAGATAGATAGATAGATAGATAAAATGATTCTATAGGTTTTGAAAGATGGGATCGCTACACATTTGAATCGGTCGTTATGGATTCTTGATCAATTGTGGAAACGGAGATTCATGTCAGTTTGTCGGTGATATGATTGCGCTTGAAAAGCCCTGACAGAAGATAGGCGGCGCTCTTGAGACTAGTTGAACATCGTATTTGTCTTCGCGTCTTCCGAGTGTAGTCGTGAACTAAGTTAGTGGAAATGTACGAAGATATCGAGTTCATGAATCGACACAGTTTCTTCGAGTTCAAAATAATATTTGACACAAATTCGAAAGCACTGACGTGTCAAACTATTTGAATGCCCATTTATTGAGTGTGGGTTCATTTCCGTCGTTTCGAAAACATGTTCGATTCTGTCACGTTTAATTTGAAGAGTTGGAAGAAAACTGTGCTCGACTGTACTCTGTAAACTGTACTCAGATGTTCGCTCGAGGGGTGTTATTTCGAGAATGACACTTTTGATATTTTAAATTGACATTTTTGACACGTTCAATAATCTGCAGAAGAATGGAACAGAATTTGTTTTGGTGCATGATGAAGATAGTGTTGAAAAACTCCTAAAAACTATCTTTTTGACGCGTCCTCCAAGCTAAGATCAGTTCACCCAAACATGGGTGAAGAATACCCATAATCGCGAAAAGTGCACAAACCGACAAACCGACATAAATGACAATAGAAAATGGCCTAATATTTCTGTTCAAATCACATTACTGACATCTATCTTCGTGTTCGCTGAAAACGTTTATTGAAGCCGCTTGGGAACTTGAATCAAAGGTTCATGTATGGGCAATCTTGACACATGTATTTGATCTAGATAAAATGATCCTATAGGTTCTGACAGATGGGATCGCTACACATTTGAATCGGCCGTTATGGATTCTTGATCGAAAGTGAAGACAGAGTTTCATGTCGGCTTGTCGGTGGTGCACATACCCAATAGCCTGGGTCAAAATTTAAATTCCAGTTCCCCTATGAGTTTTTGGAGCCTTTTGAGTTTTTTAAAAACTGTGCCAAATTACAGCTCGATCAGTGAAATTATATTTTTGCGCCCGGGGTTTTAATTTTACATAGGATTTTGTACGGGAAAACTTACTTTTACAGAGAATAATCTGGCGAGGTGACCTTTTGTTCTCTAATGGCCCAAACACAATGATAACGGAAAACGGCAAAGCCCAATCTGAAGATGCCTGCTTGTCGGAAAGAAAACAGGCTAGATCCAAGCCAATTCTAATTAACTTAATGGATAAAACAAGACTAAGAGAATGCTTGCTTTTTTGGTTTGAGACCCCTCCCACCTCCGTGAAGGAGGGCTAGCATACAAATGAAACACAAAGTTCTGCAGAACTCGAGAACCAATCAAGAAAATGAAACCAAATTAGGCATGTGGAAGTTTTTGGAGGCAAAATATGTGTCTTAGATGACACGAGACCGGCCCCCCCCCCCGCCCTTTCTGAAAGGTGGTGTGGGTGGATGGGGGTGGCTTCCATACGAATGAAACACAAATTTAGGCATAAATCGAGAACCAACCAAGCAAATGAAAGCAGGAAATGTTTCAATGGTGGTTTACAACCCTCCGTTCTCTAAATGGAGACAGGGTAGAGGGGGTTTCCATACAAAATAAAAACAAAATTTCTGCAAAATTCTAGAAATAGTTAAGCAAATGGAACCAAATTTAGCAGATGGAGGCTTATGAACGTACAAAGTGACTAAAGTGAATTGAGACTCCTCCGTTTTCTTAAAGGGAGGACTTCCGTACAAATTAAACACAAATTTATGCATAACTCGTGAACTTTTCAAGCAAATAGAGTCAAATTTGGAAAATTTTGTGAAGGAGAGATATGTTCTTTTGGTGATTTAAGACTTCTTCGCCCTCTGGAAGGGAGGGGAGGGGGTGGCTTCCATAAAAATGACACACACACATTTCTGCATAAGGGAACGTCCATTAATTATGTCATGCAAAAAGTGACCCACCCCCCCTTTTGTCACGTTTTTTGTATGGACCATCATTTTTTTTGTATGGATCGTTACGTTTTACCAAACCCAAATTTCAAACAAATGAAACAGAAATTGGAACCAAGCATGAGAATTATCCATGCAATTAAAACACAAAATGTGTATTTCTCGGGTAAGAAGCATGATCTGATAGAAGTGCTACCCCTTCTTAGTCAAGAATGGGGGATGCTTAATTTACTCTCAGTGATAATGCACAAGAAGTTAATCAAAGGTTATGCAAGAGAAAATTACATTCAAACTGACAGGATACGGCTTCGTTTGAAGATACATGTTTTGTCTATGAAATGCTTCTACCAGAAAGAAAAACCGGTAGAAACTACCAATCCAAGGGTTAAATTAAAAACACAAACATCTGTTTTTTTTTTCAGAAATTACACACATTAATAAATGAAAATATTTTAACCAGATTCACTCACAAAAAAAACCACAAACGTGCAGGTTGTATTGAACTTTAATTTATTTAGTTGCATGCGTAGCAAGGCTTGCACCGGGTTCAGCTAGTAACTATATAAAAATGAATATTCGTCTGTCTGTCTGACCCTTATAGACTCGGAAACTACTGAACCGACCGGCGTGAAAATTTGTATGGAGGGGTTTTGGGGCTGAGAAAGGTTTTTCTGATTGTTTGAGACCCCTTCCCTCTCTGGAAGGAACACCAATTTATGCTTAACTCTAGAAAAAGTCAAACAAATGGAGCTAAATTTGGCATGTGGAAGTTTTTAAAGGCAACAATGTTTCTATGGTGGTGTGAGACCCTTCCCCCTGAAAGCACACGGAAAAAAAAAATCCGTGCGCAAATCCATGAACTGTAAGCATAAATTCGAGAACAAGCAAAAATACACCATGATCTGAATCACGTAATCATGAACTAAATAACGTTCCCAGGAAAAAATCCTGAAAACGTGAACTAGTTCACGGTCCGTTTTCATTTTCTGGAACGGTTTTTTTTCTGTGCAATGATTGTATGGTGGTTTAAGACCCCATACCTCTGTGAAACGGGGAGCTTCCATACAAATTAAATACATATTTCAATCAAACATGAGAACTACCTAGGTTCCATAAACACAAAATGTGTATTTCTCCGGTAAGAAGCATGTGATAAAAGTTTGAACTCCTGCTTAGTCAAGAAAAAAATCATACCGAAAAACAACCATTAACGTGCCAGTTCTATAAAATTTGCATTCATTTAGTTGCAAGCGAAGCAGCACTCGCACCGGGATCAGCTAGTGGTCTAATAATTTATTTCATGGATTTATTTTTCGAAAGTTTTGTTTTCAGCTCCTATCCAAAACTGTCTATTTTTTTAAATGCAGACGTTATCGGTGACAGATGCTCGAGTGAACAATGCACACTTAGATTTTTTTACAGAAATCTGTTAGATTTTATCGAATTCTCAACAGCTGAACGTTCGGTAAGCCGATTTAACGGATTTCGGTGTAATTTTACAGTTATCTGTACATTTTTTTGCAAATTTCGGTGAAATTTTACCGAACGTACAACTCGGTTAAATTTAACAGATTTATGTAAAGAAAATCTAAGTGTGTGCTATTCAGGTAGTGGACAATTAACTTATCCTAACTTTCAGGATGTTAATTTTTTGTTAGAAGTTAAACAGTGTATATATTTTAATTTAATAAAGATTTGATTAACCATGATTAATTCAACTTCTTTTTAATTTAAACGTTCAGTGTTGATTTCTGTTCTGTCAATACTCGTTGTTACTTAGTACAAACTAATTAGCACAACAATTAATCAAAGATAATGATTCAGAATTCAACTTCCAAAAGAGCTATCGGCAAATAAATCTTACTGAGTATTGAAATGGCCCTTCACGCACTGGTTACTCGGGCAGTTCTTTGATTGATTGAATATTTAATAAATTCCGCACTCGCGAAACGCCCTCAATTTTCGAACTCAAAACACAGCAAGTAGGATGTATTACGCAATTTTCGAAAAATTCGAAAGTTTTAACTCTTATCTGTTCGTTGCTTTCAACTGTCACTTTGCAGTCCACAACAACATTTGAATCGCATCGAAAAATTCAAGAGAGAGAGAGAGAGAGTAGCATACTTTGTTTCACTGTTCGTCATCATCGCGTAGGCATCGCTTATACATTGTATAGAAATGGGTGCAGGGCGCGGAAAAACTTCCCAAAAACTCCACCAAAGCACGAACATTTTCCTATTCTCTCTGAGCGAAATTAGCTAAAGAGAACGAATTCTTCCACCTTACGAGACGCTCAGTGTTGCCAAACATTCGACGGTAACATTCAAAAGATATGATAGTAATAAATCGACACTTACCAACTCCGACGACCAACAGGAGGGCCGAGAAGGTGGCCACCACGCCAAGGAGCCGTCCCGAGACATTCCGTATGAATCCACCTCGACTGCTTCGTTCGCTAAGGTCATTCCCAATGTTGCTGCTCATGATCACGCACAGTCGGCGATGGCGGAGACGAGAGCCAACTCTGCTAGCGCTGAACTGGAATCGGACCCGAAATTGCGATGTTGTAGTTGTTTGGGTTTGCTTGCTGTTGCCGTATTGTTGGCTTCGGTATGTGGGCAGATGCGTGAATAATCCGGGGGTGGTCACTTGATTAGTGAAGCACAATCCTCGCCACCTACTCGTGCCACTTGCTGACGTGTAGCAAACGGCTGCGTCGGGATGCAAAAAACAATTCAAAAGAGTTTCCCTTTTTCTTCGCACACTTTTTCACAGAAGTATTCAGAAATATCAAATTCATCCGAAGGATGATTTGCACACAGCTTCGATTCGACACCCACTTTTCTTCGACGGAAATACTTTTTTCGCTTTTGTTTTTAAACGTTACAATCGGTGACTAGTTCCGGTAGGAATCTTCTCTTATATCCTCGCTTCATAGTTTCTGCTTGATTTTGAGCTATTATTCGAATGGGAAGAAAATATTTCGTTATGAACTGAACGTTGCTGGAAGGTCGATGTTCACTGGGGTCGGACATATCTTGCACGGCCAAGGGATTCGAGCAGAAAGGAACGATTTTCCGACACTCCGAGGAAAATTCGATGAATGAAAAAGCACATCCACAACGACACGAGCTACAGCTTCTCTGCGAGGGAGAGTGCGAGTCAATTTCTCACGAGAGGACCAGTTGAGATCGTGATGTCGGATGGGTGGTGGATGCTGTGGGTTTGGATGTAGAGTTGTTAGTTTTCCTATGGAAAAGATGATTTGGGAAATACCCTTGTTAGTTATCATGTAGGAATTCTAAGGAGGGCAGTTCTGTCTCAATTTTACCCAAATTGTTCATACGTCAGGTGTGGATAGGTGTAAAATACACTCTTCAACATAGTTACTTTAACGAGTGATTTAATCCTTGTTGCCCGTAAATACTTTGAGACTTAAACATAAATATAACTCAATTGTATGCTCTATGTGATGTGTTCTGATTTGAATCCCAAAATAATAAATACTGTCATACTTAAAAACATGTTCCAAATCCTACATTTACAACAGCTTCTTGAAAATATTTGGTCATCTTAAACCTAAATTCGTAAAGCTCTGAAAATTTTCCACTAGACTAAATATGATGATTTAAAAGTTTCAAATTTACATCATCAGTGTCTGTGATAACATTCGACAAATTTCTAACGCAGATGGTGCTACGCGTCACGACAAGTTCAAATTCGCTCGCTATCATGACAGATTATTTACGATTTCGTCATGATTAACACAATAGATAACAGTTCGAACATCGTAACGTAAAATGTTATTTGCGTCATGTCATGTAAGTTATCACAGTCTTGTAGATTTAAGAACGGACGCAAATTTCTATCTAACGGTCCGCTCCTTGTATGTGCATCCAAAGACACTAAAATTTGCGTGGTTTTTTCTAAGAGTGTACATAAGAAACAGTTGATTATGATGTTAATCCTTCTTTCTGTAAAATTCTCGAACTTTCTGTGGTACACCCGCCATCAGGTTCTGTACGGTATCCTCAGATAAGCCCGTCGTGACGGTTCTCCATCTTCTCTTGAAACCATCGGTACCATTTGTTTTCTGCTTAGTTTCGAAGAGTTTCTGCTTAACTAGAGCCCAGTACTCCTATTGTGTGAAGTTCTGCACAGTTTGGTGGATTGCCTGTGTTTGGCACGTATTTGACCTCTTGTACCTTATACCATCCCAGGACGGATTTCGCATAGTGACAAGCGGCCAAATCAAGCCAAAACAGTGTTGAAGAGTCGTGGCATCTGAAAAATGGTTGCAACTGCTTTTGCAGACATTTTTTCTCCTACACATCCTTATTGATAGTGCCGGTAGCGACGAAACTTTTAGATTTTCGACCACAACTACAAATGGCCTTTCAATTCATATACTACTTGGGGAATTTGGTCACCTTCTTTGTCCGAAAATGTTTGGCAACGGCGTTCCTTTGCATTGAGATATAAAACGCCAGACCCAAAAGCTGTCTTAAGTCTTCGAGTACGTATGTTTCGTCGTTTATTATGATACAAGAATATGTTTGCAAAAAGTTGGTGTAAAGCTCCTTAGCAGGACTTTTTGCAGTGACATTTTGCTTGTAATCACGGTCGGGCATCTTTTTCACTTTGTACGCCTTCAGTCCTTGCCTATGCTTCACTTTTTGTGTGTATGATTTAGACCTCTCAACTTTGCGAGCCACATTTCGCACAGACAAGTTGGGATTTTTGTCAATAATGGCCATTCGTCGGGAGCATACTTTTCGGTTTGTTCCACCTCCATCCTTCCGATCCACAGTCAAACGCTGGTCAAATGATTTGCAGACACAAAACACGGTACTTTTAGGTAGTTTTGGTTTCTTAGCAAGATTGGGTACCGATAAATTCGGATTTTACTGCCGTTGGTACAAAATGCGTTTGCGAACTTCCACTTGATTCAGCGCCATTTTACTGAATGTATCAAGAATGCAAACATGTTGTACCACGAAATCAAATGTAAAGTTTCAGCTTTCATAGAAGTGAAACGTTTCAGCAATCCATGAAATAATTCAAAACTGAAAGAAAGGTGTCCGAAATTGTTTCTGTATTGTTCAATTAGTCGAAACCTTAAAAAAGACACTTATCAAGAACAGGGGCACGGTTGACCAACAATGCTAAGTGCCGAAGATGAACCGGTTCTTAACTGTGGACTAGTGCTCACTGCTGGCCGGGATGGCCGTTCGATTGCAACTGAGACGCGTAGTCAAATCATATCTTGACCGTTGAGGGAAGACAGTACAGCGAATCAAAGACAACCATCCTAGTGACAAATGGTGTTATTCAATCCTTAACAGACACGAGGAGCTGAGAACTCAGGTCTGCGCCAACATCAAGCGAAACAGAGCTGTTGTTTGTCATCGATCAGGAAATACTTTGAGCATCCACAGCTAACAAAACGTAGTGTGAATTTTTGCTTAGTACCATGCGCATAAATTGAGCGTCACAAAACTTACAAATTAGCATTATAAATCGTGTAAAGCTCTGAGACATTCCATTCATAGCCGAAAATGTTGTTTACAAAAGCTCGTCTTTATAACAATTATTTCATGCAAGCGGCTGGTTTGTGTGGAAGGAACACAATTTTTCAAGCTCTGATATTTACATCACAATGAAGATTCAGACTTTCTTCTGTGTCTGTCTACGACACTGGAACCAGTTTTAGCAGAACAGTAGACAGACGTTCTAGCTCGAGCGAAACAATTCAAATTTGTTGTGTAAAATTTCAAATCTAATTACATTGGAATAGCCTTGTACAGTGGCGCCGCCTAGTTAACTTATTGCCACATTAAATCTGACAATTTGACTGGCAACCCATTTTTCCTTTTCTAATAAAAACATATCTGTGGCGCCATCTGTTAGGTTATTGCTACTTGATGTCTTGAGGGAAGCCATGTTTTACACAGGTAAATGAGATGAAGTCGAACGTCTGTCTGCGGCAGCACTGATTGCGAATTATGATGAGACGGACAATCTTCAATTTGAATAACCTATTTTCATTAAATGTTTAAATTCATATGATGAAAATAGGTTATGCGAATTGAAGATTGTCCGTCTCATCATATTTCACAATAACGAGGTTCTAAGGAGTGTATCGAATATAAGCTATCCACATACATTTGCGTTGTACGCATGTATTTGTGAAGGTTTTTTATGCTCTGAACACTGCATGCTGTGCGTTTGACTGTCAGCTTTCTTTTGTTTACTTGTTTGTGCGGTTCAAATTTTGCGATTTCAAAATGTCGCGTATTGAAAAGGAAGTGAAAATTAAGGTTCTGGACACATGGCTAAGTGAGAACGGTATTACTATGCGAAAATTGGCGAAGCGGTTTGGAATTCATCATGCGAGTGTTAAAACCATCATTAATAAGTTTGGGGAACACTATTCTTTGGATGAGCTACCAGGAAGACGCAGAAAACCTAGTTCTTCCAACCCGAAACTGGAGCAGAAAGTGGTATCTCTAATCATGAAGAACAAATCAATGTCAATACGTGATTTGGCCAAAAAGGTAGGAATGAGTGTCGGAATGATCCAGCGTATCAAGAGGCGAAACCACCTGAAGACCCACAAGAAGCAGTAAAAATCTCGAAACAAAGTGCAGAACAGAAGAAGCGAGCAGCAACAAGGCCCGGAAATTGTATTCGCGTCTTTGCAGCGTCCGGATGCATGCGTTTTGATGGACGATGAGACCTATGTAAAGGAGGACTCAAAACCCTTCCAGGTCCACAACACTTTACTGCCGTCGTTGGGGAGCGATGTGAGCGATGCGGACAGGTCGGATTCAGGCGGAGAAATTCGGTCGAAAGGTACTGGTATGGCAAGCAATATGTTCCCGTGGTTTGAAGTCAACCATTCTTTACACTACCGGAACTATAAATGTGGAAATCTATCGATCTGAGTGTCTCCAGAAGAGATTGTTGCCTTTATATAAGAAGCATAGTACACCTCCACTGTTTTGGCCGGATTTAGCGTCGGCTCACTCATGCCAAAACTCATCTCAATTGGCTTGCGGAAAAGGGTATAGATTTCGTTGAGAAAAATATCAATCCACCAAATTGCCCTCAGCTTCGACCCATCGAACGTTACTGGGCATCATGAAGAGGGTCTTCAAGAAGACTGGTAAGGCAGCTGGGAACATGCAGGAGTTCAAAAATTTGGGCTCAAGCTGTCCAAAAAATGCGGATGCAACACTTGTTCCGGAACTTGATGAAGTAGCATTCGATCCAAAGTTCGGAAAATTCGTGAAGGAATAACTTAAATTTCATCCGGTCTTCATTATGTTCAAGTTTAACCACGTAAAATAAAGGATCAATTTTTTGTATGAATAAAATATCGGTTTTCAACATAATTTGAAAGAAAGTTTGTGGATAGCTTATTTTCGATACACTCCTTAATTTCACTTAAAAATTAGAACACATTTAAAAAAATACTTGAGCGGGCGTCTTACTGGGACGATTGTGATTGAAAAACTTGAGAGATTTAAATTAACACTTCTCTTGATCACTTTAAAAAGAAATACGTACTTTTTCAAAATATCACTAGTAAACGCGAACGAATTCCGTTAAATTCAACACAGAAAAAAGTTCTGAATCTTCATTGTGATGTAAATGTATCAGGGCATGTGAAGTTGTATTTCATTCCACACGAAGCAGAACTTGTATGAAATACTTCTAACAAAGATGAGCTTTTGCATACAATATTATCGGCAATTCCATTCCATAGTCTCAGAACTTAACACAATTTTTAATTCAGATGTGGATGTTTTGCGAGGCTCCATTTATGTGCATGATATTGAACAGAAATTAACACTACTGTTTTGAGCTGTGAATTATAGAAAGCTTATCTTTTAACAGACAGGCCTATATAGTCTGTGACTTTTTCACTGTTGAGTGCTCGACTGATTCTATTAACAGTAGTTTTACTATACTTCTGGGTAGAAGTTTTTGAAATGCAGTCTGGTTTGCAGTGATGGAAAAAATCGCATCGAAAACCGTTCAATTTAAAATCATTTGTGAACACGCTCCAGTGGTTTGTTTCGCTTCATGTACAAACGATCGAATTTGCCTGTTTCTGTGTCCGACCGGGCAAGTCAAACGTCAGAATGTAATAGTGAATTCGTTATTGATCCAGTTTCAAACTGGATCGGGTATCAAAATGGAGTCGGCTTGTTGTGAGTTAAACGTCAGTGTGTATGGTTTCATTTGTATCTCGTATCGGATAGAAGTTTGCACTGACCATAAGTTCGGGTAGGTTAAAAATCGAATTCGATATAAGATTACGACAGTGTTGACCGGTCATAAAATGCTGGAGAGTAGCACTTCTAGTGATCATATTTTGAATGTTTTGACGGCGATTTGTTTTTAGAGTGCATGTGCTTTAGTTTCGACTGCACTTAGTATCAAGAAAGTGGTGCTAGATGGAAGACTAGCACAGCAAATTGATACGAAAAACACGTTTCTGCCGTGAGAGATGTTCTATAAGGGGTTCCGAGATGTTCCGCATGTTCCCCGGAAGGTATAGGGCAAACAGCATAAATCAGGTAGCACAATATCGCAGGTGGTAAACACTCTGAACTGTTGTGAAGAGGGTGACATGCCTTCATTGATTGTTGACAATCTTCTATGGTTTAAAATATTGGTGACAGCGGTCGGTCCGATACCCAAAACCCCAAATTATTTAAAGGATCCTGTTGCTCTCCGTTTCTCCCGAAAGTTTTCCTCTTCGAGTTCAGATGTTAAGAATATGCATTTCACTTCTGTCCAGTAGGAGGCCAGCCTCAATTGAATACTAGATTATGAACAGCATTTGCAACCGGTTTCTGATAAGGTTCAGAAAATTTGTACCGGACAAAAATTGTACTTAGCTACAGCACGTGTAATCAAACCAGTACATTCAAGTATGTTCTTCATCACCAAAAAACGATGAACTTAAAGCTATTTCTAGGGTGTACCTGGCCAGATTTGGCATCACTGCATTATGCAAAAGACACGGTAGTCCTGATAAAAAGCAAACTGAGCCAAATTCGGAGCCAACGAGAACCAATGATGAATCCTACAAACTGCTTCCCAGGCAAGACCCACTGATCTTTTTGGGTTCTGACACAAAGCTTGTTTGCTCAAACATGTTAAAGCAGTGGATTCCAATTACAAAGATTGGAAGAGACTGCGAAAACAGTATCCGAATACGTTGGAAACTAAACATTAAGGTGGATTTCATCGACAAGGATATCAATTAAATCACAAAATATTGGGCAATTATGCAGCGGAAGTAAAAGAAACTCGATAGACGACTCAGGACGCTGAATCGATGGCTTGTTTTTGGAAAAAAATGGTTACTGAGGCCAGTCCAGTGTTTGGCAGATGGTGGCCGGAATTTTAAAAAAAACCATCGGAGTAGTTTTGCACCTGTTATTTTTTTTAAGAAAGTACAATTAAATTCATTCATTATGTCAAAATATCATTTTTCTTACTACAAATTTATCTCTAGAAACATTCGTTTTTTTATGTTCGAATTCTAAATGGACCCAAGTTCAACCAGGGTTATTTTAATAGCAGTTGAATGCGGTACATGTACCTGGAGGTTTTCTGTAACAAATTACACAAAATATTGAGTAAAACAGATGCCATTGGGTCTTAAAATCTACAAGCAAATCCAGTGTTCTGTTGGCAGTTTATAGATTCAGTTAATATACATGGAGATCTTGGACTATGATAAATTAAATTTTGAACTGAACGGACGCTATTAGTTTCAAATCGTGTGGGATTAAAAGGTAGATCAGAATATACTGAAGGGTACGGAAGCATCTTTTGGGATCTTCAGGGGATCTTGCAAACGTTTCGACTCCATTTGAGATACATCAATTTTCTGAAAATACTGTTTAGAGATGCGCGTATGCCCAGTAGGTAAAAAGAAGAGTGAAGATATTTTCAGCATTTGTTGCAAACAGATGAGAGCGATAAGTTGTATTTAGATGCATGAGATGGAACCAGATTGATTCGCTAGCTTAAGATATTCACCCACCTTATCCCAAGTAAAATTTTTAGTTTTATTCCAATCGTATAGCACTCGTCCCGGCTTTGTTGATAAAACTACATTCAAAACTTTTTCGTCCACCAACACCTTCTCTATGCATCTTTAAAGCCGAAATGTGTAAAAAGTGGCCCACCCTAAAGACGGTTGTGAAAACAAATTGATAAAACCCTTACAAGACCATAAAGATTTTGAATATGTTCTATTGAAACATATTATGACCACTTGAGAACCTTCCTAAAATCTATTAGCTTTCCTCATTTCAATGATTTCTTATATTTCTAAATGGCAATTGGAAGAAATCACAGTTTTGCCAAAAAGCCAATTTATCTTCGCAATGGCTACTTTAAAACTATTTGGTCATCTGGTGACGTTCCTCAATGCCAATTCGCCGTTCAATGCATTTACTGGAGGCAAAATGATTTTAGAATGCTTTTTCAAATGACCATAATAAGAAAATTTGAATGAGTTTTAAAACGACATTTCAAAACAGCATTTTACGAGTTCATAAAGTCAAAATAAAACCTTCGATAGGAGTAAAAGATAGAAGTTAAAAGAATTTCAGGATCGGTGTAAAGAAACTGTGTAGGTTCTCAGAAACCTGATTAAAATATGATTGATTTCTAGTGGCTTTCATACAACTTGTCATGGATGTTTGGTCCATTCGGCCAAACATCCATATGCCAAAGATCCATGTGTCTAACCCAAGTAAGATTGCCAAAACTATCCAGCTCTATGACGTTCAATTAATCTTTTATAAAAGCCACTAGAAATCACTTTGGTTTTATTGTGGTACCAAGTGCCGCCAATAGATTTCATATTTCAGTCAGGTTTATACGAACCTACACAGGTTGATCTTAAAACTTTGTTTTCTCAAACTCCTTTTACTCCTATTAAAGGTTTTAATGCGACTTTATGAGCTCGTAAACTGCTCTTTTGAAATGCCGCGTTAGGGATTTGATCAGCTGAAAAAGCATTGAAAAACCATTTTGCCTCCAGTAAATGCATTAAACAGCAAATTGGCATTGAGGGTTCTGAAACGACTAAATATATTACCAAATAGTTTTATAGTAGTAATTGCGAAGAATAATTGGCTTTTCGGCATAACTGTGATGTAGAAGGAGCTGTTCGCTCATCACCATGAGGCACCAAGAGTGGACAGTAATGTTTGCTAGAATGGAAAATATGAAGAGAAAATGCTGAAAGTTCCGTCAGTGTACGGTAGGTTGGAAATAGAATAGAAGTATTGAAAATTGAGCGAAAGGGCATGGGTAAAGTAGTACTCGAATCATGGACGTTACCGCGATCCAACACGTTACTTTTGCCTGTTGAGGTGGCGGATCCGTCCGTGCCTCGACCTAACGCGCAGTGGGAGGTTAGACAAAGGTAACGTCCTTGGTTCGAGTACTACTTTACCCATGCCCTTTCGCTCAATTTTCAATACTTCTATTTTATTTCCAACCTACCGTACACTGACGGAACTTTCAACACTTTCTCTCCATATCATTCATTCTAGTGAACACTCTTGGTACCTCATGGTGATGAGCGAACATCTCCATCTACATCATAATCGTTACTCCGCGCACGGAGAATACAAAACATAACAATTAGAGTTTAATGTTTTATGAAAGCCACTATAAATCCATTAGGTTTTATTGTGGCTCAAAGAGGTGCCAATATATTTAATAGTTTAGTCAGATTCATAAGAACCTCCACAGGTTGATCTTAAAATATTGTTATATTGCTTTCTCCTATCAGAGATTTTATTGCGACTTTATGAACTCGTGAAATGCTGTTGTCTTATCTTCTTATGGTCAGCTGGAAAAGCATTTTAAAACCGTTTTGCCTCCAGTAAATGCAGTAAACGGCAAATTGGCATTGAGCTGCAACCGGTTAAATATATGACCAAATAATTTCATAATAGTCATTGCGAAGACAAATTGGCTTTTTGGCAAAACTGTAATTTTTTTCCAATATGAAAAACATAAGAAATAATTGAAATGTGGAATAATAAATGCCCTGAATTTTGAATGTTATGAACAGTAGATTGGAAACAAATTTTGGCATTCCTTAAGATAACCTTATTGAATTCCATCAATTTTCAGGGAATTCATGATTAATTTATCGAATATATTTGTTTCAATTTTGTTTTTATTGATGTAGACTCGGATAATTTCCGACTCGCATTTATTTTCGGCTTTTATCGTGCCTATATTCATCATAAAAATGAATGCGCATATGATTTGGAGTATGATGAGCTATAAAAAAAATCAATTTGTTTTGGATATTTTGCAATCAAACAAAATTTCCGCACCTTTAGAACTTTTTTCATAGATATTATTTACCTAAATGAACCAGAAGAGCAGAGAATCGAAAAAAGCAGAACAACAAAAACCAACCACGACATGACAGAGAAGTTCGACAGCTGTGGCTTTTTGGCCGTATACTGGTTACCATGGCAGCCAAAAGGTTTTATGAAGGTTCTCAGTTGGTCATAGCATCTTTCACTTGAATCCTGGTGAGTGTGAGCGTTTTAGTGGAATACCTGTAACTAGAAAGCTGGAAGTAAGATTAGTCATTTCCATTTAATTTCAACTATCTTTATTGCTTATCTTTTTTCTCATTTTCTAGTAATCGTTCACTGGAAAATTTTCAAAATCTGTCTGGTCTAATAAAGGTTTTATGACCTCGTTTTCACAACCGTCTATAGAGTGGGCCACTTTGTATAAATTTCGGCTTTAAAGAAGCATAGAGGAGATGTTGGTAGACAAAACCGTTTTTAATGTAGTTTTACCAACAAAGCCGGGAGGAGTGCTAAACGGCTGTAATGAAACTAAAATTGTTCCTTGGGAAGAAATAGAATCCTAGAGGGTTTGAGCTGTTTAGTGGAATACTTGTAACTATAAATTAGAAGAAAAATTAGTAATCTCCATTTAATTCCAACTACCTTTGCTTATCTTCGACAGATACGCGTATTTCGTCTACAATGTGCAGACTTCTTCAGTGTCTCGTACAGTCGAGTTATTAGTACGAGACACTGAAGAAGTCTGCACATTGTCGAAGATAAGCAAAGGTAGTTGGAATTAAATGGAGATTACTAATTTTTCTTCTAATTTAAAGAAAAAGAAGCAAATTATTGAATCATCAGTCACTTAGTCAGCTTAGTAACCAATTCAAATGGCCTAATGGAATTTTGGCTAATTGTCCCCATATCAGAAAATATTTACTTGTGAGTGGCCCCAACAGCATCCTTACTGTTGGTTTAAATCTGTCCTCAAACTCGATGTTTTAACATATTTTTGTATTCTACTGAAATAAACCACCCACACTTGTGAGTGACCCCAACAGCATCCTATCGGTTGGTTTAAATCGGTCCTTAAACTCGATGTTTTAACATATTTTTGAATTTTACTGAAATAAACCACCCACACTTGCGAGTGACCCCAACAGCATCCTAACTGTTGGTTTAAATCGGTCCTCAAACTCGATGTTTTAATATATTTTTGAATTCTACTCTAATAAACCACCCACACTTGTGAGTGGCCCCAAAAGCATGCTTACTGTTGGTTTACATTGGTTCTCAAACTCGATTTTTTAACATATTTTTGTATTCTAATCTCTAATAAACCACCCACACTAGTGAATGGCCCCAACAGCATCCCAACTGTTGGTTTAAATCGGTGCTAAAATTTGAATAATTTTAGTGTTCATCTCTGTGCAGAGAATGAACCGAGAACATATTAATATATATTATACGCTGGCGACGTTAGTTGAATTCCGCACACCGTTTTCCAAAACGGATCCTGCTGCAAACCCAACCATTTTATCCTACATCCCAGTGATTTTTCGTGGAAGTGCAGAGGTGTTCTCGGCTTCCAATAAAGCGAGTATCACGTCAACACCCATTCCCAACTTGACCTGCATTCGGGCGGGGCCGGTGCTGGTATTGCTTTAGTTTGGGATCACCAGTTCTTACACATTGAGGATGTATGCTAGCCCCAAGCATCATCTGTTGGTTCTCTGTATAATTACAGCTGATCTGCCAATAACAGAGTAGCAAACTCGGTCGGTCAATCATGCTCATGCCCATATCAGAAATAATTATTTACTACCTACGAACGCCTGTTGGCAGACCGATAGAAACACGATGAAAACATAATGGTCAATTAAAACAAAACAGCCTAGCCAGGCAAAGAAAAAACAACGAAAATCGAAAACAAAAACCATACCACCTCCTTTGATTTTAGAAACCAACAAAATGAAAAAACTTTCCATCAAAATAAATTTAGTTGAGCAATGAAAATAATTACTGTGGTTTTAAGGAGCTGAAATAAAACTAGTGCACCCTCAATTAGCAAAACATGGAATCCTATTTTAATAAGCTAAGGCGTTTTTTAATATTACACAGATAGAAAGAAACATTTGATTTTCTCCGTTATCTAATGAACATAAAGAGAATGCTAGATTCGGCAGAAAATAATGGGATATTTCATGTAAATTTAAGCCAGATAACGCCTGAATCTAGCCTGTTGTATGAAAGATTGCAAACGTTGTTGTATGGCGCATGAAAGATTGCAAACAATTTCGTTGTTTGCGCCCCCATTGGCTTGGAAATTAAAGAGGGGAAATTTTAGGCGCCTGTTAAAACTCATTCTTTTTCTTTCTGTGTATTCAATAAGTGAGCTCTCGACTTTCAGGCAGTAGAGAAACAGCCACGAAACCAAAAAAAAAAGTGAAAAAAAAGTCTCTTTTAACTGTCGTAAGCCTTCTTACTACCAGTGATCAGTCAATAATCTAGTATTTTAAGAACAGGGATTTATTTTTACGATAATCATTTGTTATTTTATAACTATTTATTGATTATTAAATATATTGTGTCCCAAAATCCCAAGAATTGTTGCATAGCGTTATTTTCTATTCGGAAGCATGAAAGATATAAAATACTCAACCCTACAACATTTGTTTAGTCTCATATGAAACTGACTGATTACAAGAGATTTAATGAACGTCTTTCATGAACGTGTCAATATTCTCGTAGAACACGCAAAACTCATTCACTTTCCTATTTCATGAATTCATTTCGATAACCTTGAGCAAACTTTTAAAAAAATGCATCTGTGACAAATTCAACTCTAAGTTACATGAACATGAATAACTTATCACATTCGTTCATCAATCACACCTTAGCCGTTTCCACCCATCATGATTAACCGCCAACCCATCTCGCCATATCAATCGGCTCCGAATGTCTCAGAACCGCTCCACCGCACCAGCTTTTGTTGCAACATTAGCTGCACAGCTGCAAAGATGGCCGCCCCGAACCGTGTCCAATCCTATTCAGGAAAATTTTCCTCAATGAAACTGGGCTCTACCGTCTTCTTCACATACACCACCTCCACCACCACCACCCATACTACTACAGGAACCTAACTAAGGGCAGCTGGCCATTCGGCTATTCGGAGCGAGACAAGTTGGAACCTGCCGTGCATGTGGTGGTGGTTAGTGCCGTTTGTTTGTCGAAGGACGACCACGAAAATCCCAACCAGATGGGAGCTTTTTTGGGGCTGTTCAATCGCTCGCACTCTCGCTGCTACTCTCCCACCGACGTTGAGAGCGCAAAAATTGCACCAGCAGCAACAACAACAACAACCATTTTAATGGGTGTGTTTTTCCCGAACAATTCTCGGGGTCGGAAAATGTCTTATCATCCCCCAAACCCGAATTCCCAGCGAAAAGACCAGTCCGACCTCAACTATTCCTAGGGCACTAACGGTAAAACTAGTCGTTGATGATGGCACGCGGTTCCGAAAGCCACTTATTCGGACCGTTGGGGCGTTTTCACACGTGGGCGTGATGTGGGCTCTTCTTCACTTGGCACCAGATTTTCATCCATTTTTACTGAAATCCATTCGAAGGCTGCGGGGCCGTGGAAAATTTCCATCAACCTCGGAACGCTCGCAGCCCGTCATAATGGGGCCACATTTTTTGCCAAACTCAACACTCGCGAGGCACTGGCCACCGGACGGCACTGGCCAAACTTTGATCCGTTTCCACAAAATCACTTTTTTCCAGTTTCAAAATAGCACAAGAATTTTCCAAGATGGTGGTCCTCTCTTGCACTGTGAACCACCCAGCATATGAGGGAATGGCGTTTCTGCTCTCCTATGTTGTGTCCTGCGGGATGCTGGAACGTTTCCGAATTTGCTTGTGCTTCTGTACGTGGCTTACTCGAGACTGAAGTCCGATGCTGAGATGCGAAGGCGATTTTCCCTACTGCCAGCATCCGGAGGCGCACGGAGCTTTCGCCCCAGTTTGATAAGCGCTGATCATACACAGCATCCGTCGTCGTCGTCGTGTTGGGAGAGATTTTAAATTGCATCCATGGGGTTGCTCGATGTGTGGAGAGTTGGCGAAACGTTTGAATTGATGGGTGATGTCGTCGGTTTTGTTGAAACGTGGTAAATTAAATTGTTTTTCGTAAATAGTTTTATGTTTAGTTCTATAGCGTACCAAAAGTTATTCATCAAACCAAATGGACTGTAAATAATTAATAGCAATGCGTCGAATGATCGAAGCAATCCATGCTTCTAAAGTGACGTGTTTTTCTTTCGCGCTGTGTCGTTTCTGCGAAATTCAATTTAATATGTGATATAAAATCAGAATAATGTGAAATTATAATTTCATCGGAGGGCGGTATCAAACAATCATGTTCAGGTCAGCGAATTCTGACCTTATTGTCTGTTTGCGTCAGCTAGTTGTTCGTGATGTGCTCTGGCGAGTTCTCTCCCAATTTTAAGAACTTCGGTATTCCACACCGCAACCGGAGAAAGTATTCTATCAGTTCGTTTTTCTGGTTTAGTTTAGATATTTGGCTTCTACTTGACGGTGGATGCATTGTAAAGCATGTGTGAGAACATATGTTTGTAATGTGTGAACCTGTACTAGATATCCTCCGTGAAATTGGCCAGGAAGTAACCAGATATGAGTATGTTGGCTTCTTTCAACTGAATCGTCAGTAAGTAAGGTTGCCTCGGAAAAGTAGCTTTGTCCTTTCTACACGGAAAAAAATCCGTGCCCGGATCCACGGATGCAGTTCTGCAGTCATGAATTCGAGAACAAGCAAAAATACACCGTGAACTGAATCACGTAATCATGAACTAAATAACGTTTTTAGGTAAAAATCCTGAAAACGTGAACTAGTTCACGGTCCGTTTTCATTTTCGTGAACGCTTTTGTTTCTGTGTAGCAGACTTGGATCTTTACAAGTGAGAGAGCCCTGCCCGGTATGCGGTTTTGATTGAAAGTATTTGGAAAGACAAAGGTAATTAACGGGTGTCCACTAAATAATGAGAACGAAAAGAATGGGTCAGGAAAAAAATACCAGTGAAGTTTTGTTCAAACTGATTTATTTTATTAAAAGGGTCAACTTAAATCTTCAAACTAAGTTTAGTGAATATTGTCATATGGTCCGTGGTCCGCCGTGCGGCGCAGCTTAGTCGTTATGCTGGAACATGACCGTTGGACGGCAGCCACATCGATTTTTCGGATGCAGCTTTTGATCCTGTTGGTAAGTTGCTTGGTGTTCTTGGCCTTCCAATTATCCTTGTATACCATGGAGCTCAAAAGACCGAAGAAATCCTCGATAGGACGGCACTGTGGCAAATTTGTCGGATTCCGGTCTTTTGGGACATATGGTATATTTTGGCTCTCCAAAAACGTTAGCGTTTTTTTTGCGTAGTGCGATGATGCCTTGTCCGGCCAAAACACGTATTTGCCATCCGAGTGATGTTGTTTAAGAAATGGGATGAGTATTTTCTGCAAACACTCTCTTTGGTACACCTCCTGGTTGATGGCCAAACCGCTTGGTTTGAACCACGGCTTCGAAATACCCTTATCGGATATTACGATGTATAACATAACCTTCGATTCAAATTTGTGCTTGAACTTATACATTACTTTTGGAGGAGTAGTAGATTTGTCCTTAGTGTAGAATCGGTCGTTTCCCGGTATCTGAGACTTCGAAAGAGGAAAGTAGCTTTCGTCGTCCAGAACGAAAGATTTTCCGCCGTAATTCCGAGTCATCCAGCGGCATTGGGATTTCACGGTTTGAATCTGCTCATCTGTGTACTCTGGGGATCTGGTTTTCTTTCTACACACTATTCCTTCTTTCTTTAGCGTCTTGCAGATGAGTGACTTCGAACAATGGAACTTTCGGGCTGCTTCCGTTGACTTACCGAATCCTTGTTGTTGAACATGCTGCGCAGCGAGCGGAGCGTTTTCTCATTCATTATTTTCGCTGGACGGCCGCAACCTTTCTTCCGGGTTACTCTCATGCATGCCAGGATACGGTATACGGTGGATACCGGAACTTTTTCACGACAAAAATGGTCCACCGTGTATTTTTTTCCACGATCTTCGTTCGCTTGAAAGAATTGTACAACGCGCGCGCGCAGTTCTTCCTGTTTCGACGGCATGCTGAACACGACTGAACATGTTAGAGTGAAATAAGAGTGTATGAAAATTTTCTGGAGAGTGCAACGATTCATTCATCTAAAGTGACATTTCTATGCGGCCGTTTTTGTTCTGATGGAAAAGTATTGAAATCATTCTCATTTTTTAGTGGACACCCGTTATTCCCTCACCTCATATATGTAATCTGGTCGCGATGGGTGGGCCTATCCCATTAGCACTGAGATGGCAACCAAAGCCATTTTGGCTAAATAGTAATATTATATTACTATAATATTAATATAATAATATTATTTTTACTTCCGCGTCACATATCTGGCATTGATGCACTGATTTTACAGAAATGATCCAACGAACATCCTGTTTTGAAGCTTTGAATGTTGTTGCGGTCTGGTGGAGCTCTTTCTTCGGTGATAATGATGTGGGATTTCCTCTTGATTGCAACACCTTTTTGATACGTTCTCTGACCTGATGAGCCGTAGCCACAAGTCTAAAACTAGCTATGCAGGTCTATTTTGCTATTACAGAGGTCGAGATTGAGAAAATTTTATCGAGTAGATTAACTCAGTCGACCGCTCGAAAACTAAAGACTGATATGTCAGATTCTGTCAGGTAAGAGTTTGTTCTTCGTCGGGAAGTGAAAAACCAAGCAGCACATAGCCATCATAACTAGTTGTAACAACTTGATTTTTAATGAACAAATCATATATATGTATTCTCAATCAAATAGCAACAAGTTTGCTGCATAGCTCGAAAAATCTGTATGAAATTCTGTTCAATATCATGCACATAAATGGATCGTCACAAAACATAAAAAAATTCATTGTATTAGGTGCGCAACTAAGTTCTCGCTATTTTTGGTGAAAAAGGAACTTTATTTTGAAAACAAAGGTTACAAACGAATTATTCAGAGTATTGCCCATCACTACCCGAGCAGGACCGAATAACTTGATAACTGGCTTTGGTATTTATGAGCTCAGATTAAGAGGTAAAATACCTGAGGCTAATACCATAAAGTTGTTCCCACAATGTAATGCCAATACCAAATTGAGGTAAGATAATACCAAAATAGTACCTCTCAGGTATTCCCAGGTATTTAAAATTACAAGTTTTGTCATGTATTTTGCTTAGGTATTTTACCTCTTAATCTGTGCTCTTGAATACCAAGGCCAGTTATCAAGATCAAAATTAAGTATTCACATGCTACTTTCTCATGCTCGGGTGGCTACGACTTTTTTCCATCTTTCTGGTAGAACGTGAATACCATTTCGATAGAACTGTTCGTCTTTTGATGCTATCCAAGAATCAAGCCATTTTGAGATGTCATCATATGAGTGGAATTGCTGATCAGTGAGACCATGTGCCATCGAACGGAACAAGTAATAATCGGACGGTGCAATATCAGGAGAATATGGCGGATGGGGTAGGACTTCCCATTTGAGCGTTTCCAAGTAGGTTTTCACGGGTTTCGCAACGTGAGGTCGAGCGTTGTCATGCTGAAGAATCACTTTTTCGTGTCTGTGCTCGTATTGTGGCCGTTTTTCGTGCAGTGCTCGGCTCAATCGCATCAATTGAGTTCGATACCGTTCCCCGGTAATGGTTTCGTTTGTTTTCAACAGCTCATAATAAATAACAAAAACTTGGTTCCACCAAATACACAGCATAATCTTCGCAGCGTGAATATTCGGCCTAGGCGACGATGTTGAAGTATGCCGGGGCAGTCCCCATGAATGTTTCTGTTTTGGGTTACTGTAATGAATCCATTTTTCGTCACCCGTCACAATGCGGTGTCGAAAACTCTTCCTTTTTTGCCGCTGGAGCAGTTGTTCACAGACGAAAAAAACGACGCTCAACATTTCTTGGCTTCAAATCATAAGCAACCCAAATTCCTTGCTTTTGAATCATTCCCAACGCATGCAAGCGCTTAGAAACGGCTTGGCGGGAAACTCCTAATCCTGAACCAAGCTCTTCTTGCGTTTGACACGGATCCTCATCGAGCAATGCCTCCAATTCAGAGTCATCGAAGTTTTTTGGCCTTCCTTCACGCGGACGATCATCAACACTGAAATCACCGTTCTTGAAGCGACGAAACCAAACACGACACGTTGTTTCACACAGAGCTGCATCACCGTAAACTTTTTGGAGCTCTCGATGTGCTTCACCCGCCGTTTTCTTCGAATGAAAGAAGAAAATCAACACTTCCCGCAAATGACGATTATTTGGCACGAAATCCGACATCTTCAAACAACCAAAATATATAACACTAAACCAAAATCACTGATTTGGAAAAGCTGTTTGTTTACCATAAGTCTGAGCTTGGTTTATGACGTACCCAAAATTAAGTTAAAAACCCGAATTAATCCACCGATGGTGAGACTGAACCCTTCTTACACTTCACCAGAATAACGAACTCAAATGTGGCCAATAATGTACTGGATATATATTTTCATTCATAATCTTCGTAACGAAATGTCCGCATAAAAAAAATCAATAGCGTTCTATGGGAATGTTGTAGCTCTCATTTGCCGTCAATAGAACTGAAATCGGTTCACAAATGGCTGAGACACGGATGTGACATTATTTGTAACGCACACACACACACATACACACGCACACATACATACACAGACATGTGCTCAGTTCGTCGAGCTGAGTCGAATGGTATATGACACTCGGGCCTGTGGGCCTCGGATAAAAAGTCGAGTTTTCAAGCGATCTTAATACCCTTCTATTGATATAAGAAGGGTAAAAAGTCAATGTTGAGTTCTGTCAAGTGAGGTTACCAGTTGGGTGAATTCAAAAATTAATGTAGGTAGAATTCACCCATCTAGTCAGTAATGATAGATATACCCAAATTTATGTTTTTTTTAGTGTTCTATATTTCATTCCAATTTAAAAAAAAATATTTGGCAGGTTTGTTCTCGTCGCGAATTACAACATCGTCATTCGTTATTCGCTTATAGATCTATATTATCAACAATGCTTGAACATTTAATGAGGACCATTAGCTATTGTTAACTGGTATTTTCAAACCTAATTTGTTTATAATTTAACATGAAGACCAAAACAACTCAATTTTAAGTTGAAGCTACTCAATCATCCCGTTCTCTTTCAACTTAATTTTGGTTGAAAATCATAGCAACCGTCGGTGGTGTTGACGATTGTCATTTATTTGTTAGTCTAGTCGACTGCGGACGCATTATTTGCTCGTCGCGGTTCTCTACGGTTGCCCGGCTATGCAAATCCACAAAATGGCAGCATTTTTGGCAACGCTTTTTCTTATGGATTGCCAATGTGTTTATGAAAAATTAATAAGCTGTTTTATTGTTTTATTGTACCGACATTGACAAATAATAATGATCGATTTAACTATTTGTCCTTGTGTTTTAATATTCTGTTCGAAAAAAAATGAACATTAGGTATCTATACATAAAAAACTTCATCCAATTAATTCAATAATTCATTAGGTAAATTTTACCCATTGGTATAAGAAATGTATTTACCCAACATTGAGTTTTCATCTTATACCTAATTTTAACCTAATGCACAAAACATGCGAGATGGGTGGAAAAAACTTAATTTTGGATACTTCTCTCTTAACGTATAGACTGCCGATAATATTGTATGCAAAAGTTCATCTTTGTTAGAAATATTTTATGCAAGTTGCTGCTTCGAGTGGAATGATATACAATTTTACATGCTCTAACATCCGAATGAAATTTCGATTTTTTTTTCTGTATACTAGGGAATTGGATAAGCAAGGTAAAAATTACACCTAACAAAATTTTTTTTGCTTGTAAATTAACAAAAAAACAAGTTATTTCTAGTGAAAATTTTCCACTCTTATTGAAGAATCCAGGTTAAAAAAGAAGAAGACACAGAGTAGTGATAAATCTGACAGCTCCCATGTTAAAGTACAGGACGAAAATTTTAAAATGCTTCTCGAAAACTCATATGAAATTCTAATTAAAAGTGGTTTGTTGTATGATGGAAAAAAAAATCCAAAACTACTCAATAAAGACATATTCAGCAAAATAAAAATAAAATAAGAATAATGCCACTATTGTGCAGTTTTCGATTATTCTTCCATCATGCAACAAACCGCTTTTAATAAGAATTTCATTTGAACTTTCTAGAAGCCTTTTAAAATTTTCGTCCTGTACTTTAATATGAGAGCTGTCAGATTTATCACAACTCGGTGTCTTCTTCTTTTTTTTCAAGATGATTTTGCGTATTATAAAAAACAACAGTTGTTGGACTGTTGAAAATGATTGAGGACATCAACCAGAGGCTCCTGTTGGAACTTGGAACCAGCCAACTGTTTAGCAGAAGTGGGAGGAAATTCGCCAAGAGGACCACCAATACTGATCCACTTGTGATTCTAAAATTGGCTTTCGAACAAAGCCGGTCCATCAATAAGACATTAATTAGACCGGTAGTTCTCTACAGCCACGAAACATGGAGTCTTTGAACGGAAGGTGCTGCGTAACATCTACGGTGGAGTGTAGATGGAAGACGGAACGTGGAGGAGGCAAATGAACCACGAATTGCACCAGTTGATGGAAGAACCTCCCATCGTACACATCGCAAAAATCGGTCGACTACGATGGGCTAGGCATGTCATAAGAATGTCGGACGACAGCCCTGTGAAAATGGTTCTCGAAAACGAACCAACAGGTACAAGAAGAAAAGGCGCGCAATGAGCAAGGTGGATCGATCAAGTAGAAGGCGACCTTCGGACCCTCCGCAGACAGCGAGGCTGGCGAGTAACAACCATGGACCGAATCGAAACTTCTGTGTACAGCAGAGGCCACGCCGGCCTTAGTCTGATTGGTAACCCGACCAAAAGGGAATAACTAAACTATATCAAATTTTGTTATTCAGTTACGCTGTTTTTTTTGGAATTTAGATCGCGGATGTTGTTAAAATAACTGAAATTCTAACAAAAGACCCTCTAGAGGTAACAAAATTATAGCAAACTATGGTATACATATAACATAAACAAAACAAACTTTGTAACAGTTTTGTTACAATGTAGCAAAATCATATCAGCTATTGTTAAAATTGATTTATTTCTTTAAGCAGCTTGTGCCTCCCAGGGCATTATATCATAATTGTTATAAGTATGTTATACAATTATCCAGATAAAAATGTCTTTAACAAATTCATATCAAAATAATAAGTTAGTCTTAACAAAATTTGTTATAATTTTGTAATTTTTATGTTATTCGCTTCTGGTCGGGAAGGTAACCCGATCAAAAGGGAACAACAAAATTATTTCAAGTTTTGTTATTCAGTTACGCTGTTTTTATAACAAAGGTTGTTAGAATTTAGATCGCGGATGTTGTTAAAATAACTGAAATTCTAACAAAAGATCTTTTAAAGGTAACAAAATTAAAGCAAACTATAATATACATATAACATAAACAAAACAAACTTTGTAACAGTTTTGTTACGATGTATCAAAATTATATCAGCTAGTGTTAAAATTAATTTACTTCTTTACGGAGCGTGTGCCTCCCAGGGCATTATATCATAATTTGTTATAAGTATGTTTTACAATTATCCAGATGAAAATGATTCAAGCAAATTTATATCATAATCAGTTAGTTGTAACAAGGTTTGTTATAATTTTGTAATTTTTATGTTATTCGCTTCTGGTCGGGAAGGTAAGTAACAAAGTCGGTAGTCTGCCGGATGATTCGGTATGACGATCAAAGTAATAAACTTTTGTAAATTTTGAGAACTAGGAACTTTAGCATAAATAAAAAAAAAGGTGTGTGTGTGTGTGTGTGTGTGTGTGTGTGTGTGTGTGTGTGTGTGTGTGTGTGTGTGTGTGTGTGTGTGAACAAGCATTCATCATGCTAATCCTTATCTATAATACTTCTATCTTGGCTCTGCTTGTTGTTGAAATGCTGCACACGCCTTCCGATTGCCGTTTTCCAGTATGATGTTTTTTTAAAAAAAAATCATGATCTTTTCAAACGGTTTAAGCTTCCTTTAACGAACTTATCAAAAGCTTTGCAAGCTTTTCGGAATCTTTACAGCCAAATTGTAATTTCTATGAAGATTGGAATACAAAGAGAAACAATATTAAATTGTCGGAAGTTATTATTATTCAGCAAATTTATGAACGTACTATGATACTGATTAATATGATATCTTTTCAGAAAAAGTCTCACTAGACCGGGAGAAAAGCCCGTCCTTTATTCATGAAATGTTAACAACAGGAAGTTGGGAGATCCACTGTAACTATCCAAATCACTTCAACCGGATGCTCTGATGGCCCCTCCCTTCCTCCCAACATATGGTGTTGTATAAATGTATGAAAAATTCAGAGAAATCAATATGATTTTCTTACCTTGATTTTGACATCATCTTACCTTGAAGCTTGTGTTAGAAAATTTGGCTGAACGTAAAACTGGTTACGGTTGAATACCGTACCCCACTTACTGCTTCGACCTTCCTTTGATGTAGGGTCCCTATTGTTGTCTCGGTGTTTCTGCTTTTGAAGAGCTGACTTTAGTAGCGGGCATGTGATAGGGAAGAGAACAGGAGAAAGGAGAGAAGCATTACTAACTGGTAACATGCTATGCGCAAGTGAGATTTTCATGGTGATATTCTCACAACGGCCTTTAGGAATGGTTCGACGGATGAATATGAGTGATCATTCCCGATGAGTTCCCACTCGTTTACTCCATTTCATCACGCTCAGTTATAGACGAAAAAGACATTTTACTGCGTGCTATATTTGGAAATATCAGGGCAATGATCCCCCATCGCATCCTCAAGTGATCATTACAAGCTGTCCTTTTGGTTCAGGCACTTTTCAACGTTGATGTGGCAGCCTATTCACACATGAAATCTGCCGTGACCAATCCGGCAGAAATACCCCTTTCTGAACCGAAAGGCAGGGAGCATGACCTTGTCGGCTTTTCGACATTTCACTTGGAATTTATTGGAAGTTGTACCAAAATGTAGAAACTTCAGCACGAATACAAATACATCTCGAGATACAAATAACGCTCTGAATTTGTGGGAAGATCTGCGGTCTTCCTCACATCATTTATTCTCACCAAATTTTCCATTGACAGCCAAGTCATAAATGTTAGCTTGACAAAATTCATGGGAAATTCTTATAAAATTTAGGGAATTTCCTAGAGGTTCTGAATAGAACTTCACAATGTTTAGTATGGAATTTTCCAGTCGGTCAGGATAAACCATTTCCAAGTTATAGGGAAAACTTTCCAGAAGTTTTGAAGAGTACTTCTCCGAAATACTGGAAGGGTTCACTCTCAGATACCCACGAAGAAGTTTCGTAGAGGTATAGGAAAAAACTTTAAAGAAATTCGGATGAAAACTTTTGAGAGCTTCAGTAAGAATTTTTCTTGAAGTTTATAAAGAAACTTCCCAGATGTTAAGGGACACTTCTTAAACGTTCTGGAGAGCTTTTTTGAAGTTCAGAAGGAGACTTTACAGAAGTATAGGAAGAGATTCCTTTAAACAAATTTCTTCGATGGTCAGGAAGAAAGGTTTCGGTAGTATTATGGGTACTTTTTAGTAGTTCGGGCAGAAATATCTCAGAAATTCAGGAACAAACTTTCCCGAATCTCAATATCATACTTCCCATGAGTTCCAGAGAGAGCTTTCCTGAATTTCAGGAGAGAATTTCACAGATTTTCCCGAAGAAACTTCCGAACAATTTAGTTGAAACCTTCCAAAAGCTAAGAAATAGTTAAAAGTTCTGGAAGAAACTTCCACGAAGAACTGGAAGATACTTTCCAGAAGTATAAAACTTCTCGAACGTTAAGAAGTTCCTTAGAAGCACACTGATACGGCAGGTTCTTGAAGCACATTTCCCTCTCCAACGTGCAGCATTGAAATCTGCTTGGGTTAATGCAAATCTCCGTAAATTTAGGCGCCAGCAAACAAGCGGCTCTTCAGAAGTATGATCAACATCGATCACCTCCTTGTAAGCATCGTGTTGTACTGGCTAGCAACGAGCAAAAACGATACAATAGTTCCCTATACGCCTGGTACATAGATCGTACTCAAAGAAACCTACGCAGGAATCCTAAGAAGGTCATCAACATCGCGCTTACGTTACACCAATCCACGAATGCAACACCGACTCCATCTGCTTCATCGCTAACAACCCGCGGTCCTGAACGTCGGCTGTTCACTAACCTCTCCGAGAGAACAAAATATGAACGAAGTCAATTTATACATGCACGGGAAATCGGGGTAAAATGGACCATTTCCTGAGATCAACCCTAAACTGGACCATCACCAACCGAGTCTCAGGACATTTTTACATAAGTACAGTGCAAGTGAGAGTAATATTACTGGCAACAAAATGAGATTATTCAAGTATGAGGGGAAATCGAGTAAAATGGAACGCTTCCTGGCATTCGATCGAAGTAAAATTGGTTCCATTCAACTCTCCAGGTTGTTTTTGTAAGTTTACAATGCATTTTGGTCAGAATAGTAGCACTAAGTTAAAATTTTGGGTAACAGTGTTTGCATTCAAAATGAAGGGAGAAACAGGCAAAATGGGACACTTACTGTCAGCCTTAAATGAGATCAACATCATTCGATTCATTGAGTTTTTCCCAAAAGATAAGCTATTGTTTAGGACTCATTTCTTAGCATTTCAAGCTTATTGCTTTCGCAATTAGTTTATTGCTTGCCCTCAACTTAGTGTTCTAAATGTACTTCCACAGTTATTAATTAAGAGCATTCGATGCCAAATACCATTTTTGCATTAGTATGATAGTGTGGCAAGTATAATTATACCATATGCCCAGGGAGTCGAGAAATTACCTTAACGTAAAATTTCTAGGCCAGCCCGGGAATCGAACCCAGCCACCTCCAGCGTGGTGTTGCTTTGTAGCCACGCCGACTGAGCTAAGGGAGGACCCATTTGATTACAACCGAAATGCTGATTTCATAAACATCTGTTAGCTAAAGACGTTCTCTGCTTAGCTTGACTGACTGCACGTATCGATGGTTGCTACTCCGTGATTGATCAGAATCAGTGAAATTGCACAATGAATCATCTGAATGGGGCTGGGAGTAACCGACCATTCTCACTGTACACGTTTCAGTGACTCAATTTCTTTAATAATCAATAACGGCGCCGGCCACGTCCTTGCAGTCAGTTGGGAATAGGGAAGGAAAGTTAGTGTGACCTTTGCTGATTAGGGACCGTGATTACCTCTGCATCCCCACAAAGGTCACAGGAAGGAGGTTTTTCTATGTTAGTAGGGTAGGGCTCGATGGATCAGGATTCACCTTGCTAAGTGATGTGATCATATATATATTATGCATTATAAAATTAAATGAACATTCACACATACATACACATGTATACATACACAAACATACACATACATACACATACATATGCATACATATCGAAACCATGGCCAACTCACCTTGCTATTCCCACACCTACTATTACGACCGCCGATCTCACATCGCATCACCATGACCCGGGAATAGTGCCACCTAGCCATCTTCAGGTTCCGGTCAAGTCACACTTTATGTTCACTCCCTTCCTGGTCTCCACACCACCGTACATCAAACACACTGAAATATGCGATCTTCCATGCCTTTCTACTATGAGTCACATCTTACTAACACCCCTCTACATCTCTCTGCAATTCTATGTCACGCCACCGGACAATGGGTCAACAAAACAAAAGATAGCGTGACATGCCCGTTGCAGTCTACTACAAAACACTGTACCCGGACTCGCTCCACCGTACAACAAAAAACTGTATCCAGTGTGCAAACATTTCACCAAAAACATATATGTAAAAAATGCAACTGACACTCACTGGACTGCTATTGAAAACAAATACAAAAAGGTGCGTTCAAATATCCTAAAGGTTCTCAAAAGCTGAAAAACGGAGTTGATCATTACAACAATCATACACCTGAAATAAAGGACTTATGAAGCCCCTCTGAAAAGCAAGACATACTTCTAGAAGACATCCTTTAAAAAGTCTTCCTTATACTAGCCACATTCCAACGACAGCGGTACAAGCAATAGAAGATCCCGGCTTGATGATTTCTGAAATAAATGGCTCATCCAGCTCACGGCCACATGTCAGCGTTTTATGAAAACAGTGCTTGCACTAAGGTCCGTTTTTGCACGGTCTTTCCTTACAGGGGCTGTTCTCGGCAACAACTCCAGAACGTAAGTTGCTTCGACCTAACTCAAGTCACACCTCACGTCTTGGGTCAAAAGCAATCATACGGCAGTTTTCCAAAGAAAATCACAATTTCTGGTGTAAATACTCACAATTTAAAAAACTGCACCCTGACCACTGCATGGAAATGCAACGAATCCAAACAAAACTTTAGCAATATAAAATGTTTAAGCATGTGAATCCATCAACTCTACTTAGTCCCCTCTACACGGTTCCATACCAAAAGTGGAACGTATCGCGCAAAAAAAAAAAAGTTTGTGTGTTCAGAAGTTCAGAAATGACATTCAAATGTTCATGCCGAAATACTCAAAAACAAATTGAGCCCCGAATCGAGCTCCGTGCTTCCAAGATAAATGGTCCGCAAAGACAACTCCAAAGCGCGCCGAAACCATTCACCAAATGAGAATTGAAAACACATAATATGATCGAAAAGTACACGATCTTCATTCGCACCCCGTCACACCAACATTGTCAAATTGACAACAAGCGTCTCCACGCTTCAGCCAGCAATCCTCCAGGATCGCACGACCTGCAGACGCGTGAGACAGAAACATGCGAGGGCCACAAGTCGCTCCTTACTTTCAGGATGTCAACACATCACTCAATGCCCACCAAACATACAAATCTCATACACAAAAAATATTCCAAAAAAAAACTGGAATGGGACACAAAAGGAGAAAATGGAAAGAGCTCACCCGGGTTTCCAGAACATTCCACTGCTGTGGCTGCAACATCGAGCAACCAGAGCAGGTCCGCGCACCCTCCAGACAACACTCCGTTCCTAAGGAGATGGCCGACCATGAACGCACCACGACCATCAACCTAACATCTCCGAGTGACGCGGGTGAACTCGAGCTCCTCCTGTCGTCGCAAGGCTGCACGTTCGGGGCTCCGTCTGCACCGGGGACACTTTGTTCCTACACCAGTCGAAAGCCTCGTGTTGGACCGCAATAAACTCTTCAGCGACCTATCACTATCAAGATGAAGAGCTCAACACTACACAACAACTTCCACTATCTAATCCTCTCGAAAATTTTCCTTCGAAATTCTTACTCGCGGTAGAATAGAAAAACCATGACAGCTGATGGAAAACAAACCGTCCGCGCGCAATGCTTACTGCGATCTCTGTTAGCTAAAGACGTTCTCTGAACGATGAAGTCTTTGAGAAGTTCTCAATCTGACTTTGAAAGATCATGGAAAGAACATTTAGTACGCAATCTGGTAAGATAGCATCTAGAACATTAATTAACGACAGTAAGCTTTAATGCGTTTGATTTTCAAAATGTTTGCTGCCGATCGCGTACATCGATGTTATTTTCAACAAAAAAAACATTTTTACATTCTTTATTTGGGTTGAATCCAACGATAGTATCATTCTGAGCTTACGAACATAATTGGCATACAGAACCCAACGTACATCTATAGGCGATCAAACGAGATCCAGATTTTGAAGAAAGTGTCGTAAAGTCAAAACATATTTCTTGTTTGTCTGTAATACGTCTGCTGGAGTAGCAGATTTATTTGAAAACATCCATCTGACATATTTAAGCAAATGTTCACGAAATGGAAAATATTCTGAAAATCCCATGGATGTCGGAAATTGTTTTCCAAATAAGAGTCAAAATTTGAAAATTCAATCCTTTCATATTTTTTTTTATTGTAATTCACAATGTTACGATTAAAACTATAATTTCATTGATTTATTTCTTATCTCATCTCTATGTTGTTTTGGTTTTGCTTTAATATTTCTTCACTTTCGCTTTAGTTAAGTTGACGGCATTTCACGTCTGTGTGTCTGTTTCAATTTTATGATTTTCTCCATCTGGGGAGCTCAATGTTTTTGGGTTTTGTTTTTATAATCATATTCATTTCAAGGGCTTATTGTTTATGTTCCTAATTTGGCATTAATGTTTTCTCTCTATTCCTATTTTGGGCGACTCAAATTGTTGCGCTGTCGAACTGCCCCGCCTGGTCTCGGTCGAGTGTTCAATTCTTCGCTTAGTTATGAACACTTGTGAAATGTTTGTCGTAATTGTTTTAGTTTATTTGTTTTGTCTTACTTCATTATTTGGTTCGTTTCTACTGGAGTGATGGCTTGGATGGTGGGGACATACCGATAACTCAACTAGCAATGATGTAGTTCTACCAAACCGGAGGACGTCCAATTCCAACATTTCGACATGGCAGCGGGTTGAAGGTTGAAAATGCCACATTTGGTTGCCTCATTAATATAATGGGGTTTGAATCCGTTTCTTTTATTTATGTTAACAATTTTGTTTTAATTTTGATGTGCTGCCGTGGTTTGCACCATTTTTTTTGGTGTCGAATAAATGAAGAAATGACATACAATTGAACTGAACTCGAACGTTTTACTAAAGCTTAATGATGTTTTTTTTTTCAATGTTAAATCTCTTAACTTTCATCAACATTCAGAATAGGAAAAACAATTTTGCTACTTTGATAGTAGGAGAGTGGCATTGATTTGTGGAAGATATCACAGTCTAGTATTGTAACTAAATCTGACTAAATCAAATCGAACTGAATCCTGAATCTCAAGTCTTGAATTTTTAATACGGAATCTGGAATCTTGAATTTTGAATCTAGAATCTTAAATCTTGAATCTTGGAAGCTTGGTATCTGGGAAACATGGGATCTTGGAATTTTAGAATTTTTGAATCTTGAAATCTTGGAATCTTGGAATCTTGAAATCTTGGAATCTTGGAATCTTTATTCTTAGAATCTTGGGATTTGGGAAACAAGGAATCTTGGAATGTTGGAATCTTGGATGTTGGAATGTTGGAATGTTGGAATCTTGGAATCTTGGAATCTTGGAATCTTGGAATCTTGGTATTTTAGAATCTTAGGATCATGGATCTTGGGGATCTTGAATCTAGGGGATCTTGAATCTTGGGATCTTGAATTTTGGGATCCCGAATCTCGGTATCTTAAATCTTTGGATCTTAAATCTTGGGATCCTCAATCTTCAATCTTCAATCTTGGGATCTTGAATCTTCAATCTCGAATCTTGAATCTTGAATTTTGAATCTTGGAATCTTGTAATCTTGAACTTTTATCTAAAACTTGGCATCTGGAAATTTGAAGATTCGCAAATTGTTACTCCATCCAGATTCCAGATTTCAGATTCCAGATTGGAAGCTTTGAATCTTGAATCTTGAATCTTGAATCATAAAATCTTGGAATCTTGGGATTTTCAGCCTTGGGATCTTGGAATCTTGGAATCTGGAATCAAAAACTCTAATCTTGTATCTTGAATCTTGGAATCTTGACATCTTGGAGTCTTAGAATATTGGAATCTTAGAGTCGTGGAATCTTGGAATCTTGGTATTTTGGAATTTTGTTATCATGAATCTTGGGATCTTGAATCGTTGGATCTTGAATCTTTGGATCTTGAATCTTAAATTTTGGCATCTTGGGATCTTGGGATTTTGAGCATTGGGATATTGGAATCTTGGGATCATAAATCTGGAATCAAAACCTCTAATTTTGTATCTTGAATCTTGGAATCTTGATATCTTGGAATCTTGGAAAATTAGAATCTTGGAAAATTAGAATCTTGAAGTCTTGGAATCTTGGAATCTTGGTATTTTAGAATCTTAGGATGATGAATCTTGGGATCTTGAATCTTCAATCTCGAGTCTTGAATCTTGAATCTTGAATCTTGAATTTTGAATCTTGGAATCTTGTAATCATGAATTTTTGATCTAAAATCTGGCATCTGGCAACTTGAAGATTCGCAAATTGTTACTCCATCCAGATTTCAGATTTCAGATTTCAGATTTCAGATTTCAAATTTCAGATTTCAAATTTCAGATTTCAGATTCCAGATTCCAGATTCCAAGATTCCAGATTGGAATCTTTGAATCTTGAATCTTGAATCTTGAATCATGGAATCTTGGGATCTAGGGATTTTGAGCCTTGGGATCTTGGAATCTTGGGATCTTAAATCTGGAATCAAAACCTCTAATCTTGTACCTCGAATCTTGGTACCTTGAAATTTGAAATCTTGGAATCTTGGAATATTGGAATCCTGGAATCTTGGAATCTTGGAATCTTGGAAGACTGAATCATAGAATCTTTGACCCTTGGAATCTTGGAATCTTGGAATCTTTGAATCTCGGAATCTTTAAATCTTGGAATCTTGGAATCTTGGAATCCTGGAATCTTCGAATCTAGGAATCAGAATCTTTAATTTTGAATATGGCATCTCACATCGGGAATCTGGCAACTTGAATCTTGAATTTAGAATGGAAGATTCCCTATCCAGATTCCAGATTCCATATTCTAGATTCCAGATTCCAGATTCCAGATTCCAGATTCCAGATTCCAGATTCCAGATTCCAAGCTTCCAAGATTCCAAAATTCAAAGATTATATAATTCAGTATTCCAGATTCCAAGATTCCAAAGTCAAAATTCTATGATTCAGTCTTCCAAGATTCCAAGATTTCAAGATTCGAGATTCCAGATTCCAGATTCCAGATTCCAGATTCCAGATTCCAGATTCCAGATTTCAGATTCTTGATTCAAGATTCAAGATTCCAGATTTGTCTGTTTTGTTAGTTTTGTTAGTTTTGTTAGTTTTGTTAGTTTTGTTTGTTTTGTTTGTTTTGTTTGTTTTGTTTGTTATTTGTTTGTTTTGTTTGTTTTGTTTGTTTATTTGTTTTGTTTGTTTGTTTGTTTTGTTTGTTTTGTTTATTTTGTTTGTTTTGTTTGTTTATTTGTTTTGTTTATTTTGTTTATTTATTTATTTTATTTATTTTGTTTGTTTTGTTTGTTTTGTTTGTTTTGTTTGTTTTGTTTATTTTTGTTTTGTTTTGTTTTGATTTTGTTTGTTTTGTTTGTTTGTTTGTTTGTTTGTTTGTTTTGTTTGTTTTGTTTGTTTTGTTTTGTTTTGTTTGTTTTATTTGTTTTGTTTGTTTTGTTTATTTATGTTTGTTTTGTTTGTTTTGTTTGTTTTGTTTGTTTTGTTTGTTTTATTTGTTTTGTTTGTTTTGTTTGTTTTGTTTGTTTTGTTTGTTTTGTTTGTTTGTTTGTTTGTTGTTTGTTTGTTTGTTTATTTTGTTTATTTTATTTATTGTTTGTTTTGTTTTGTTTGTTTGTTTGTTTTGTTTATTTTGTTTGTTTTGTTTATTGTTTATTTTGTTTGTTTGTTTGTTGTTTGTTTTATTTGTTTTGTTTGTTTTGTTTGTTTTGTTTGTTTTGTTTGTTTTGTTTGTTTTGTTTGTTTTGTTTGTTTTGTTTGTTTTGTTTGTTTTGTTTGTTTTGTTTGTTTTGTTTGTTTGTTTGTTTGTTTGTTTGTTGTTTGTTTGTTTGTTTGTTTGTTTGTTTGTTTGTTTTGTTTGTTTGTTTGTTTGTTTGTGTTTGTTTGTTTGTTTGTTTGTTTTGTTTGTTATGTTTGTTTCGTTTGTGTTTGTTTGATTTTGTTTGTTTTGTTTGTTTGTTTGTTTTGTTTGTTTTGTTTGTTTTGTTTGGTTTTTTCTTCTTTTAAAACCATATTCTACTAACAAAAACTTTAACTTGTTGGTTGCTGTGTTGAATTAGTTTAGTCGTTGTTTAGAAATGCGATCATATTTCTTGGAATCTATGTTTTATTGGGGCATTTTCTGGCCATCGTGAATAAAGAGATTCCACATAGGTAGCAAATTGCCAAATTTCTTGGCTCCTAATAGACGGAAGAGTAACCTTTTATGATGTTGTTTTGATCATTAAGTGTTACCTTGAATGATCTTACTCATCACATCTACAACAGTCACTCCAGCTCTCAGAATAATCTCCAATATCTTCCACAAATCACCTGCCAACGATTTCCTTCAAATTTCTCTCTTTCTCTCTTTTTTTTCTTTCTCTCTCTCTCTCTCTCTGATACTCTTTCTCTCATTAATTTCCTTTAACTCGAGCTTCGGTTTTATTCATCACAATGTCCAATAAGCAATTACCTTCTACACATTCCATCAACTGCTCATAAAAATTCAAATTTCTAACATTTTTCGGTCGGTTTCCTATAGATCTGCGCTTTGTTAATAGTAAAATTATCCACTTCGACTTACTTGTGCTGAATGATTCCTTTTTTTCTCGATTTGCTTATATTACAATCTTCCCATCAATTTCTTCTAAAATTTTATCTGTTTTGTTTATCTCATACATGATCTAAAACACTAAACCTAGAATGAGTTTTTGAGTCTCATGATTATTATTTTCGAATGCTTGCTCTTTCCACGTTTGTGTTTGCTTTTTTTTCTCTTGTTAATTTTGTTTTGTTTGCCTACTGGTCTATCTTTTTTTTTATGCCATCTAAATGATTCTAAAACGCAACTACCACTCATTATGACGGATATTTTTTTTTTTATTTGCTTAATGATTTTTCTTATTTCACTATACAATTCGATTTCCTACCTGGCGTCGCGTCGTAGTCGGATTTTTTGCGTAGGAATTTTTTTCGTGTTTTTCTCCTCTGAACTTCAATCGACTTTAGTTTTGTTAGTGTATTATACTTTTTTTTGTCATTTTGATTTTTTTTCTGGAAGGTAATCTGAACTAACCGGATGTCAAACTCTGGTGCAATATTGTGAACTCACTCCTAAACTTTGGCAGCGGAAGGATTTTTTTTTGGTTTTGCTTGAATGTGCTTGCTACTCGGTAGGGCCAAAGACCACCGTCATCCGGAGCTAAGGAACAACTGCCTGGTTGCTATGATGGCGTCTAGTCTGCACTATGCTGCTATGGCCGCTTTGGCTGCTACAATAAATCCTCGCTTCTGTCGCCGCTGCTTCGAGTTGGCTGTGACTTACGGATCCGGTTAGTTCGCGGAAGGTCACTCCAGAACGTAGAAGATCCAGTAGCCAGCGTTGAACGCCGCGAAGCTCACAGGAAAGATCACCCGCGAGTACTTGTCGATCACGTTGACGTCCTTGATCTTCGGGATGGACGCCTTAATGACCGAGGCGCCTCGCTTGATCGCGTGCAGCATCTTCGGGCGATTGTGACCTGCAAAAAATTACAGAAAAGTCGGTCAACTGGAAGATCGATTTCCGGATGGGGAATGCATACGAACCTCGATTACCCCGGAACCTTAACCCGCTTGATCGGGTACTGGATCCATAAGGGCGAGAAATTCGAAAGCTAGGAGGAAATTTCGCTAGATCCACGGCGTCGGGCCCGGAAGCCGAAGTCGTGTTCGCATAATGCCGGTTCCTGAGCGATGCAATCGGACTCATCCGGACGTCCTGCAGCTCGATGATGTCCTCGGATGAGCAGCCGCCGCTGTTCTCTTGTTTTCCTGTGGAGGATTAATGGATTTTATTGGTTGTAGCGACTCATCACAACATCACAAGTCACGTTGTCTTTTGGAAGGGGCAGAGGGGTAGTTGCCAAGAAATTAGGCAACATATAAATTGAAAAAGGAATATAAGGACAAAGACCCACCAAGGGGTGGAGGGGTGGTGTTGGTAAATAGAACAAAATACACTTCATATTAAAAAATACTCAAAACAAGGTTAAGGATTACATTAGATTTTTGACTGGAGGTAATTGTGAGAATGCTTGCATTTCATATAAACGGTATTTGATAATGTTGACTTGTATCATAATTTGTCAGCGGTAAAACAAGAGTCGAAATGGAGAGGGTCACGTCGTGGAAGACGCCCCTACTACCCCCTAACTAGAGTCGACTGATGACTTTCTCCAGCTAAGTTGCGATGCGTACAGATTCTTAGCTAGTTCTCTCGAAAATGTGAGAATTAAGGATTCAACCAGCCTGAAGGCCTTCCTGAAGACTTACGGCCCGCAGTATTTGCGTTCCTCAACACTGGAAGAGGTGAAGAAAATGATGAACGAAAATGCTTCCCAAAAATTCGAAAAAAATCTCATACATTCAGTGCACTTCCCAAAAACTCAGAGAACTTATCGAAAGTTTAGGATACTTCTTAGAAATTCAGGAAACTTCCCAGAAAGTCGGCGATTCTTCCTGATTTTCTGGGATGTTCCCTGAACATCCAGAAGTTAAGACATTACACCGAATTGCAACCCAGTTTCCCTAACATTCAGAGTATATCTCAGAAATTCATGGAATTTTCCAAAAATTCAGGTAGTTCAGGGAACTTTCCAGAAGTTAAGACTTCTTCCCAGAATTTCAGGTCAAGTTCCCTAAAATTCATAGGCATGTCTTAGAAATTCGGGAATGTTCCATATATTCAGGGAGTTCAGAGAACTTCCCAAAAGTCAAATGTTCTTCCCACAAGTTCACGCAACTATTCGCAACTATTTAGAAATTCAGGGAAAGGGTACTACACACGATGTTCAGGAAGCATCCCAGAATTTCAAGAAACTTCCCAAAAGTTTGGAGAACTTTCCAGAAAATTATAGAATGTCCCATAAGTTCAAAGAACTTTCCAGAAATTCATGAAGCTTTTCAAAAGTTTGCGGTTCTGAGAACTTCTCAGAATTTGGTGAAACTTCCCAGAAGAATCACAATTGAGGGAACTTCTAAAAAGTTCAAAGGAACTTGTAGGAGCTCAAGAAAATTCTAAGAAGTTCAGAGTACTTCCCAGAAATTCAAGGAATTTCCCAAAAGTGTGGGGAACTTTCCAGAAAATTGGAGAACGCCCCATAAAACAGAGAACTTTCCAGAAATTCATAAAGCTTTCCAAAAGTTTGTGGTTCTGAGGACTTCTCAGAATTTCATGAAACTTCCCAGAAGAATCAAAATTAAGGGGAACTTCTAAAAAGTTCAGAGAACTTGAAGGAGCTCAAGAAAATTCTAAGAAGTTCAGGGTACTTCCCAGAAATTCAAGGAACTTCCCAAAAGTGTGGGGAACTTTCCAGAAAATTGGAGAACGCCCCATAAGTACAGAGAACTTTCCAGAAACTCATAAAGCTTTTCAAAAGTTTGCGGTTCTGAGGACTTCTCAGAATTTCATGAAACTTCCCAGAAGAATCAAAATTAAGGGGAACTTCTAAAAAGTTCAGAGAACTTGAAGGAGCTCAAGAAAATTCTAAGAAGTTCAGGGTACTTCCCAGAAATTCAAAAAACTTCCCAGAACTTCAGGAAACGTCTACAAAGATCAGGGAACTTCCCCAAACATCAGAAAACTTTCCAGATGTCAGCAAACGTCTGAGATGTCCTAGAATTTCAGATAACTTTCAAAAAATTCAGGAAACGACCACAAAGATCAGGCAAACTTCCCCTAAGATCAGCAAACATTCCAGAAATCAGCGAACATCTCAGACGTTCAGAGAATGTCTTAGAAATTCAGAGAACTTTCCAGAAGTTCAGGGAACTTTTCAAAAGCTCAAAGAGCTTCCAAGACGATCAAGGTACTTCCCAGAGCTTTAAGAACGATCAGGGTACTTCCCTGAAATTCAGAAAACTTTCCAGAGCTTCAGGAAACGTCCACAAAGATAAGGAAACTTCCTCCAGGGTCAGGAAACTTTCCAAAAGTCGGCAAACATCTTCCCAGAAATTCAGAAAATTTCTCAGAACTTCAGGAAACGACTACAAAGATCAGGAAACATCTCCAAAGGTCAAGAAACTTTCCAGAAGTCAGTAAACATCTCAAACGTTCAGAAAATGTTCCAGAAATTCTGAGAACTTTCCAGAAGTTAAGTAAACGACCACAAAGATCAGACCAACTTCCCCTAAGATCAGGATACTTTCCAGAAATCAGCAAACATCTCAGACGTTCAGAGAATGTCCAAGAAATTCAGAGAACTTTTCAGAAGTTCAGGAAACGTTGACAAAGATCAGGCAAACTTCCCCTAATATCAGGAAACTTTCCAGAAATCAACAAACATCTCAGACGTTCAGAGAGTGTCCTAGAAATTCAGAGAACTTTCCAGAAGTTCAGTAACGTTGACAAAAATCAGCCAAACTTTCCCTAAGATCAGGAAACTTTCCAGAAATCAACAAACATCTCAGACGTTCAGAGAGTGTCCTAGAAATTCAGAGAACTTTTCATAAGTTCAGGGAACTTCTCGAAAGCTCAAAGAGCTTCCAAGACGATCAGAGCATTTTTCAGAAAGTCAAAAAACATCCCAGAGCTTCAGGAAACGTCTACAATGATAAGGAAACTTCCTCAAAGATCAGAAAACTTTCCAGAAATCAGCAAACATCTCAAAGGTTCAGAGAATGTCCTAGAAATTCAGAGAACTTTCCACAAGTTTAGGAAACGACCACAAAGATCAGCCAAACTTCCCCTAAGATCATGAACCTTTTCAGAAATCAGCAAACATCTCAGACGCTCAAAGAGCTTCCAAGATGATCATGGTATTTCCAATAAAGTCCATAAGTCCCATAAGAGCTTCAGGAAACGTTCACAAAGATAAGGAAACTTCCTCAAAGATCAGGAAACTTTCAAGAAGTCAACGAACATCTCAAATTTTCAGAAAATGTCCCAGAAATCCAGGGAACTTCTCAAAAGCTAAAAGAACTTTCTAGAAGATCTGGATACTTACCAGACATTCAGGAAATATCTAAGAAGTCCTGTGATCTTCCAAGAACTTCAAAGAACTTCACCAAAGCTCGGGAAACTTTCGAGAATTTCAGAAATCAGTTTCCAAATTAGAGGTTTTGAAAACACAACTTCAAATTTTACCGGTAATGTACCCTGTTCCTCTCCAATCTACCCCGCACTAGGGTTGCTTGGTTGGAGATATAATAAACTTGACAGAAGTTGATTGAGCTTCTCGAAAGTTGAATAAACTTATTGGAAGTTTCAAGATAATCATGAAATTTGCTTGCTCTATTTTGAGAAGAGAGGTGGTGGCACTTCAGAGAAGTCCATTGAATTGCTAAAAAATTCCCAACGGTTCGGGAAACTTGGTTGAACTTCCAAGAAGTTTGCTGATCATCCAGAAAATAGGAACAACTTTCTGGAAATTACAGGAACTTTGAGAAGCAGATTTAGCTTCCCAGAAGTTGTTTGGAGTTTCAAAAATTTAAATAATCTACGAGGTATTGGAAAAAGTCTGGGAAATTGGTTGATTTGCAAAACTTTTTATAAGTTGGTGGAATTTCTGTGAAATAAATAGCATTTCCGAGATGTTGTTAAACCTTACAAGAACATTTTTCAGAATAATTCAGAAGATTGTCATTCAGCGGACACACAGAGTAATTGATGTAATGACTGCACACGGTTCGGTCGGCAGGTTCGGATTTCCGGAAAAGCTGACGTGGTTGATCAAAGCAACGATGGATCGAGTGAAGTGTGTCGTCCGAGTATCAGGGACGCTCTCGAGTCCTTTCGAATCTCGGAGAGGGTTACGGCAAGGTCGTGTTTGTTGTTTAACATTGCACTGGAGGGTGTGATTCGAAGAGCTGGGATAGACACGAGTGGCACGATCTTCAGAAAGTCTGTCCAACTATTTGGCTTCGCCGACGACGTTGATATCGTAGCACGTAACTTTGAGAACGATGGCGGAAACGTACATCGGACTTAAGGCTGAAACTGGTAGGATTGGGCTTATGATTATTGCGTTGAAAACAAAATAAATGAAGGGAAGAGGCTCACGAGAAGACAATGTTAGCCTCCTAGCACGAGTTCAGATCGACGGTGACGAAATCGAGGTACTAGATAAATTCGTGTATCTGGGCTCATTGGTGACCGCCGATAACGACACCAGCAGAGAAATACAAAGGCGCATAATGGCTGGCAATCGTGCCTACTTTGGACTCCGAAGGACGCTAACCCAAGTAACATTGCCAAAACCATCCAGCTTTATTAAGTTTTATTAAAATTTTATGAAAGCCACTAGAAATCAATTCGGTTTTATTATGGCAGTAAGAGATGTCAATAGGTTTCAAATTTTAGTCAGGTTTATAAGAACCTACATAGCTTCTTTACAACGATCTTAGAACCTTGGCTTCTAAAATTCCTTTTACTCCTATCAAAGGTTTTATTTTGACTTTGAAAACTAATAAAATGTTGTTTTGAAATGCCGTTTAAGGACTCATTCATATTATCTTATTATGGTCAGTTGAAAAAGCATTTTAAAACCATTTTGCCTCCAGTAAATGCATTAAACGGCTAGTTGGCATTGACCAGATAGTTTTATTGTAGCCATTGCTAAGATATATTGGCTTTTTTTCAAAACTGTGATCTCTTGCAATCGTCATATTGAAATATATGAAATAATTGAATTGTGGAAAAATAAATACACCACATTTTAAATGTAATATAATTGTACTGTAAATCTGAGACAAATTTCGGTATTCGTTCAGATAACCTTATTGAATTCTATCAATTTTCAGAAGTTTCTTGATTAATTTATCGAATATATTTTTTTCAACATTGTTTTTGTTGTTGTAAACTTGCATGATTTCCGAGGCGCATTAATTTTCAGCTCTTAGCGTGCCAATATTCACCATTAAATTAAATGCCCATATGATTTGGAGCATGATACGCTATTGAAAAACTCAGTTTGTTTCATATATTTGGCTATCAAACATAATTTCCCGCAACACTAGAGCTTTTTGCTCAGCCATTATTTACTGTTGAATGAATCAGAAGAGCAGAGGATCGAACAAAGCAGAACAACAAAAACCAACCACGATATCACCGTGAAGTTTGACAGCTGTGGCCATTCGGCCCTATACTGGTTTTGATGGCGGCCAATAGGTTTTATGATGGTTCTTAAGTGGTCATAACATCTTTCACTAGAACATTTTCAAAATCTATATGGTCTTGGAAAGGTTTTAATAATTTGTTTTAACAACCGTCGATAGAGTGGGCCACTTTGTACACATTTCGGCTTTAAAGATGCATAGAGGAGGTGTTGTTTCACAAAACAGTTTTGAATGTAGTTTCATCAACAAAGCCGGAAGGAGTGCTATACGGCTGGAATAGAACTGAAATTGTTACTTGGGAAGATCGCACAAAGGTCGCTGAACTACAAAGTTGACCATCTACCAGTCATTAATTAGTCCGGTAGTTCTCTACGGCCACGAATCATGGACATTGCGTTGGAAGACCAACGCGCCCTTGAAGTCTTTGAAATGAAAGTGCTGCGTACCATCTACGGTGGAGTGCAGATGGAAGACGGAACGTGGAGGAGGCGAATAAACCACGAATTGCACCAGTTGCTGGGAGTACGTCCCATCGTACACATCGCAAAAATCGGTCGACTACGATGGGCTGGGCATGTCGTTAGAATGTCGGACAACAGCCCTGTGAAAATGGTTCTCGAAAACGAACCGACGGGTACAAGAAGAAGAGGGACGCAACGAGCAAGGTGGATCGATCAAGTAGAAGGCGACCTGCGGACCCTCCGCAGACAGCGAGGCTGACGAGTGACAGCCATGGACCGAATAGAATGGAGACTACTTCTGTGTACAGCAAAGGCCACGCCGGCCTTAGTCTGATTGGAAAGGTAAGTTTGTAAGTAACAAATACAGGTCTAATATTTTTCGATAAGAAACAATAATAACAATTAACATGAAATTCTGAGGGATCATACATATTTCTCTACGGGTTTGCCGAACACGTAAAATCCTTGTAATAATCAAATAAAGATTCATCAGTCGCAATACTCACGTGAAACCTTCTTCTCCGCTTCCTTGTTCTTTTTACTCTTCTTCTTGGCCCGCGCACCCCAGTAGGTGTAGTTGACAGCGGCGTACTCGAGCAGCGCCGCGAACACAAAAACAAAGCACATCACCAGATAGATGTCGATGGCCTTGACGTAGCTGATCCTGGGCAGCGAACTCCGCACCCCGGTGCTGATGGTGGTCATGGTGAGCACGGTTGTAATGCCGAGTGCCACCCTGGCCGACGTGGCTTCGTGGTTGATCCAGAACGACACCCACGACAGCATGACAATCAGAATGCTCGGCAGGTAGGTCTGGAACACGAAGTACCCTATGTTCCGCTGGAGTTTGAACGACAACGACAACCGCTGGTACTCGCCGGTTGCCAGTCTTTCCTGTAATTGACCGTAAACGATGGATGAGAGTTTAATTATAATTGGGGGAAAATGTAATTGCAGCTTCGCCACCCATCGGGATCGGGAAAGTATGGGGTTATTATTCAAAAGGCGAACAAAACAAGGCACTCACTTTTCTATCATTAGTTTCGTAACCTATTATGGTGAACTGAGGCAGTTCTGCTTCTTCCACCCCTCGGATAGGGGTCGAACGCCAGTACATGAGCACGTCCGACACGGTGTAGCCGTCTGGTTGGCAGGATCCATTGTTGCACGATTGCGAGAATTGAATTGGTAATGAAAAGATGAAATCCCGGTAAATTAAACTTGAAAACCACATCGTTACGTTGCTATCAGCAGTAATCAATCTGGTCTCGAAAGAAGCAACGTGATTCGGTTTATCAAACAAGTCAAGTCATAAAACATTAAACCCCTGCTTTCATTAGGGAAATTTGCCTCACGTTGCGTCCTTTCGAAGTTGGAAAAACAATCAACTCGTCAGCATTTTGACAAACCACTCACAGCTCTCAATTTCCACGGTGCAGTTCTGCGAGTCCAACGGGTAATAGTGCAGATCCATCATGCAAGCGAGCGTCGTCGTGAAGCGCATCCCATAGGTGACGGACCCGTCGCCGGCCAGTCGCACCAGCTTGTTCCGCTCGGTGACGTCGTGCAGGAAGCTGTTCTTATCGTTGGCGAAGAACGTATCCGGGACCCAAATCTTCTCCGCAAAGTCCCCCGACAGCGTAATCACGTCGTTTGCTCCGTCGTCCTCAATCATCATGTCGCCATTTTGGTCGTACTGGCGGCTGCCGATGGCTGTCCCGCCTCCGCCGCCCCCGGCAGCTCCGCCCACATCCGGACCCCATATCGAGTAGGCGTTGAATGCTAATCGCTCGTCCTTCCAGTACTGATTTAGGTACATTGTTATCGTGTAGTCCTAAAAATAAATCCCCAAACCACACCCCCCCCCAGGTCCCGGGTTTTGAGAATGTTCAGTGGGCATGATGATGAACGTGGTGCGGGGGATTGATGAACGTGTGCGTGTGGTTGGGCCGCCAGGTGATGTTCCTGTTGTTGTTGTTGTTGTTTTTGTTGATGAGGATGGTGGGCAATGATTGATTGGACATTTATAATGAATTGCAACGAGCAACAAGTGACTGAATGAGAATGGCTGATTTGGATGAGAGCTTACCATGTTTACTTCTGAAATTGCATCGAAACTAGCTATGGTTAAATCCATTCCTACGTGCAGTGGGTCGCCTGTTGGAATAAGAATGTACAAGGGTTTTAGTTAGGAAAAGGGACTTGAGTATTGGTTTGTATAGCGGTTCCCTCTAAGTGAAACGAGTGCTCTTAGCGCGGACTACCATTTCGGGAGTTAAATTAAGCGCAAACACCAACAATTTTCTCGTGACTATAAATGCGTTTGATTTTAAGGAGTGTATCGAAAAGTAGTTATAAACATTCGATGCGTTATTACGCATAAACTACTGTATATATTTTTAGCGTGTAAGCACCATTTGCTTTGTTTACATGTCAAAAATGATTATTCGGTTCATTCATTTCCGTTGATAAAGTTGTATTCAAAATGTCGCGAATTGAATTTGAGACTAAAAAGAAAATTCTGCACACTTGGTGCACCGAAAAGGGTGTTACTTACAACCAGATTGCGAAAAGAGTAAATGTTCACCCGGCAAGTGTAAAACGCATCATCGAAAAGTTTGGTAAGTGCTCCTCAAGGATTTACCAAGAAGTGGCCGGAAACCCGGCTCCAGCAACCCCGATTTGGACCAAAAGTTGTGGATTATATTCAACGGAACAAATCTGCCTCTACTCGTGATCTAGCCAAGAAGTTCAGGACCAGCATCGGAATGATTCAACGAATCAAGCGCAGCAATGACTTGAAGACGTACAAAAAGCAGAAAGTGCCCAAACAAACTCCGGAACAAAAGTCTCGTGCCAAAACCAGGGCTCGAAAGCTGTACAGCTGCATTTTGGACAATGTCGACCAGTGCATTTTGATGGATGACGAAACATACGTTAAAGAAGATTCAAGAACGCTACCGGGGCCGCAGTTTTATACTAAATCTGTTGGGGAACGTGTGCCAACCGCAGATAAGACTGTTACGATGGAGAAATTCGGTCAGAAGGTGCTCATTTGGCAAGCTATTTGCACATGTGGCTTGCGTTCTTCAATTTTCTATACAAAAGGAACTATAAATGCTGAGATTTATCAAAAGGAATGTTTGAAGAACAGGTTGCTACCATTGTATAGAAAGCACCAGTCCCTCCTCTCTTCTGGCCAGATTTGGCATCGGCACATTACGCCAAATCCACTCTACAGTGGCTGACGGAGAATAACATCAAGTTCGTAGAAAAAGACATCAACCCACCAAACTGTCCCCAGTTGCGACCGATCGAACGCTATTGGGCAATAGTCAAGCGTATATTTAAGAAGGATGGTACAGTGTCCCAAAACATGACCGATTTTAAGAAAAATTGGGCAGCGGCATCCAGGAAGTGCACAAAGGTCACTGTGCAGAATTTGATGGCAGGTGTCAAATCAAAGGTACGGGCATTCTACAGAAATGAACATGATGACTAGTTTTTCCGTTTGGATCTTTTGTAAACATGTTAAGCTATAATAAACTGAAATAGTATGTTAATTTTAACCATGTTTTCATGCCTATTTTATTATTTGGAAGTTTATAACTACTTTTCGATACACTCCTTACTATGCCTGCGATTGAAGTCACCCATGGTCGGGTTGATATCAACATGAGGTCTATCAAATATACCACAAGGCTGTACCATAAACGTAAAAAATTTGCCTGAAAGTTCATGGTAGTTTTGAAAATAGTCATAGTCGGGTAAAATGGTAGTTTTTACTGCAAGATTTTTTCAGTGTACGTCCACCTGCAAGATTCGCTACATATGTAAAAGCGGTTATCTAGAAGCAATATCAAGAACTCTGCGGCTGTAAATTTATAGAACACAGCTAGTTTGTTTGTCATGGCATAATGGCTGGCCCACAATTGATACGTTGCGGATACGTTTGCGTGAATTTGACAGTTTTCCAATAGGTTTTGTCAAATTTACGTCAATGGAGACACAATCGTATCAACTGTGTGCGACCATAAGAACCGAGGTTTCGGGAGCTAACGGGTGTCCACTAAATAATGAGAACGAAAAGAATGGGTCAGGAAAAAAATACCAGTGAAGTTTTGTTCAAACTGATTTATTTTATTAAAAGGGTCAACTTAAATCTTCAAACTAAGTTTAGTGAATATTGTCATATGGTTCGTGGTCCGCCGTGCGGCGCAGCTTAGTCGTTATGCTGGAACATGACCGTTGGACGGCAGCCACATCGATTTTTCGGATGCAGCTTTTGATCCTGTTGGTAAGTTGCTTGGTGTTCTTGGCCTTCCAATTATCCTTGTATACCATGGAGCTCAAAAGACCGAAGAAATCCTCGATAGGACGGCACTGTGGCAAATTTGTCGGATTCCGGTCTTTTGGGACACATGGTATATTTTGGCTCTCCAAAAACGTTAGCGTTTTTTTTACGTAGTGCGATGATGCCTTGTCCGGCCAAAACACGTATTTGCCATCCGAGTGATGTTGTTTAAGAAATGGGATGAGTATTTTCTGCAAACACTCTCTTTGGTACACCTCCTGGTTGATGGCCAAACCGCTTGTCGGACCCTTATCGGATATTACGATGTATAACATAACCTTCGATTCAAATTTGTGCTTGAACTTATACATTACTTTTGGAGGAGTAGTAGATTTGTCCTTAGTGTAGAATCGGTCGTTTCCCGGTATCTGAGACTTCGAAAGAGGAAAGTAGCTTTCGTCGTCCAGAACGAAAGATTTTCCGCCGTAATTCCGAGTCATCCAGCGGCATTGGGATTTCACGGTTTGAATCTGCTCATCTGTGTACTCTGGGGATCTGGTTTTCTTTCTACACACTATTCCTTCTTTCTTTAGCGTCTTGCAGATGAGTGACTTCGAACAATGGAACTTTCGGGCTGCTTCCCGTTGACTTACCGAATCCTTGTTGTTGAACATGCTGTGCAGCGAGCGGAGCGTTTTCTCATTCATTATTTTCGCTGGACGGCCGCAACCTTTCTTCCGGGTTACTCTCATGCATGCCAGGATACGGTATACGGTGGATACCGGAACTTTTTCACGACAAAAATGGTCCACCGTGTATTTTTTTCCACGATCTTCGTTCGCTTGAAAGAATTGTACAACGCGCGCGCGCAGTTCTTCCTGTTTCGACGGCATGCTGAACACGACTGAACATGTTAGAGTGAAATAAGAGTGTATGAACATTTTCTGGAGAGTGCAACGATTCATTCATCTAAAGTGACATTTCTATGCGGCCGTTTTTGTTCTGATGGAAAAGTATTGAAATCATTCTCATTTTTTAGTGGACACCCGTTATGAAGATATCCATCAAATTTCAACTGCAACAAAAACGTGGCAATCCCTTTCAGTGTATATGAAATCAAAGGTAGAACTAACGAATTCTACTATTCGTTTTTTCTGCAGCGAAACTGATTTGTTGATTTTATGAGGATGCCTTCGTAACTAATGCCACACGCGCCACTGTCAAAAGAACGAAGCATTTGTTGACACAGAAAGAATATTCGTGCATAGTAGGAAAGCAACAAAAAGAACTACGAATATTTTGATGCAAATTAAATAGAAACGTTCCTTTGGTGGTTGCATGAATGACTGATAGATCTACTATATCGACGCGAAATTAAATTGAATAAACGTGGAGCTGATCCAACATTTTTAATAAGACCTGTTACAGCATCCGTGGTTCATTTCACTGGGCCATAGTGACTCTTTAGAAGATACTTGATTAATGAGTATGAACTTAGAGTTCTTGACAGCGCCTTAACTCTTGTTTTGGGATAAACAAGTTATTCCCGCTAATCCCAGCAGCAACATCATCTTGCATGAGAACGATAGAAGAGAAACAGCAATTGGTTGGTCTTCACGAAATTCATTTCGTACTTTGTACAAAACGATGTAATGATAGCATTTCACCATATAAAAAGCAATATGAATGTTTCATACATTAAAAGAGACATTTGTTGAATGTACAAAATCCTATTTTAGGAAAATAAATTCTCAGTGTCATGACCAATTTGCGATCTACGGCCATCCATTCTTTGAACTTGTTGATGTTTTCATCGGTTTTCGATGTTGATGGCCTACCACTTCTCTTATCACCGTTCACGACTCACGGACTCACGGCCACGTCTGAAGCGTTTGTGCCACTGATAAACGACTGTTTTCTTCAGAGTATCTTTGCCGAAACGCTTTTTTGATATTTGCTATGTCGTCACACAATTGAGATCGTTTTTAATGTTTTTTTTTGCAAATTCAATTCAATTCAAATAAAAATTGTACAAAATCGAGTATACACACAATCGCAGACGTTTAACATATAAACTTATAAAAATGTTAAGCTATCAAGCTGAAAAGTGAGTTGAAAAATTCTATAATTCGCTTCTTAAACATTATTAGGCGGCCGTAGAAAGGGACGTTTGGTTTGAATGTTAGAATGATGAAAGGGCAACGGTTGTGCTGGCTGTAGTGATTGTATGTATGCCCGACCAGTTGGAGACCATTATGCTTATCCCGTTATAGATTGTTCAGGGTCTGTTTGGGAATTTAAAGTCAATGATTAACGATATTTTTGAACGCGAAAATCTCCCACTGAGTAACATTTAAAAAATCTATCGAGATAAAGCTATTAGCATTGAAACTGTTTCAGTTATTTTCAAATTTTCATTTGACCCGTTCCCTTGCCGTAAGGTGTCTGAAGTCTGATCAAAATAGCGTGGGTGTGGGCCTAATAGATCGTTAGACCAGAATAAGATAGTAAGTTTGCTAAAAAATTCTATTGTATACTCTTTATAAAGCGTTTGATGGCCCTGAAAAGGGCCGTTTGGTTTAAGTGATTATAAGGCCACGGTTGTATTTGCTTCGATGGTTGTGAGGGCTACTATCCTTTGGGCGTAAAAGATGGTTGGGGATCATAAGGTGCCGCCACACGGCAGCTATTTCTAGTATATAGTGAGCTATATGCTAGAAAACTATGTAATAGCTCATAGGAACAACTAAACTATATAGTGATAGCTCATAGCTATGACTTGCAAGCGATAGTTTTACGCTATGATATAGAGCCGTGCCCGTTGTCGTGTGTACAAGCTAGCGCTAGTTTCTATGCTATAGTAGTAAGCTATGAACTATTCCATCCGGACGGAATAGTTCATGAGTTTGTTGGTCGAAGCTTTCTGTTTGAATTTTATGCTGGGTTGTGTTTTCAAGGTTATTTAAGAACAAAAATGAATCATCAAAAAATTCCGCTTGATTAAGCTGAATAATGAATAACAAATTTCTGTATAACTCGAGAAGTGATCAAACAAATAGAACCAAATTTGGCATGTGGTGGTTTTTGAAGGCAGGATTTATTTCTCTAGCAGTTCGAAAACCGGTCTACCTCTGAAAGGGGGGGGCTTTCTTATAAATAAAACAGACATTACTGCATAACTTGAGAAATAATCAAGTAATGGAGCCAAATTTGACAAGTTGTGGTTTTTGAAGGCAAGAAATATTGCTATGGTGGTTCGCTACCTCTTCCCCATCAAGAAAAGGGAGGGAGGGGCTCTTATTCTAATGAAACACAAATTCCAATTTTAGTCAAGAGTTGCTTGAGCTACTCTGAGTGCTACATTAAGAACAAGAAGTTAATCTAAGGTTATGCAAGAGAAAAAAACGTTCAAACCGACAAAATAAGGCGTAGTTGGACGATAAAAAAATGTCTATGAAATGTTTCAATACAGAAAGGGAAACCATGGAAGAAACTACCGATTCTAGGGTTCAATTAAAAACACACACCCTAGCACACACCTTTGTTTGTCTGCAGGAAATAATTGATGTATATAAAAACAGAAAGGATTTTTTCCTATTTTTCATGACAATATATTTGAAAATTGAAATGCAGCAAAGCAACATTAACTATAATAAATATAAAAACAAAAATACAAAAATAAAAACCCTATAAACATTTTAACAAAACTCAATCCAAAAAACAACCATAATTACGTCCGTTCTATTACATTTTAATTCATTTTGTGGTAGAAAGAAGCATCGCTCGCACTGGGTTCAGCTAGTTAATAAAATAAATAAATAAAATAAACAAACAAGAATCATAAATAGACAAATAAACATGAGTCAATTTTATTTATTTGTCGTCAATCTGTAGTAGACCATTACATATACGTAAAATACTTAGCTTAACTTAATGATCAATACCTAACTAACCTTGAAAAAGAATTTTTGCCTGAGAGTTTTTTTGTTCATTGTTATATCTATTGATTCACAATTTGCATTGTAGCAAGACAACATTTTATTCAAAGGTGCATTTTGGCATAGTTTGTCCGTTGATTGCTAATATAAAACAAGTTTCTGATTCTAAGCGGACGAATAGGGACATAAAAATTTATTTTTTCCAATATTTCAGGGGCATTAACTCTTTGTGCAATTACATCATTTATAAAAGCAAACCATCGCAAATTCACTCCGCTTTTCTAATCTCTCTAGGTTAATCAACATGCATCGTGAGTCATAGGATGGAAGCGGAAAGGTAGTCCAACCTAATTTTCGTAGAGCAAATAGGACAAATTGTTTTTGGACTGATTCAATTCTATTATTATGCGTATCTTGATATGGTGCCCAAACAATACTACAGTATTCAAGTAGGTCTCACAAACGTTACATAGAGTGTTTTTATCGTATAAGGATCGTTGAAGTGGAAACTGAATCTTTTGATAAACCCAAGCATGTTGCTAGATCTGTAGATAATGCTATTATAATGATCAACAAAAGTTAGCTTAAAATCGAGTATTACACCTAAGTCTCTCACCTGGTTGCATCTTTCAATAGTTTTCTGTCCTAGACTAAATGTTTTTGAATTGTGGTTTGCTTTCTTGTAAATGATATGGAATTACATTTTTTAACATTAAGTTCTAGCAAACTTTTCACACCAGTTGTGGAAGTTGTCAGTTCAAGTTGGAAAATTTCGAGATCGGTTGTGTCACTGATTTCCATGAAAAGTTTCATGTCGTCTGCATATATAGAAACATGAAGTGAGTTTCAAAATGAGCTCCACATCGTTGACAAATAAGAAAACACAAGTGGACCCAAATGAGACCCTTGTGGCACCCCAGATGTTACGTTAACTATATTAGACAAACTTCCCTCAAACCTTACTCTCTGTGTTCTTTTTGACAAGTATGACTTGATCCATTCCAACAACCTAGGATTAAAACCCAGCCTGGATAATTTAAAAAGCAACAGTGGTATATCAACTCTATCAAATGCTTTACTAAAATCAGTATATAAGTGCTTCTACAAAATTTCCTTTATCCATTACGTTTAATGAAAATGTTACAAATTGTATCAAATTAGTAGTTGTTGATCGTCCTTTTACAAAACCGTGTTGCTTGGTAGTTATTAAGGTCTTAACGTGTGAGAATATGTTGTCATTAATTAAGGCTCTAAATAGCTTAGGAATACAAGACAGCATAGCAATACCACGATAATTGTTCATATCAGATTTTCTACCGCTTTTGGAATATTGGACTGAGAAAGGATTCTTTCCAAATAGAAGGCGAAGGAGAGCAGGAGTCTAATGATGGTTGAATAGCCAAAACAACGGTTTAACTAACTCGTTGGAAAGAGATTTGAGAAATATGGGTGCCAAGCCATCAGGCCCAGCCCCTTTGAAGCATCCAAGTTTTGTAGACACTCGTAACATGCCCAGCAGCGATACATTGTTTACTGATATGTCCTTCATTGGATCAGGAAGGTATGAAAAATATTGATAATCTGTTCCGATTCGTTCATGAGATGTATACACGTTTTGAAAAAAAATCGGCGAATAAATTACTATTTTCATTTGGCGCTACCGGTCCTGTTATCTAGATGCATGGTTGAAGGAAAGTTTTTTAGCTTTTGTTTCTCTTTACAAACTTAAAAAAGATTTAGGATCTGATTTGATGTTACTTTCTACATGTATGTTGTATTTCTATATATGCATGTTTCATTTCTAGGTTCAGTTGTTCGCATATTGAAAGATACGTTGACAGATTTTCGTTGGTCTCATTCCATTTAAATGCTTTATGAGCTTTTTGCTTTCTATTTTTCAGATTAATAACCTGTCTCATTGTACCAAGCTGGTATCTTGGAACTTAGTTCTTTCTTTGCTTCTTTGGTACTGTATGTTCTAAAATGTCATATATAATACTTTGAGGAATGTATCCACAGCTTGATGCAGGTCATGTTGACGTAATAAGTTTTGCCAGTCAATGCAATTCAATTCTTGCTTAATTAATTCGTAGTTTGCTTTGCTAAAATCGAAGTCATGACTCCGCCAAACTATTATCCAACATTGTGGATTTACCACACACGAATATAGAGTATTCGATTGCAGTGTGGAACACCTCATTCTTCCAAAGTGGAGTGGGTGATTCAATTACGCAAAAATCATCGCTCATATTTGTGAACAATAAATCCAAATAGCAGTTATTTTGATTTTTTACACAATTTACCTGATGTGATTCCCATTTCTGCACTTTTTTCAAATAAAGTACGGGAGATTTTCATTATCACCAACAATCGGAATTAAAAGAGAGTCATTTTCGTCATCTAACATAAAATTCGCTGCTCGTTGAATTAAAATCGCCGTATATATGAACACTTACATCTGGCTCTAAGTTTGAAATTATCCTATCGGCAAAATTAAAAATATTTCAAATGACTCTTTTTCGCATATTCTGGTGAAATAAACTGCTGAAAATATGTGAACTTTAACATTAATAAATGAATAAATCCATGCATGAATGAAGTAGCACTATTAAAAATATGCAATCTCTCTGAATTATATAATATTTATTATTTTGTTTCTCAAAAATAAAAGATATTTGATTGAAAAATAACAAGCATAATAATTGTGATTATTTATTTCGTCATTATAGTGATCATTTCTGCGCTAGAACTTTTTTGTAGATATTCATAAATTTTGAACTTCTGGGCCGATTCTATCAATCAAACACGCAAATGAATAGTACTCAACTATACTGTTAAGAAAAAAATACCAAATTACACCAAAATTGCATTATTATTATGAAATACATGGATTAATTTGTTTTTTCTGATTTCAGCATGTATCGGGACCAAAGAGCCCTTCGTATTCATATTCCTTCTTGTTAGTTTTACTGGCAACTAACACATTGTATGAAGTAACTGCCAATCAATCATAGTGATTTTTCAAAGTTCCTTCAGTTTTGTTAGAGCTAAGGGATTCCTTAAGCCCTATGTTCTCATATTGAAAAAGAATCAACTTTTGGTTCTTTATCATACATTATTTTGAAATAACATAGACTCGCGTGTTCTGGCCAACTCTTCTTCTGCTCCTTCCAAAAAACAACGTGTTTTATGGACGGTCCCCATTAGTTAAGCTCAATAAACAATATAAATATTGAACCTCACATGATTTTGCAAAGCTAGCCTGACTTGGATTTTCTACATCATTTAATTCAATTCATATATTAACACATGTTTCCTCTTCTGAGACGATAAGATTCGTTTGACGATAAGACAAACTTAATTTTTAGGTTTAAAACCATGATATTTTAAGGTTTTCTCTCTGAAGTCCGAACGTATACGGTCACGCTATCCAGATGGGACTAGGTCATTTGAACAAATTTTGGCTTAAGGAAGCAACATCCGAACGAGATTAGGCTCTCAGCCAGCTGAGCCTCGCATGCATATCAGCGCCGCGCAGAGAGTGAATTCTCGGATTTTAATGACCACTATCCCAGAGGGCTTCACCACTAGAACAAGTTTGCTGAAGCAAACAACGTCCTCCTAACTAGAAGTAATAACGCAAATTGAAGGTCATATGCACATTTGCGCAGTGGAGTGAGTGAATTCTGTAGAACTCGCATGAGATCTTCTTTTACGAAGTCTTTACTCACAAGGGCAAGTTTACAGAAAAACTTACGTCCCAATCAACTGGCGAAACTCTCGAGACATACTAGGATAGAACTAATTTTCCCCTTATCCCAGAGCACCCATTTAAAGTAACTCGAAAGTGAAGCGCCTCTAGTGGTTAAATGATCCAACTAAACCAGGAACTCAATGACGACACAGATTTGACGGTCTTTGCACCGTACAGAACACTCTACCATAGATTGACGAGGTTCATGGCTCGGAAACTGAAATAGACCTCATTTCCACCCAATTTGTGAAAGTCCCGCAGAAGCTTTGAGGACATCGTCCGTCCGCGGTTGTGGCCGAAAAGAACGGAAATCTTGGCAAAGAGGAGACTGAAAAGAACGAGACAGGAAACGATGGGTACCTGACTCGAGTGCTCCTCTGAAAGCCTCTCTGGTCATGCTTACCCGTCGTGAACACACAAAAATGACTTGAAACTCTGTTTTCTTCTTTAGATCAATACAACAATATTTTTTTTATTTATCTGGAGGAGCGTACAATTCACAATCTCTTCTCGTGAAAACAAAATATTATGAAGGACACACATCATCTTGCAAAGTCCCTCCGAAAAACTTCCTGAAATTGCATCTGAAGAACTTCTCTGCAAAAAATCACCTGAGATAACCTCCCGAGTACCTCAATCAAACAAGTCTTGCCAGACTTCTAAACATTGACTGGTTGGTATACCTAATGAAAACGAATATAAAAAGCAACCCTCTTCAAAAACATTCGTTGTACAGGTACGCAACAGCATCCACTGCCTCCCGATTAGTAGCATTTTCGAAGAAGCTAAATCAAAGTTGCTTTGTAACGAAAAACATTTTACCTGCGAAAGCAAATATCTCGTAGTCAGTAATGCCGGGTTCTGTTTTCGGAGTTATAGCGTTACGCATATTGGTATCCCGCTTAAAATTAGTGGCGAAACTTTCTCCAGCAAAATACTGAAAGTCTGTCTTTGTCATTCTGACGAAATTACGATAGTAATCCGGATCTTCATCACCTAGTTCTTTATGCAGATTCGCCCTCAATTCCCAAGCGCTTCACGCCGACGAGCGATTCACGATTTTGTCCAGACTTTGCGATTTATTCGATGAATCCGCCTTTTCAGCATGATACATGCGAAGCAACTCGCAGCAACATTTTTCTTTCTTTGGCTCACAGCTACCAGATACGTGCCCATGATTATATTCCGGATTTTATTTTTTTAGAAGCTTACAACTGAATGAATGCCGCATCACGAAAAAATCAACTGTGTGTACACAGCGAAAAAAACTACTTTATAGCGCTACGTCATGATTTCATTGTTGTGCCGTTACCATATTTTCAGGCCCATATTTTTGCAAATCCGTTTCTCGGAGCCTCCAGAAACCGAAACATATAGATACATTCATCACGGCTATGCGTTAGGTGAACTGATAACATAGATTTCGTTCGTGCGGCGGCACCTACAGGAATATAAGTTCAATCATTGATAGCTTCATATATGTATTCTATAACGATAATATATGTTATATGTATTAGAAATTTATCAGTTTCATTTCTTCCTCTGATTCCACACGCGAATTTGTTAACAAGAACAACCGTCTGGCGCAGTGGTGCACAAATGGAATCAACAGAGTATAATCATTCCAGACGATCATTGTTGGCTACGTCCAGTGTTTCAGTTTTCCGTCACGGTGACATTTAAAATTTTAATTGGCATGCCAGTTTGCCGTAAGCTTGTTTTACATTTTTTTGTTCAAAATTTTGAGCATAAGGAATGGACACTGAAAAACTAAACTTTTTAAATTACCTTAGCCTTATGAAAAAAGATATTTTGTTCTGTTAATCACAATAAAATGTGTTTTTGATGAGATACATCTTTATGTCGCATTCAACCTTAATATCACATACAATAGAAGTGCTTTGTACCGGCACTGAAATGGTTCCATATTTCTTTTACAACACAAAATTGATTGAAATATTTTTGCCAAGATTTTCTGAAGTTAAACATGATAAAAGAGATTTTTTGCCAAAATTAAAGATGGGGACGAAATAATTGGGCAACCCTGCTCCGAAAAGCCTTCAACACCCTCCAGGTATCACCGGCTGCCAGCTGCAAACCACAATACTGTGACCAGGTAACGCACTACTTCATGCTGCCGAACAAATGAGAAATTTGTGAAGGTATGTCTTTGATATCGTTCACTGCTGCATATGACAGCTCCTTTTGCTCACATTTGAGATCTCAGGATAAGAAAGTACTGTGAATTTTGTGTAAATTTTAGCCCGCTGCAAAACAGCCGGTTTTCAATAGTTTATAATTGATCAAGGATAATTTCGATAAATTTATACGCGGAAAATTCTCAATCGATTGGAAATCTTCAAAAATTTGAACTGAAACATTTGATTGTCCATACAAAAAGCGATGGCGGTTTGGGGGGTTAAGCAATAGAAAAGTCTTTTTTAGTGATTTAATACACAAACGTTTCTAACGTTTCGTTGCTTGCAGACAGTACAAGAATGCACTATGGTCCAGATCGAATTACGAGGAAACATGCTCCCAGCGCCTAAACTTGAAACTTAACAGCAAAGTGATGATCTACAACATGGTTTGTATCACTAAGGGCCCATTATTTTATGTTGATTAAAATTAGGTGGTCCCCATTTTCACGGAAATACAAAAACTAACTTTTTATTTGCAGAAATAGACGTTTACATTCCTGGGCAAAGTTGTAGCGCAAAAATTTCAAGAAGAATCCTAGAGGG